>JASAOG010000215.1:0-600000 GCA_030265305.1 Biomphalaria pfeifferi
TCTCTCTTTCTCTCACTCTCTTTCTCTCTCCCTCTTTCTCTCTCTTTCTCTCTCTCTCTTTTTCTCTCTCTTTCTCTCTCTCTCTTTCTCTCTCTCTCTCTTTCTCTCTCCTTTTTATATGTAGCATAGCGTATTCGTTAAAGAAATCTGACAGGTGAAATACCGCAGGGTCCCCAGTAGATACACATCTGTGCTGTGCGGAGTGTGTACCCAGGACATCTGTGTGCAGAAATAGACACGTGACATTCAAGGAACCACCTGACAACTGTCATGCATGCATAATTAACTGTCTGCACTTTACGATGGTGATGGGTGGGGGGGGGGGCGGGAACCTGAGACCAACATAGTGCGTTGTCGATGCGTAGTATTCAAGTTCAAATCGTGCTTATTATCACTCCGCATTGTGGCAACAAGCTACTTAACGGCCCACAGGCTGTGACGTTGCAGGGCAGTGTTCAGGCCTTCTGTAACGATTGGTAACGATTACGGCGGTGATCTACCCAACTCTAATGGATAACTGTCATGAGTTGGAGGAAAGTAAAGGCCACTGGTCGTTTTGCTGACCATATGACACCCTCGTGAACAGTCAGTCATAGAAACAGATAACCTTTAGATTATCTGCCCCATCATCATCATCATCAAACTCCATGTGAGTGAGGGCTTGAGAGGTTCAAATCCTCTCTTGCAAAAGCCCTGGACCGAAACTCTGCTGTCTTGCGTAGTGCATAAATAAAATAAATACAGGTCGAGAATTTTTTTGGGTTTTCCCAGACCTGTCGAGACGGAGATCAGCAAGTCTGGGGCAGTCAAACAGAATATGAGGCACGGTTTCCTCTTCTTCCCCGCAGCGGGGGCACCGTGAATCAAAATTTGGCCATAGCCGCGAGAAATATGAGCCAACAGGACAGTGGCCTGTCCTGCACTGTGCTATAATAGCTTGCGCTGCCCCATAGACTTCATGGTCTGAAAGGAATACTTTACTTTACAATATATTATGTTGGTGATGGGTAACTGTTACGTGCGCATGTTAGTCTAAATGTGGAACGGTGCGAATGCCGTAATGAAAGGAGGAGAACCAAAAAATGGAGAAATAGAAACGAAATAGTGTTCGAGTGTTTCATGGACATTAAATGAGTTCAAAACGATGACGTGGTTGTGTTAGTGTTAATGTACTGTTCAAAGAGTCTCATCCTAGAAAGGAACGTAACAGTAACTATTGTGATTTGTACTCGTTGATGGCTATCTGACTTCGACAGATTACTCTGGAGATGTCTGTGTTTCTTGTAAGGGTGTATTACATGTACTTAACTAACAAGTGTTACGGTCGTAGCGCAGCATGGTGCAAATGGGAAAAAAGGTGCGAATTTGGGTATTGAATGGAAGGGATGTTATAAACAGGAAGCCGGAAGGAGATTGACAGGATGAGAGATGAAATGTGCATGTTTACGTAACTTGTTATAATATAAAAGTATTTCTAGAGTAAAACTTGAGAGTGTCTACTGTCTTGTTATTTTGAAGAGTCTTGTGTCGTAAAGCAAGTAACAAGACCTAAGTAGAAAAGACTAAGTCCAAACCGTTACACAGGCTTAACTGAAAGTAATTACTGAAAAGGCCTGTCCGTAATATGAAGTCATCCCTTTGAAGTCCTAACACCAACTGACTATATTAACATAAATAATCTAGAATCCCAACTTAGCTGTTCAAAGTCCGTCATCTATGGTGCTTCTCTGTACTAACTAAATGACTAACAATGTTATGTAAGTGTTTGAGTTTGAGTTTTTAGTTTTTGGCACATCGACACAATTGAGGCCACGCCGTGCCCGAAATCCTTCAAGGATTACTCTCCCTTCATATCACCAGAGCTAAATTCCATACAGTTAAATCATAACAAGCAAGGTCTAACACTATGTACGAGATGGCTGCCTGGTCAATGATATATGCATAAAACTGTCTTTATGATGGTCCCGGGTTCCAATCCTGCCCGCCGTCATACACTGTAGTTGTACAGGAGGATCAGCGCTAGGCAGTAACAATCTTCATTTTTCATAGAAAGTCTGAGAAACTGCAAAACACTCAATATATTAGGACTAGGAAGTAGATTGTCTTCAACTCTGAAGGAACATCCGAAACATGTAAAGCATTTTAAACATTTTAGCCTGACCAACCATTTGTTGATCTCATTCTGTTGTGGACTGGCTGTGTTAGATCCCACAGTGATGACATGAAACACTGGGCAGTTGCTATAATCCGAGAGATGTTGCCCCCCTTCTCCACGCAGCTGATGTATTTAATGCAGTTTGTGATCAGCGGCGTCCACCAGCGTGTAGCACAGTATTCTGCAGGCTGCCTAAGTGTCGTCTGCTCCTAGTTTTCCTCGGGTTCGACTCCTGAAGGCTTTTCTATATTTGGATGTAGCCGTAATACAGATCCCCTAATCACGAGCAATCAATAAACGTAACTTTTTAATTTTTAAAAATTCCTCTGTTATTCCTTGCTTCTGCTGTAAAGCACATCAGCGCTGTCTTGTGCAGATATGTCAAAGCGGAGGTAACTCTAAATAAAAAACGCAAGCGAAAGGGCAACAATGCTGAAAATACTCAACGCTGGTTAACGCTGAGGAACAAGGCGTTTTATACGTAATGGAGGGGGCCGTCAAATGTGACGTCATTATCACTACGTCAAAACTTTAACCTTTTGGTGAAACAAATAACTTTTCGCGCCAGATTCCTAATCGTATCATAACACTTCCCAGTCTCGATTATAAAAAAAAGTGGGAAAAATTTTTGCCAGCAATAGGATTGGAACAAGAGATATCATACCATAGATGACCAGCTTCAATTCACTTTCAAATTACCATAACCACACGCCCTTCTATCTCACAGTCTCTGACTTCACTACCACACGCCCTTCTATCTCACAGTCACTGACTTTAACTCTAATGTCAACTGTCTTTCATAAGCATTAAACCACTATTTATAATCTAGTGGGTTTACTCGTGGTAACATAAGAATCTATGCGTCCAATACGAACACGCATACACACTCAATAATATAGGTACATGATGGAACTGTTCGTTTTACGTGACAGAACTGTTTGTTACATGTGACAGAACTGTTCATTACATGTGATAGAGTTGTTCGTTGAGCGTGCTAGGACTGTTCGTTGTACATGACAGAACTGTTCGTTGTACATGACAGAACTGTTCGTTGTACATGACATAACTGTTCGTTACATGTGGCAGAACTGTTCGTTACATGTGATAGTTATTTTTGTTGAACGTGGCAGAACTGTTCGTTGTATGTGACAGAACTGTTCATTGCACGTGACAGAACTGCTCGTTGGGCGAACCAAAAAAAATAACATTGAGTTTTATTAATGAGAGGAGATTAGAGAAAAGGGAGACTACTTTTAAAAATGTACAAAGAGGGATCTAATATATCTATAAAAACCACTTCAATGCTTCAATAAAAACAACACAAGACACAGATATTTTACAAAGAGAATTAGATGAATTACAGAAATGGGAATCAAATTGGAGCATGTCTTTCCACCCAGAAAAATGTCAGTTGTTAAGAGTAACAAAAAAACTAAAACAAATTAATTCCACTTATCTTATCCATGGCAAACCAGTAGCACAGACTAAAAACGCAAAATACCTAGGTGTTATAATAAATGAAAAACTGTCATGGAATCCACATATTTATGAAACTATAAAAAAAAATCAAACAAAGCATTAGGGTTTATTGAAAGAAATTTCTATAAATCAAATAAGAACATAAAACTAAAATGTTATTTAACCTTGGTTAGGCCAATAATAGAATATGCATCCTCCGTTTGGGACCCCTCAACTCAAGAAAACATTAAGAAACTGGAACAGACACAAAATAGAGCAGTGAGATTCATAACAAACGAATATTCGCATTTGACTAGAGTAACACCATTAGTAAAATCACTAAATTTAGAAAGCCTTTAGGGCAGAAGACTCAAAAGTAAAGTAGCAATTATACATAAAACACTGAACCATAATCTTCAAATACAAAAACAAAACTTAATAAAATACTCTGAAAGACACAAAAATAAAGGCACATTCCTCGTCCCATATGCTAGGACTAATTTGTACAAATACTCCTTCTTCCCTAGTGCTATTAGAGCATGGAATGGGTTGCCTGAGCTAGCCAGAAAAACCAGTGACTTGGCAGAATTTAAGTCATTGGTTAATATGCATGACTAAATGCATGACTCGTAGGACGTAATCATCTTCTTTTTTCAAGTAACGTCTGTATTATATAAGATAAGATAATGCTAGGCTAATGCTTCAATAAAAGAACTAGATTTACACTCAGTTTTGACATGATCCATATTTAATGCTGCTTTTCAAGCAACTTTAGTTCAAGCCTTCAGTTTCTGAAAACTAAAATGATCTGGAAACTAAAATGAATATTTGCATTGCAAAAGTAAATACAAGAATGTAAAGCACATACATTTTGTACACACATGGAGGCACTTCTGTCATACAGTAACATAATACCCTTTAGCAGTTTTAGTCGAAGGGATAGGTCAAGGTCCCGAATACACTAAAGTCACAGAAATAATCAAAGTTCAAATATGTTGTCTGCACCCCTTCCTAATAGGCTTACGATTGAGAACAAATAGTAATAATGGCTCTAAATTAACATCAATAATGGTAAACCCAGGTGTACCTCAAGGAACAGTGTTAGGTCACCACACATGATCTGTCGACCATCTTTCTCCATTCCTTTCTATTTGTATGCAACGACTTAGCAGAGCTTAAGTCTCTAATTAACATGCATGACTAGATTAAAGCATCAGTCACACCAAGGAGCGCATCAGTCAGACAAAGGACCGTATCAGTCTGACGAAGGGGCACATCAGACCAAGGAGCGCATCAGTCACACCAAGGAGCGCATCAGTCAGACCAATGAGCGCATCAGTCACACCAAGGAGCGCATCAGTCAGGCAAAGGAGCTCATCAGTCAGGCCAAGGAGCGCATCAGTCAGACCAAGGAGCGCATCAGGTAGACCAAGGAGCGCATCAGGCAGACCAAAGTGTACTAGAATGGTTGAAATATTTTCATTGATTTCAATTACCAGTCAATTACCAGTCAAGGGCAATAACTGTCCTTAAGGCTATTTGAATTTAATGAAAAAATAATAACTTTATGAATTTTGTTTCCCTTGAACGACTCCGATTAATATTTCATTGTTACAACAATATTAACTCTTTCTCTCCGTAATTATTTACCACATTCTGGTGGAATCAACGCTTGTATCGTCAGTTAGGAGAGAAAGGGTTAATACCTTAATAGTTCGCAAATTCCCTCTAGTTTATACGTACAAATGATTGGTAGCTCTAGATCTCTGCCTTACTTTAGCCTGCCCTGTCACTGATGGTAGAGACTCAGCATATGAATTTGGAGCACAAGTGAGGTGTAAATTTACTTTTTTTTTTGTGTTCAATTCTATGTAGATAAACAACAATGACACATATAACTTTGAGACTCTGCAAGAATCGGGAACACCCGACAAGACCAATGCAGTTGACAACTCCAAAATCAAAATCTTAGTCCATGAAGAACATTCAATAGAAGCCAGGATTAAAAATGGATTAAAACGGGGATTCAGTATAATGAATGCTTTTAAACTTTACACTAGAGAGAGTTACAGGCATAGCTCATGTCAACACAAGGGGAACTAACTACGTTCTTTAAACCAATAATTAACAAGCATGCAGTGGCGTGGCAAGGTACCGGTCTGCTGGGGTTTAAGAATTTAATAGTGCACGTACTCTTAAATAAATTAGAGGGGGTTAAGTGTGACACACAAAACAATATTGAGTCATCCTGCAGGTATCGCTGGTATATGTAGAGTTACAAAGCGAAATTTCTATGTTCGTATAACTTTATATATAAGTCATTACATTCAATTTAGTAGCGACATCTTATAAGTAGCAGTGTCTTTACATTCAATTTAGAAGCGACTTCTTATAAGTAATAGTGTCCTTACATTCAATTTAGTAGCGACATCTTATAAGTAATAGTGTCGTGACTCTCATTGTATGTACCGTTTTCTGAAAGGTAATAAACGACTATCTTTCACTCACCCTTGTAGGTCATAATTGCTACACCTTCTACATGCATTGAAGTCAGGCTTTAATATTCCCAAGAACTCGATAGCCTAAATACTTGGGAAATTCCAACTCTTAATAATGTGAAGTTCTGCTGCAGATAAAACTGGAGAGAGAGATCACTCCTATCCAGAGGCGTAGTGGGGGGGGGGGCAAGATGCCCCGGCCGCCACATTCAGGGGGGGGGGGTTGCGGCGCCACATGCAACCTATATTTCTATGTGATGTTCATAAAAAATGGGGAGGGGGTGCGAATAATGTACCTTGCCCCAAACGCGGGTTTTGCCCACTACGCCTCTGCTTTTATCTTATCTTATAAATTACAGACGTTACTTGAAAAGAGAAAATAATTACGTCCTACGCGTTTCAGGGGTTAATCTATCTAATCATGTTAATCAGTGACAAAGTCGCTGGTTTTTACTGATTCAGGCAACCCATCCCAAGCTTGAAAGGCACTAGGAAAGATGGTTCAAACCCCGCCAGCTCCCATCCCCCGTCGTCCTGCGGGAGGTTTGGACTAGGAAGTAAACTATCTTCAACTCTGAAGGAACATCCGAAACATGTAAAACATTTTACAAAACATTTTACAGATGGAAATTCGGTTTGACTGCAATTGACAACCTCAGCGTAACTAATGTACAGTAGATATGTATAGATCTATATAGATGCACATACGAACGACATTCACACACGAAAAACACATACACACTCCTAACCAGCGCTCTATAAATAGATTTCTCTGTACTTCTCGATGACGACTGAATGTTAATTTTTAATGTTGGTCATCCAGGGTCTATTATTACTGAATGTTTTAATTTTCTTCTTTGGTACAATCATGTTTTCACAGAACTGGATATACGGATTAACAGTTGTGGCAAGTTCATCTGTCTGGGCAGTTGTTTACAAACATGTCCCAATCTGTTTGCTCCAGACAACTTTGTGGCTGTTAAACAGCGTCGTCAGACCATGACTGGATGGACTGTACATCGGGTTTTGTTGTTTTTAAAACCGGTTTGTACTTGGGTGTAAGATGGTGTCAGGGGGAGGTCCGACTCTCCGAGAGGAAATAACGATCAAGATGTGTAGGCCATTTTTATGTTGCTATAGGCCTAACACATGTCCAAGGTTTTATCGTGCCGTGTGGGACAATGAACATATTGAGTAAATGTTGGCAAGTGTTGAGCTGACGAAAGATGATTGAAATCTAAAACTAGATCTACCTCAGTCAACACTAAACTTAAAAAGGAAACAACAGTCATAATCAATCATCACACTTTAGATCAATGCAACTTAAAAAATAACCTAACATACACATCCATAACATTAAAGAAGATTACCCATCACAAATGGAAGTTCTCAATCAGACACAGTAGAAATAAATACCTTTCACTGTTAATATTAATAGCAGGGGATGTAGAGTCAAATCCAGGGCCTAGATCTAAAGATAGATGCAACATCTGCAAAAAAAGTATGCACCATGAAACAGAAAGCCATTCAATGTGACACCTGCGATGAATGGTACCATGCATCATGTCTCCATATGAATACACCTGTGTATTATGCCTTAGGCAACAAAGATGCATCATGGCACTGTGTACCGTGTGGGTTACCTCAGTTTACATCAGGACTGTTTGATTCCTTTGATGCGGACACTTCTAACCCATTCAACATCCTAAACACCATCCCAAAACCAACTCACCAACCACTAGCCAGATCCACTCCTGTTAAACCTAAATCTACTAAAATTAATACAACAGCCTCACTAAACAAACCTACCAAAGAAGTAATACCAAAATACCTTAAAACCTTAGTAATAAATTTTCAAAGCATTAGGAACAAAACAGCAGACTTAGAAATTTTATTAGAATGTGAGAAACCAGACATAATTGCAGGAACAGAAACTTGGCTACATCCTGAAATTTATAATGCAGAAATTTTCAATAGTAATTATGAAATTTTTAGAAAAGATAGGGCTGATAATCATGGAGGAGTTCTTTTAGCAATAAAAAACACTCTTATAGCAGAAGAAATTACCTTACCTAACTCAAAAAACATAGAATCTACATTTTGTAAAATTAATACCACCTCAACATCCCTTATAATAGGCAGCATTTACAGACCACCAAATTCTAGTTTAGAATACATGCAGGAACTATGTAATCAGATTACTACACTTAAAGAGACAAATAAAAATGCAGTTTTTTGGATTATGGGTGACTTCAACCTACCTGATATAAATTGGAAAACACTAACCATAGATAAACACCAAAACCTTAAGGACATAAATGAGCTTTTCATAGAAACTTTACACAACCTAAGTTTAGATCAAATCATTAAAAAGCCAACTAGATTAAACAACACATTAGATCTCTTCTTAACCAACAGACCTGGATTAGTAGTTGATTATGATATTATCCCTGGTCTATCAGACCATGAGATCATAAAAATACACAGTCAGATAAAAGCAGTAGCCAATACAAAAACCAAAAGAAAAATCTTACTCTGGAATAAATGTAACCTAACACAACTACACCAAGCTGCATTAAACTTTCAACAAACATTCTTATTAGAAAAAGACATTAACCAACCAGTCGATGACCTCTGGAATTTCATTAAAAAACATCTTAAAAGCATTATAGAAAATCATATACCAACTAAATACACATCAAACAAAATAAATAAATGCTGGTTTAATAATAGACTAAAGAAGCTTTGTAAACAGAAGGAAAACCTATATAGAAAATTTAAAGCAACCAAGGCAGAAAGAGTTTACAAAAAGTATATAAAAATTAAACACCTAACCCAAAAAGTAAGCAGACAGCTGCAGAGTGAATACATCAACAATGTAATATCTAAAGATAACAACAAAAACCTATGGTCATACATTAAGTCTAAGAAAATGGAAACAACAGGCATAGCGCCATTAAAAGATGAACATAACATAATACATAATGATAATGAAACTAAAGCAAACATCCTAAACAAATACTTTGCATCAGCATTCTCAGCCCCAGGAGACAAAGACATATTTCTTAATTTGAACCAAGTAGACAACATAGAAGATTTAGTAGTACAAGAAAATGGAATTAAAAAACTATTAGCCAACACCAAACCAAATAAAGCGTCTGGACCTGATGGTATTCCAGCTAGATTACTCAAAGAACTAAGCAATGAGCTAGCCCCAGTGTTCAAAATACTCTTTCAAGCATCGCTTAACCAGGGCAGAGTACCAAAGGACTGGAAAGAAGCTAATGTCACCCCCCTATTTAAAAAAGGAGAAAAATCTGATCCAGGAAACTACAGACCAGTATCACTTACCAGCATCACATGTAAAATACTAGAACACATAATATGTAGCAATATCATAAACCACTTAGACAAACATAATGTCCTCACCCCATACCAACATGGCTTTAGGAAATATAGATCATGTGAAACACAACTAATAGGACTAATTGATGATTTTTCAAAAGGTTTAGATAATAGTGAACAAATAGATGCTATCTTACTAGATTTTTCCAAGGCTTTTGACAAAGTTCACCACCATAGTTTGCTTAAAAAATTAAAATATTTCGGCATTAACGGTCCACTGCATCAGTGGATTAAAGATTTTCTGATAGGGAGAGAACAAACTGTAATAATAAATGGCTCTAAATCAACACCAATAACAGTAAACTCAGGTGTACCTCAAGGAACAGTTTTGGGTCCACTACTATTTTTAATTTACATAAATGATTTACCAAATTGCATTAGTTCAGGAACAAAAGTCAGATTATTTGCAGACGATTGCATAATATATAGAACAATAAAAACAAAACAAGACACAGATATTTTACAAAGAGAATTAGATGAATTACAGAAATGGGAATCAAATTGGAGCATGTCTTTCCACCCAGAAAAATGTCAGTTGTTAAGAGTAACAAAAAAACTAAAACAAATTAATTCCACTTATCTTATTCATGGCAAACCAGTAACACAGACTAAAAACTCAAAATACCTAGGTGTTATAATAAATGAAAAACTGTCATGGAATCCACATATTGATGAAACTATAAAAAAATCCAACAAAGCATTAGGGTTTATTAAAAGAAATTTCTATAAATCAAATAAGAACATAAAACTAAAATGTTATTTAACCTTGGTTAGGCCAATAATAGAATATGCATCCACCGTGTGGGACCCCTCAACTCAAGAAAACATTAAGAAACTGGAACAAACACAAAATAGAGCAGTGAGATTCATAACAAACGAATATTCACATTTGACTAGGGTAACACCATTAGTAAAATCACTAAATTTAGAAAGCCTTCAGGACAGAAGACTCAAAAGTAAAGTAGCAATTATACATAAAACACTGAACCATAATCTTCAAATACAAAAACAAAATTTAATAAAATACTCTGAAAGACACAAAAATAAAAGCACATTCCTCGTCCCATATGCTAGGACAAATTTGTACAAATACTCCTTCTTCCCTAGTGCTATTAGAGCATGGAATGGGTTGCCTGAGCTAGCCAGAAAAACCAGTGACTTGGCAGAATTTAAGTCATTGGTTAATATGCATGACTAAATGCATGACGCGTAGGACGTAATCATCTTCTTTTTTGAAGTAACGTCTGTATTATATAAGATAAGATAAATCTCTCATATTCCTCGTTCCATATGCTAGGATAAATACACCATAATATTTCACCTTACCTATTGCTATTAGAGCATGGCAGAATTTAAGTCATTGGTTAACATACAGGATTAGATGCATGACGCGTAGGACATCTTCTTTTTTGAAGTATTTTTTGTGTGTATTTTATAAGATAAGATAAGATATACTATATATTGTAAATATAGGGATACATCCAGACTTTATATTGTATATAGTGCTATATCATCACGGTATACTATATATTCCCACGCCCGACCTGCTTAACGTATTCCACTCAGTTGTATTAGCCTTTTTAAAACGTATAAATAAATATATTATGCACAGAGAACTAGAGCTCTACATAAGTACAGGCGTGACTATATCTCTATGAAAAATAAAACTGTTTCAGTTGACGTAAGGTTCTTACAGTGTCACCCCCTTAGGTTGGCACACAGGTAGACACCAAGAATAATTTGTCATGTCAGGTGAGTTTTTTTGTTGTTTTTTTTGCCTTAGATCTGGTTCAAATCTTTTAATGACTCTAGAAACTATCGTGGTCCGCTGTTTAGATAATGTTTGTTCCAAGTTTGGCCATTAAATAAATATCACTGGTCAAGTAGGTCTACAGATAAAATTAAAAGAAAAAAAAAACTAAACCAAACAAAAAAACATATTCACCGTCTTTTCATTTGGACGTTTTTAAGTTCCTAGCGTAAAAAAAAAAAAAAAAAAAAATCTTTTTAAAACTAGGTCATAGGACTTTGGGTACATTAAACTGTGACCTCTGTGACCCCTTATGTAGTCTACAATCAACGCTTCATACGTTCTATTTTTGGCTCCACGTGACTTCCCTGTTGAATCTGTGGCTGGGGTATTACGTCAATGCTGGCTAAAAATGCTTGCATTATCTTATAGCGTCATCTTATCATTTACAGATGACCCTAAATGAAAAAAAAAAGATTATCTGGTCATTCACGCCTAACGTAGAATTGAAGTCTATTGATTTTCATGGAGAATTTAATTCGGGTGGTGGCTGAGAATTAAGCGCATGGATTTCGAACCTCAATTTCCAGTCTTAAGTTTAAATCTCGATAAAGAAAATTTTTTAAACTTTGGGATTTTAGGATGCGCATGCGCACGATAGATTTTTGCAGTTTTTAGTAGTATGAAATCAAAATTTGAAGCTCTTTATCTTGTAGCACAGAGTATTTTTTTAAATTATCTTAGTTGGCATCAGTTATCTCCATAGACATAAATAAATATAGACTGGCCGATTAAAGAGTTTTATGAAACGAAAATTTGTGACTTGCAATTTTGTGTACTTTACTATACAGCATTTATGAGCAGTATAAAAGTTAAGTATTCATATCTATTTCAGCCATAACCTATATAAGTATTACAATATGTTCACTAGTGTTTTGTTTAATCTCTAAGAATGAAGATCATCCAATTTTTCATAATTCGAAAATCCGAATACAGTAGATATACATGTTTTCAAGTTACTTGAAGTTACTTCCTTCGGCCAGTCTATATTTATTTATGTCTATGGTTATCTCATAATACTACTGCTATACTTTCTTGCGCAAACTCCATTGGCTTCCCTTGAAAGGTGGCCACACTTTGTCATCAGTGTATCTATAATAAAGAGATGCCCTTGTACCTTAGCGAACTGATTACTCCATATGTCCCTCAGAGAGCCCTGCGCTCAATGGACTCAACGCTTTTAGTGGTGCCATGTTTCTCCCTCAAAAGCTACGGTCTTCGGGCTTTTTTTCAGTGCACGGACCAAAGGTTTGGAAATCACTACCATTTGATCTCAGACAGATAACATGCTACACTACATTCAAGAAGAACATTAAGACCGACCTGTTTAAAAAACTTTTTTTAGATACATTTGTCATTTTAGCTCTCGAGTTTATGTTTGTAATGTTATCACAGCGCCTTGAGCCTACATTTTGTTTGTTAACAGCGCTCTATAAATAAAATTATTATTATTATTATTAATACTGTGTCGTGGACATGGTCTATTTTAAACACCACTTCCAGACTTCATTTCTGTATTTCCTTACGATTTTTCATTTGGTTACCTTATATTGCCACCACGTTTCTCCGCATCGCTTTCCTCTCCTCACTGTATTCTATTGCTTAAAGAATGCTAGCCGAACTTACAGAGCAAACTGTAAAGAAAGAGGAAGGTCTCTGTGTTTGAAGTGTGTCTTGTAAATCTCCTATGTAAACATAGGAGTAGAACCCGAAACTTCGTCTTAAAAGGCCGTTAACATTCAAATCATGCTTTGCTTGGATGAAAGGGTTTGCTAAGAGCATTTTCTCAGTTGTATTTAAAGTCAGCAACTTTAGGATCGCCCTACCCCCTTTCATTTTTCTTTCATTTGTCAGGGTTGCTCTACATAGCTAGTAGGAATAGGACATAGCCTACATTTGCGTACCGGTATTAAGAATTTTATAATCTAGAAACAAAGTGGTTCTAGGCTGTAGTGCTTCTGGGATGGATTGATGGATTGTTAAGATGCCTATCTTTGAGCTACAACAGTATGTATGACCGAAGTGATAGTTTTCAGAGGGGCGAATCGGGAATCGGGGGCCGTATGAGTGGCGAAATGTTTAGCTTTGTTTTACATTCTTTACTTCATAATTAAAGATATAACGCCCTAGCCCAAACCTCTCGCAGGACGCCAGGGGGTGGCGGCGGGCAGGCTTCAAACTCGGGCCCATCGATATGACAGTCTAGAGCGCGTGCCTGATGACCAGACAACAAACTGTCGCATTAGACCAGTGTTTCCCAAACTGTGTTCCGCAGGACCCTATCATTCCGCGAGGACTGAATAGGTGTTCAACGCGCTACTGTAATAATTAACTAGTAGGCTACCACGTGAATTAATCTCTCTAAAAAGAAGTAAAGTGTTTCGCTAAATTCTGCAAATGTGCTAAGAGTTCGTTAAGGAAAAAGGTTGGGAAACACTGCTTAGACCATAAAGATAAAAAAAAAAGTGGAGATCTGACTGATGGTTTATGAATCACGAAACGCAGCTTCTCAATCAAACGGATATCTGAATATGATCACACGCTACTTTTATAAAAGTGCTGAAAACATCGCAGTGACGCCATCACAAACCAAGTGGTTTTGACAACAGCCGCGAGCCAGGGAAAAAGAGCGAGACATAATATCATAATCTTTATCTTCTTTTGAGGACAGTGTCACAGTTGTGGAGCAACTGTGGTGTAGAGATAAGTCTGTCCAGAGATTAGATCTAACCTAGAAGACAGGTGCAGTGAGAAATGAGGCCACTTCTGAAGTGAGACTCCATTTCTAAACTTATCAGCTTCTGGTCGGTTTGTTCTGTTCAGCTCTGAGGGACGTCAATATCTATATATATATGGTGTAAATACTGACTTCTTGTGAAACTAACACAGGTGTAAATACTGACTTCTTGTGATACTAACACAGGTGTAACTACCGACTTCTTCTGGTACTAATTCAGGTGTAAATACTGACTTCTTGTGATACTTATACAGATGTAAATACTGACTTCTTGCGATACTAATACATTTTAAAATACTGTCTTCTTGCGACACTAGGAGGTGAGTTTAAAGCTAACGAAGAACGATAAATCATAAGAAACTTTTATAATTATATTGAGTAAATTATGTTATAATTTTGAGTCGAGGTGTCCCAAACAGAGGATGCTTATTCCATTATTGTCCTAACCAAGGTTAAATAACAATTTAGTTTTATGTTCTTTGATTTGTAGAAATGTATGTTTGTAAGTCTTAATGCTTTGTTCGATTTTTTAATAGATTCATTGATAACCTAGTTTAATTTAGTATGCATATCTTGTTTTAAAAAAATATTTTTTTAATGCAGAAGTCTCCTTGAGAGTTTTACAGTGCAGTAATTATGACCCTGACTTAAGTTGATGGTTTATAGGTTTTAAAGGAATAAGAAACATGATTGTTACTTGACTTTACTGCTAAAGTTATCTCAATGTTATTAAGTTTACTAATGATTATTAGGTGTACTGAGTTATCCCATCTTGATTTTCAACTCTTCAATGACGCCAGCGACACCGTCATCTGGATGAGCGGTAAAGCGCTTGGCTCCCGAACCGGGAATCCCGGTGAAAACTGGGATTTTTCACTTTGGGCGCCCCTGAGTCCACTCAGCTGTAATGGGTACCTGACATTAATTGGGGAAAAGTAAAGGCGGTTGGTCGTTGTGCTGGCTACATGACACCCTCGTTAACCGTAGGTCACAAAAACAGATGAACTTTATATCATCTGCCCTATAGACCACAAAGTCTGAAAGGGGAACTAGTTAGGCCAGGATCACATCTAACTTTACATTCACTTTCACTTATCCTTTGATCTGCTGGACCTTGGGGCACTACACAAGATCTGTCAACCTTCTTTCTCCATTCTTATCTCTCATTTGTCTTTGATATAATTTCATTCGGATGTTCTTTCTGAAAATATTGAAGCCTGCCTGGGTGGACCACTTTGGGGGCCGATTATGAGTTTGTGTTTCCACACAAACTGTCTTTTGTAACCTTGTTTTTTATTTTAAAAATTTCATTCCCTCGAATTATCTAAGGCTAGTTCTGTTGCCATTATTAGAGAGTAACTGTGTAATATAAAGTCCCACACACATATTGTCTCGAGACCTACTATTACGATTAGTCTCGGATGTGGTTGTGTGTATTGTCAAAGGGCAGCAATTTATTTTTTAAAAAAATATTTTGTTTTTGTAATAAATTACATTAATTTGAATATTTACATTAATTTAAATATTAATTACATTAATTTGAATATTAATATTGGAATATTAATTACTTAAATCCGAATATTAATTATATGAATTGGAATATTAATTATATTAATTTGAAAAATAATTTCATTAGTTAAATTTAATTACATTAATTAGCTTTCATCTACATTATTTTGAATATTAATTACATGTACTATAATAGTCACATTTATTTGAATGTTAATTGTATGGATTTAAATATTCATTACATTATTATCAATATTTTACCTTTTTTACACGAATAAGAATTTTTTTTAATTCAACAAGTCTCCGATAATGCGATTCTACTCGACTTTATCACAGCAGAACGGTCAACATTTCTCTTGATTTTCTAATTATTTATATTGACTTTTACATGCCGGGAAAAAGGTCCGCGACAAGACGTCTTACTTAACAGGGATGTGCGGTTCTTTTCTTATATACGTATGTGTGTTTCAATGCTGACTACCAAATGTAGCCCAGCCATAAACATAACCGTGACGACAAATATAAAGACAGCATGAAGATTCAGAATACCAAGTCACGGACATATAACTTGTTTAGTGAGAATATAAGTAAAATACAGGCACAGTTCTGGCAAAAGAAATATCGAATACAAATTTGATAGAACACTATCTCATTGACTGAGTAATAGCTGCCCAATAATTAAAGTCAATACTTCAAATCTAGAAACTAGAGTCCAACTGTCCTGGGCAAGAAACAAAAATGACACTGTTTTATTATGAGTTGCATTCCATTAAAAGAAAAAAAACATCTCATAAAGCAAAACAAACCAAAACAAAAGAAATCTTGAAGTCAACAACCTAAATTCCCACTTCTCCTTTAAAGTTGACAGGAGACTCTGGCTGACCAGAACCGACACTTTCGATATAGAGGAGGCCACGCCATAACTCGGTCCTGACGAGAGACTATCTTACAAAGATAATATCCGTTACAGATTTAGATCTACGCTAAATGTACCATGAATGCCTCTTATCTTATATAATACAGACGTCACTTCAAAAAAGAAGATGATTACGTCCTACGCCTTATGCATTTAGTCATGCATATTTATTAACCAATTACTTAAATTCTGCCAAGTCACTGGTTTTCCTGTGACGCTCAGGCAACCCATTCCATGCTCTAATAGCACTAGAGAAGAAGGAGTATTTGTACACATTCGTCCTAGCATATGGGACGAGGAATGTGCCTTTATCTTTGTGTCTTTCAGAGTATTTTATTAGATTTGGTTTTCGTATTTGAAGATTATGGTTCAGTGTTTTATGTATAGTTGCTACTTTACTTTTGAGTCTTCTGTCCTGAAGGCTTTCTAAATTTAGTGATTTTACTAAAGGTGTTACTCTAGTCAAATGTGAATATTCATTTGTTATGAATCTCACTGCTCTATTTTGTGTCTGTTCCAGTTTCTTAATGTTTTCTTGAGTTGAGGGGTCCCAAACGGAGGATGCATATTCTATTATTGGCTCAACCAAGGTTAAATAACATTTTAGTTTTATGTTCTTATTTGATTTATAGAAATTTCTTTTAATAAACCCTAATGCTTTTGTGAGCAGGTCAGGCAGGCGCGAGTGGGAGAGACCTATTCTCTGCTCAACATTAAATTTTATTACAGTAGGCAGATGTTTGCACTACTGGGTGGGCTCAATCTGTGCACCTCGGTATGGTGACCAAGGGGCTAGAGTCGCCTAAGTAACCAGACATACTAACTATACTAACCTAAACTAAATGAAAACAAGATAACAAACTTTAGTTTAGGATAAATTAACAAAACGGAACTTTATTAACATACAAAAATATAAATCAATAATAAAATATATACACTACAATGAAAAAAACTAATACTAACTGAAACCCTCTGAATCTACGCCACTAAAAACTAAACAAACCAACTATCTAACACAAACTGATCAAAACAACTATCTAACTAAAAAGAACTAAATCCCTTTAAGACAACTACTATACTAGACCTAGATCTACACAAACACACTACAATAAACTAGTCTAGATCTACAATATTTTACTACTTATACTATAATCAACCCATAACTACAACTAAAACAAGAATACCTTAGCCTTAGTACTCCATTATTAGCATTCCCTAAGAACAGAAACAGACTATAACTTATAACTAAGTTTACTAATCTAAGCCACTAAGGCTACACTACAAAAACAAAATAACACTGGATTCTAGATCTACAGCAAGAGTTACAGCAGAGTAATAGCAGTGTAATTGCAGCAGCTAAAAGCAGCAATAATAGCCTGCAATACATAAATCATATATTCTATTACATCTAGGAAACTCAAAGCAGGACTTAATTAAGACTTTAACCATATCTACAATACACTCTTTGATACTAGCTTTGAATTAATGAGCATTCATTAGATCCATTTGTATCCCAAACATTATGTAAATAGGCTCTAGGAATGCAAAGAAAAACCTGAAAATTATGTTAAAATAATGTCTTCAGGATTCTTTTCTTTTTCATTGCATTCTCGAAACCCTTTCCAGACCTTTAAACAGGCAACAGGGCGACGAACGAAATATAATGGGCCGTCACATGCTAAAGTTTGAGAAACACTGTCCTAAAAGTATACTGATGAACTCCATAGTGTTCTCCTAAATTATTTTTATTTCACCGTTCTTTACTATCTAGCGAAATAAAACAATTCTGGACTTCAGCGTTCACTAACTTTTACATTTTATCTGTTCGTTCGCTGTCTTAACATCTAAACAATGACGTCATAAAAATTAACCTCCACGCCGGCTCTGTCTATAATGTAAACATTCGAGGAAGATCTTCTGCTCGCCATGTGAAAGTTTAGATCCAGAGAGTATGTTAGCTTAGCGTTTAATGGCAGTGGAACTAGATCTCGTGCTTCTTTTTTGATCATCTTTCATGCAGACCCCCTTTTTTTAAAAAAAAAATACGCTTTGCATTGTGGGCGTACTCTAAACTACAATGAGTGAGTTGGTATTTTTTTTTATTTACAATTATTGAAAAGATTATCTAAATCTCTTATGTGTTATTCTAGAAGTAATGTAGATCTAGACTCTAGATCATATCTAGAATAGATTAGACACTTGAGTTTACATACGATATTATTGTATTATGTACTTAATTGCAGGGGCGGACTGGGTGTCAAAACCGGCCGGGTATTTCTATACAATCCGGCCCACAAATTGTATGCCGCATGATGAGCGTCCAAGCATACCTGACCTCAAAATCATAGTGTAAATTTTAATAATGTATCGAAAGTAGTTGGTATATGAATCATTTATTAGATGATTTTGAAACTATCTGATAAGCGCTATTACTAAATGAATAAAGTATAACACTTGGAGTGGGGAATCTCTTATTGTGAAAAGTTCTTGCTATTATATAATTAGCATTAACATTAAAAACATCTGAAGATCCCCCATTAACGAACAGAGTTTAGGATTCACTTTCACTCCTCGCCATTTTCTCAGACATATGAACTTCAATTTACAAATACAACTATTCATCCTCCATTATTTTAACTGTCCATCCCACAAGGTCATGGGGGCACGGTGGCTGAGTGGTTAAGCGCTTCTGAACCTGGGGTCCTGGCCCAGTCCTGGGTTCCAATCTCGGTGAAGACTAGGATTTTGAATTTCGGGATTTTTAGGGCTCCCCTGGGTCCACCCAACTTTAACGGGTACCTGACTTTAGTTGAGAAAGTAAAGGCTGTTGGTCATTGTGCTGGCCACATGACACCCTGCTCGTTAGCCATTGGCAAAGAAACAGATGGTCTTAACATCTGCCCTATAGATCACAAGGTCCGAAAGAGAACTTTACTCTCATATATTGCTTTCTCAATAACTTGGAAACCTAGTTTGATTGCATCTTAAAGCTGGCTACACACATACACAACAGAACCTATCCACTTGTTTTTAATACCCTTATGTTCAGTAAAACAAATGCTGTCAAGATAATCTCCTATTTAGCAAAGCCTCTTTGTATTTCGACCTAAGTCAATAGCTTTGTCGTCTTGACATTAGTGTTTTTTATGGCGTTAAGCCTGTTCATTCATAAATTCAGATCTATAAATTATTAAGATATAGCTTATCTTCTTACTTCTTAGGGGGTACAGATTTATTTATTATGTAAACATTAAGAAGTGAATCTGATGCGAAAAGACATAGTACACAATTACCCAGTAGTAATGAAGTAGAGTTCCCCTTTCAGATCTTGTGGTCTATATGGCAGAAGATGTAAAGGTCATCTGTTTCTGTGGCCTACGGTTTACGAGGGTGTAATGTGGTCAGCACAAGGACCAACCGCTTTTCCTTCAACTAATGCCAGGTACCCATTAGAGCTGGGTGGACTCAGAGACGCCCAAAGATCCCGAAATTAAAAAAAAAGTTCTTAAGTTAACGTTACTCTACTTATTCCAGAAGAGTTAGAAGAGTTTTATCAAAGACGATGTGTCGTCCTGTTTGCCTTTATGTGAAAAATAACTCCAAAGATTTTAATTAATTAATTTTTTTACTTTAAACGATCAAAACTAGACTATGGCTTCATTGGCTTGAATATTCCTGGTCCATTGGTGAATTCGATGGGGGCCGCCTCTGAGTTTGTGTGATAACACAAACTCTCTTTGTAATATTGTTTTGCACAGCATTCCAGCAATAGTTATTATTACTTATTTTCTGCTCCTTTCTTTTTCCTTTTGTTTTAGATTCTTTTGTATTTTGATTCCAATCAACACATTTCAACACTGTTCGTGATAAATAACTGTGATTTGTGAAGGACTTCGTAGCGGGCCAACTGCATCAAACAAAAAAAGAATTCGTATGTGACTGGACATTCCTCTATAGGACTTGGGACGTTGTTGGTGATCCCTTTATTGCACACTAATGTCGATCTCTATCAGAAATAAAGGCCTTAATTTTCTTGTGTGTCGTTTAGTGACGTCTACTATAAGCACTATAGACCGATGAAGGATATTTACGACAATGCTTTAGATTAGTATTAGACTTTAAAGTGTAAACATTATTTTTATTTAATCATGACGCTCAAATTGTTGCCTTTTAAGAGAACAATATAAATCTTGAAACAATTTACTGGCATTCATGCGGCCCTTTCGGTGGCCCTACCGGCCCACTTGGGTACCGGCCACCGGGCATTTGCTCCATTGCACATACAGCCAGTCCGCCCCTGCTTAGTTGGCTAACATTTACAGATCTACTTCTACTCTATGTTACCAGTCAGCGCCTTCTTTTATAGCCTTAGAATATAAGTATAAATTTAGCTCTGCTACAAACTATTATCTTATCTTATAAATTAAAGACATTTCTTCAAAACAAATTATCTTTCTTATCTTATAATAAAAAAAAAAATAATAATAATCTTTATTATCCGTAAGGAAATTTGTCTTACAATGTGTGCATTACACCAAACAAAACATTATAACTATAGAAAACCAAAAATGTACATTCACATCAGACTCACAGACGTTACTTCAAAAAAAGAAGTGTCATGCATGTTAATCGCATTGGTCCGATTGGAGAACTCTGCTAAATCGTTGGCATTCCAGGCTCTTTATCAGCGATCTTACTAATAGTCATACTCTAGTCAATTTTGTCAAGCTTATATCAACCCCCTCCCTGTGTGATACGATTTGTGTACACGTCATTTCTCCCACAAACAAAAAACTCAAAACTCAAACTCAACTTTACACAGGGGCGGGCTGGCTATATGGGCATTCGGGCAAATGCCCGGTGGGCCGGTAGCCAAATGGGCTGGTAGGGTCAGGGAGGGCCGCGTGGATATAGCAGGCATCAAATTGTTAAAGCCTTATAAACACTTTATAAAAAGTCCCTCTGAGTGTTGTCTTAAAAAAAAACGTTCACAGACTCTACAGTGTAAAACCATTTTAAAGTAACACATTTCCCTAATATTGTGATAGCCTACATCTCTAGATAGTGCTACTAGTAGCCTTCATCCTTTTAGGGCCTATACATTTAGCGATTAAAAAGCAACATAATGTATATATATTCGTGTAAGGATTTAGAGTTGACTGTATGCATGCATATCGACACATTATCAAACTTAACATAGTGACTTAGAGGACAGGTAGCCTAGGTCTAGAATGTCATCATATGATATACAAGTTATGGACCGGATTGTATAGAAATGCCCGGGCCGATTTCGACACCCAGTCCGCCCCTGACTTTACACAATTATTTGTTGTACCTAATAAAACATGAATCAATTTTAAAAAAATTAACCCATGGTTTTTTGTTATTAATTATTGGTAATTGATTATTTTGTTTGATATCGAAAGAGGAAATAAACCCAACGGTTATGGCAGATCTGACTGTATGTGTAGAGTTTTTTCCCTTATACATTTTGTATACGTTTCTCTCCCGCTTCCCGTTCTCGGATCAATTTGACATTTTGCATAATTTATTCAATGTCCATGAATATATTTGAATAAATTTTACAAAACTAGACATTTAATAAATTAATGTTAATAAATTAATTGTGTTTTATATAGAAAAAAGGGAGATAAATTATGCAGCATTGAGAAATATGGCTGAGATCGTGTGGTTCTTTCTCTTGGATAAGATTTCTCTTCTCTTTCACTTGTGCTTGTTTACATTATTTACATTGTACATTATAGTTGTTATTTTTTGTTTTTTTAATATTAGTTTCAAAAATACAAGTGACTTTAGAGATCTATATTCTTTTCGTTTCAATATTTTTATTTTTTTTTTAGGCTAAGAATTATTGTTAATATTTGTTAAACGTGTCATACAATTTCTTTTTTTTTTTTATGGACAAGTAATGATTTGTAAAATTGTACAAACTGATTCCTTCCATATTTCGTTATAAATATTGCCTTGCAAAAAAAAAAATCTAAACAGCATATTTGTTATTTATTTTCAGAGAAACCTGAGTCGACGTACGCGTCTCAAGCCAACAGTTCTCCAGGGAAGTGTCCTATAACGATGGGCTGGAAGATATTTGGCGCTATCATGAGTGCCCTCTTTGTGGGACTTGCTGTGGCTCTTTCGTCTCTTGCCTGGGCAGGTCACACTAGCGGGACAGACGCTGCCGCTGTGCCTCCTTCAGTCATCACTCCGGCGGGACGCATATTGGGATCCGTCGGGACCAGCAGCTTCAACGGGAAAAGTTATGTGATTTACAAAGCAATCCCTTTCGCCAAGCCGCCTCTGGGGGCGCTCAGATTCATGCGTCCGCAGCCACCGGACTCGCTTTCGGGGACGGAGTACATCAATAGTGAACAGTATAAGCCCTCATGTTGGTCTATCACTAGGCAGAGCACTGATGCCGCCTATGGCGAAGATTGTCTGTATCTTAATATCTACGTCCCTGGTAACGCTCCTGTCATCAACGCACAGGAATTATATCCTGTCATGGTTTGGCTACATGGCGGAGGGTTCGTGGCGGGCAGTGCTTTTCCGGAACCCATCAAGATGGTGACCCGCAACGATGTCATAATCGTAGGCGTAAACTACAGGATGGGTGTCTTTGGATTTCTCACCACATTAGACACAAATCTGCCGTCCAACAATGGCTTATGGGATATGCAAATGGCTTTAAAATGGGTCAAGGAAAATATAAAATACTTTGCTGGTAACGACTCTTCCATCACTGTTTTTGGAGAGTCTTCTGGATCCATTAGCGCTTCGCTGCTGGCGCTGTCTCCAGCCGCTGGGAGTCTCTTCAACAAAGCTATCCTTCAAAGTGGCACCGCCACCACGTCGTTGTCGAGAGATGCGCCCCTGAGAGCTCGGGAATTCGCCGCAATGGTTGGCTGCGAAGCGTCTGCCGCTTCTAGCCAGCTGGCGCGATGTCTGCGTGGGGTCAGCATCGCTGACATACTGAAAAACAGTAAGCCTTCTTCTTTCAACATTTCAACCGCCAGACGACAGGCGGACTTTATCTGGGAACCAGCTGTTGATGGAGATTTCATCCCGCAAGAGCCGCTGGCCCTTCTTTCCAACAGCACATACCTAAAGAGTGTTGGCGCATATGATAAAGATTATATTATCGGTGTTTTAAACAATGAAGGGGGATTAATCTCAGACAATTTTCTCCGTCAAATCTCTCTAGATATGGTTAGTCTTCCGGGTTTCGCAAGTGATATGTTGGATTTTTTACTGTACAGAAGATACAAAGTTATGAACGGGACAGAAAAAATAAAAAGCACTGTGTATACATTTTATAATATAAATCCTGCGAATGCTAGTACAGCGCAGAATGTATTAGATATGTCTGCAGACTTGCTTTTCTATGTGCCCGCAGTGGAAACAGCTTTGGCTTTATCACGGTGTTCAAGCTCAAATACTGGATGCTCCCAGCATAGCCCCAGAGTTTTTTTCTATTTGTTTGACTATTGCCCGCCTATTACTGATTTAAGCAGGCCCCAGTGTTTGATCCACGGTGCTGATGTGGCTTACGAGCTGCCGCGCAACAATTTGACCAGTGCTGTCCAGAATCAGCTATCCGACATTTTTATTGATCTTCTGACCAGTTTCGCCAATAACTCTAATCCCGGATCCGCCGTGAGTTCTGGCTGGCCTGCGTTCGATCCCAGCTCTCAGCTTTACCTCCGCCTTGATGTTACCCCATCGGTTAGACTTGCACCTTACAAATACAGGGTACATTTCTGGTTGGATGTAATAACACGGCTTATTGATGTCTGAAACTCTAGTTAACAGAGACTGAGCATGATTTGTTTTTTTTTAATGACTTTGTTAATGGCACAAATAAACAGGCACTGTCAAATTTGTTGACTAGACACTTAGCCGAATAGGCTAACACAACGCAGACGATATATAAAATTCTAGCAGTAAACACCAGCCACGTCCCTTGATTTGTTCCCAGGCTTTATATAGATAATTATAATAATGCATGACGCGTAGGACGTAATCATCTTCTTTTTTGAAGTAACGTCTGTATTATATAAGATAAGAAGAAGATAATTATGTCCGAAACACTCCCTTTTTTTTTCTTTTCTTTTCAGCGAACTACCTAACACACTTTTAAGCCCATGAATCAGTGTATCTCTACGCTCTCTATTTCATTTTCTGTCTGTCAGTCTGTCTCTCTCTCTAATCGCTCACTGGAACACCTGCACATCGTAATTTCTCCGACATAGACTTTTTACTTTAACTGGAAAAATCCGCTTCACAATGCGCCCCGAAACATACACGCACTCAAATGACTTTTCTTCGGCTTCTCAATTCTTAAAGCCAGCAAGGTACGGTATTCGACGCCGAATGCATTTCTACATACCACCAGTTTCAGGCCAAGAGAATAAAATGCATTTTCCAAAGGCCCCAATGGAATGCCCCATTCCCGTTCCACTTTCTATATCTGTTTTTGGTATCATTACTCTCTCTCTCTTCTCTCTCTCTCTTTCTCTCTCTCTCTCTCTCTCTCTCTCTCTCTCTCTCTCTCGCTCAAAAACAGAAAAAGCCTCTAGATCTATCTTATTAATGATATTAGGATTGGTCTTTTTTTTTTTTGGTTTTATTTAGAGCGTATCGAAAAGGAAGCGGAAATGACGTAAGGCATATAAAAACTAAGTAGACTTGGGAAAAAGAAAAAAAAAATTGCTATAAAATTTATGGCATTCATGCTTTCTATTTACACTGCGGCCTTTTGGGAAATGCCGAAAATAAAATACAAAGGTTTGATAGGGCTAGCGTTTTTTTCGCGAATTGCTGTCGTCAGGTAGCGAAGCTGTCCAAAAGGGTTGTTAGTGAGCACCTAGAAGGTAAAAGGAACTTGGGTACGAAATTTGATGCGGATACGTATGACAGTTCAAGAGATCTCGTGATCAATCAGTTGTATTTTCTCTTAAATATAGTAGATGCGACTTGGATTAACTAATGTTATGAACACTATGACTGTGTAGTTTAACGCTAGTAATGACGCCATAGACTGACACTATACCAAAGAACTTAGCACTGACATTGTTTTAGACTGGTATATCAATATATTGTTTATGTTATATTGTTTCTTTAATTGTAATATTATAAAGTCATTGTTATTATACATTGTGTGTTTTTGTTATTTTTTTGTTTGTTTTGTTTTGTTTAGTTTTGAACGTCCAAGTTTTGAAGGTCCTAGTTTTGAAGGTAACCTTTGCACAAATATCCCTTCTTTCTGCTCATTTTGGGGTGTCATTCAATATGGAAAACGCCAACTCTACGCACGATTAAAAAAAAAAAACAACGGTATTATGCAATACTCGTAATTGTGGAATCTGGTGAAAGAAGCTTCTCGCGCCTCAAACTAATGAAGAATTGCTTGAGGTCAACAATACTCGTAGATAGATTGAAACATTTGGTAATTCTTGCTATTAAGAGTGATCTATGTAGGGAATAGAATTTTTATGAAATACTGTATGATTTCGCTACACGCAAGGCTCGTAAAATAATTCTGTACGAAGTAAAGAATGAATAAAATGCAAAGACGAATTTATTTTCTAATACAAACTCTTAATTTTCACTTATTACACTTATAATTTCATCTGTTCATTAAGAAAGCCCATTTCTGCCTGGAGTCTTCTTCCATGCAAAGAGTGGATCTTCTAAGCTGTGCCTCTGACTCTGTAATTTTTTTATTTTTTTTAAATATTTATTTCATTCTCTAAGGTACATCAAAATAAAGTGAGAAATAAAACAAGGTGAAGGTTGCGGGCGTGCAGGAAAGCACTCTCAGGGGCGGGGGTCAACACAAGCGTGACAAAGACACCCTTAAGAGCTCCATCAAGGAGTGTGAGATTGACATTCATGGAATGTAAAACGTTACCGCTCGATCGCTCCACATGGCGTGAAGCCGTCAGTGTTGGACTTTCAAGATATAATGCAAAAGGCGTAAACCATCAGCAAAAAAAAACCAGTTCCCACCAAAAAAAAAAATACACAAGCTGAGAAGAGAAGCAGGCATATCTGCAGCAGACCTAGCCTACCCATGTGGCCAGATTTTCAAAGCTAGGATTAGACTCCATAGCTATCTTTGAGTTTATAGAAAATGAGAAATGTGCTCATCTTCGACTACGAAGGGGGATCTATATAATTAAAACACTTTTTTTAAAAACCACGTTCCTCTTGTATGGCTGTAAAATACTGAATTAAAAAAAAAAAGAACTACCAAATGTTAACAACACATTCTTTTCACGAGCTAGAAACGGATGTACACAGAAAAGGAAAAAAAGAACGACAACCGATTTTAAAAATCACATTCCTTCATTCTCAAATACTGATAAATAATATTTTTTTAAATACACTTTGGAAGACACACATAATATAATAACAACAACAACAAAACATGGATATCAGATCACGTGGTATGCACTTCGGATTGTTTACCAATATTCTCGCGCTCTGCCCGTCGTCACAACCCCTCCTGTCTTCCTGAGTAGGTCTGAGCTAATACAGACTACAAACCAATTTTCATTTCAATCTATGTAGACCTACTACAGTTCAGTGTATACTCTATAGGTCAGTATTTCACAAACTGAATAGATGTTTCATAAACTATGGAAATAATTAACTTAAAATGAAGTCACCAAGTGTTCCGCTGAATCATCCGAATGTGCGAAGTGTTCCGTTAAGGAAAATGTTTGGGAAACACAGGTTTAGCTAGCCCTATGTTTAAGTTTCCATTTCAGACCTTGTGATCTATAGGGCAGATGATGTAAAGGTCATCTTTTTTTCTGTAGCCCAAGGTTTAAGAGATTGTCATGTGGCCAGCACACAACGACCAACCGCCTTTACATTTCTCCAACTAATGTCAGGTACCCATTAGAGCTGGGTGGACTCAGAGGCGCCCTAAAGATCCCGAAAGTAAAAAGCCCAGTCTTCACTAGAATTCGAACCCAGGTTCCCCGGTTCAGAAGCCAAGCGCTTTACCAGTCTGCGCATCTCCCATTTATGTTTAATTTGTTTAAAAGAGTTTGAATATTCGGTGTTAGTTCATGCTACGAGTGTTGCACATTTTCTATGCTAATCTATTCTTAATTTTATAGTTACCAGGCTATGTCTTTCACGCGGCAAGTACAGGCCTAAAGTGTGAAAATGTCCTTTATTTCATAATTCCTTTTGTTTTTACAGCAGTTGCATATTATCTATCCATCCATCCCAGTGACGCTGCAGCCCATGTGGGCTCTGGCCTGCTTCAGCACACCCCTCCATTCAGATCTCTCTCGGGCCTTTCGTCTCCACGCCCTAACCCCAAGCTGTTGTAGATCTCCCTCCACATCGTCAAGCATATTCTCCATCGACCGAGTTCAATATTTCATGTCCCCTCGAGCATTCCCGAGCAAGAAGCTGGCTTTAAAGGAGCATATTTGCTGATTTACCTACAGTCGGCACCAGTGAGATATAGCCTAATTGTTGACCTCCTTCAGTTGTAACGACTATGGTTCATCTCGCAGACCAAACGATGTCGCCCACACAGCATTTCCCCCTCTCCACGCCGCTGATGTGACCAAAGGAACGGAATATCCGATACAGTTTGGGATCAGTAGCGCCGTAGGTTCTGCCAGACTAGCACAGAGAGATACATGTTTTCCATTAACTCAGTGAAGGGCATTTTTTACCTCACAAAATTCAATTTACGATCCGAAAGAAATGTCATGTGCGGAATTACACGAGAGTCTGTAGCCTATGTTTGCGACAATGCTGGGAGATCTTATCTTATGAAATACAGACGTTAGGCCTACTTTAAAAAAAAAAGAAGATGATTACGCCCTACGCGTGTTCCTAGGTCAATCTAGTCATGCATGTTAATCAATTATCTATGTTCGTGCTATGAGTATGGTCTAGTAGCTAGACTATAGACTAGATCTAGATCTAAAAGCACACACAAGATAAATCTAAATCGTCTATGTTAAATATGATCTTAATGCTGTGGCATTTTATGTCTCAATAAACGATCTTTTGCCTTTGCAACTTCTTGTGTGACTAAAGAGGCCAATCCTTGATACACAGCTGGGGTCACATGATGACTCACATGCTGGTATCACCAGGGGACTGTTGCACTTTTACCTTTCTTTCTACTAGGCCTACTGTTGTGCATGGCATCTGCAATCCAGGACTCCTTCCTTTATGCTCGCTCTCCATGGGGATCTATTCAGTGCCATTTTTTCCCCAACTGTTATTAGTGTCAATTTTCAAGAGCGAACTCATGTTGCGGCTCTCCTTCCTTCTGTTAGATCACCATACAGAATTTCTTGTGGAAGTCGATCTCGTAGCATTCTATGAACGCGAAGGCGTTTTAAATTTTAAATATAAATCAATCAATGAACAACTCAATATAGATCGTCAAGTGGAAGTCGCTAGTTTATTTATTAAACGACCGCACCTTCTTATCATTTCTTTAAACTTAGTAAATTAATAAAAATAAAAATCAAAATACGACATAGGCCTACAGTTTTACACACACTAGTGACTTTCAAGTGTATGGCATAAACAAAACCAGCTTTAAGAAACAGTCATTTAATCTTGTCATCTTACTCACCTACTCTGTATCTTCTTATCTTATATAAAAGAAGATGATTACGTCCTACGCGTCATGCATTCAGTCATGCATATTAAGTGAGCGATTAGAGAGAGAGACAGACTGACAGACAGAAAATGAAATTTGTGAGGTAAAAATGCCCTTCACTGAGTTAATGGAAAGCATGTATCTCTCTGTGCTAGTCTGGCAGAACCTACGGCGCTACTGATACCAAAATGTATCGGATATTCCGTTCCTTTTGTCACATCAGCGGCGTGGAGAGGGGGAAATGCCTATAATGGGCTCTATTACTGGTATTGTGTATGATTCATCCATGCACTAGGGCTCACTAGGGTCTATAACTCGTTATTGTAAAGCACTAGGGATCTAGCAACACGGCACAACCTTCATAAGTTAATTTAGGTTTAATCATCTGGACTTTAATAAAAAGACTTTATAGATTCTAGAATCTAGTTCTACCATTACAATGTGATCTATAGGCTGCAGACTCAAGATCTAGAAGTTAATCTATCTTCTAGATAAATCTAGATATCTATTTTCAAGATCTAGTGACCAATGTAAACCAGAGCTTGAAAAAATGATTATCTTCATTTTAAGTAATTTTAGGTCTAAGACAAAATCTAGGTTACTATGCCAACAAGTAGCGTAACGGTAGTGGCGTCAAAAATCGTAGCATAGCCTAGATATTAATGATAAAGTTATAAAACAATAGAGTCAAGGTTGAGCATGACTTAACATTTTTTTCTCTTAGAGTGTAGAACTGTGTAGACTATTCTATCTAGATCTATCTCTACATTAGTTTATGTCCAGTTAGTTTGAACATGATGTTTCAAACAGGATTACATAAACATGTATTAAACTAAGTCTAGTCTAAACCAGGCCAGATGGCTGATCTGGAACAAAGAAAGATTGCAGCGATTGTTGGGGCTTGTGTGGCAGATGCAGCAGGTTCTTAACTTACATAATATAATAATAATACTTTTAACTTAGATCTAGATTTAGATCTATCTAATATTGAATAGACATTATAGATCTAGATCTATAATAATAATATTTAATATTATATATAAATATTTAGGCTAAATTCGACTAGATCTACTCATCTAGCTAATCTAGAAAAATACTAGAATTATAGATCAGATGATAGATCATTGGTTTGATTGATTCAGATTAATATCATTAATCATAATAAATAAATAATCATATGCATGACTGATGACTAGATAAGAATAAGATTGACACATGAATCAGAAATGCGGTAGTACTAGTAGATCTAGAAATCTAGACTCTACTAGTAACTAGAATCTAGATCTACAACTATACTAGATCTATATATTGACTATATTTGTAAATATTAAATAAGTCAATAAGGAAATTATAGAAACTATAATTAGTATAATCTTTTTTTTTTTTTTTTTTGAAGTTACAGATCTGTAATAATAGTAATTTTAATTTACATAAATGATTTACCAAATTGCATTACTTCAGGAACAAAAGTCAGATTATTTGCCGACGATTGCATAATATATAGAACAATAAAAACAACACAAGACACAGATATTTTACAAAGAGAATTAGATGAATTACAGAAATGGGAATCAAATTGGAGCATGTCTTTCCACCCAGAAAAATGTCAGTTGTTAAGAGAAACAAAAAAACTAAAACAAATTAATTCGACTTATCTTATTCATGGCAAACCAGTAACACAGACTAAAAACGCAAAATACCTAGGTGTTATAATAAATGAAAAACAGTCATGGAATCCACATATTGATGAAACTATAAAAAAATCAAACAAAGCATTAGGATTTATTGAAAGAAATTTCTATAAATCAAATAAGAACATAAAACTAAAATGTTATTTAACCTTGGTTAGGCCAATAATAGAATATGCATCCTCCATTTGGGACCCCTCAACTCAAGAAAACATTAAGAAACTGAAACAGAAACAAAATAGAGCAGTGAGATTCACAACAAATGAATGTTCACATTTGACTAGAGTAACACCTATAGTAAAATCACTAAATTTAGAAAGCCTTTTAGGACAGAAGACTCAAAAGTAAAGTAGCAATTATACATAAAACACTGAACCATTATCTTCAAATACAAAAACAAAATTTAATAAAATACTCTGAAAGACACAAAGATAAAGGCATGCTACTTATCCCATATGCTAGGACAAATTTGTACAAATACTCCTTCTTCCCTAGTGCTATTAGAGCATGGAATGGGTTGCCTGAGCTAGCCAGGAAAACCAGTGACTTGGCAGAATTTAAGTCATTGGTTAATATGCATGACTCGTAGGACGTAATCATCTTCTTTTTTGAAGTAACGTCTGTATTATACAAGATAAGATAAAATAATATTATTAATATAGTCTATAGACTCTAGATCTAGATTCTATTTTTTTATAAATAAAAGAATAAATTTTAGTGCTATAGATCTATAGTAGCATAAATGTCCTAATCTAGACACTCTAACTATAGTCATTGTAAGAATTAATGTATAGTCACTATTAAATAATACTGATCATCCCTCTGGAATATCTACTCTAGTCTAGCTAAAGTCATTCAGATGTAGGATGTACCCTGTTGTAGATCTTTTTTTCTTTTTTGAAGTAACTTCTGCATTAGATAAGTCAAAATAAGATCTAATACTAATAGACTCTACTCTCTTGACTTTAGAATACCGGTAGACAATTATGTCATGTAAAAAAGATTAGAGCAAATACGCTTACACACCTAATTAGAAAAATCCATCCATCGCTCTTAGAAGATATATCCAGAAATCCATGAATTTCACAAATTCACAGCATTATTTACAGAACAATGTAAAAGTAGTAAAATTCCCCTTTCAGACCTTGCGATCTATAGGGCAGATGAAGTAAAGGTCATCTGTTTCTGTTAATGAAGGTATCTGTGGACAGCACTACAACCAACTGCCTTTACTTTTCCCCAACTAAAGTCAGGTACCCATTAGAGCTGGGTGGACTCTGAGGCACCCAAATATCTCGATATGGTATTAAAAATCCCAAGATTCAAACCTAGGCTGGGACCCCCGGTTTGAATGCCATGCACTTTACCACGCCTCCTAAAAGAAATATGTGTCACAAAGTAAAGTATATTTATATAGAAGATTTTAAAAATTAAAAATATTTGTTTTAAGCATTTATGCCTACTTATTGTTGAGCCTCCCCCTCGATTGATGATTTGTCAGGGGTCGCCTAAGACCATTGAAAATATGGATTGCATTTAGTGTATTCTTCTATTGCTGTGTATGTTATGGGGGCGGGGGGGGGGGGGTCGCGGCAGAGTGGGGGATAGTAAAAAGGGTCGCTGAGCTTAAAAGGTTGAGAACCGCTGCCATAAAGAGTCTGAGCCACAGTTTTGACATATTATATCATCAGTTTTAATGCCCAAGAATAGAGGAATTAAAACAATAAAATTATTAGTAGCAAGCAGACAAGTATTTAAAGTAGGTTAAGTACACTTACCCGTAATAATAATGTAGTATCTAGCTACCTATCAATAATTGTGATAATAATTTTTATTCTCTTAGATCTAGGTCTATTATCTATATTGTCTATAAAGCGATCTATATAGATTTAATTAGACTATAATATCTGTATTAATTACTAATAGGACTCTTAAAATAAAAGGTGACTGGATTTGCCTGTTGAATGCATTATAGTCTGAAACTAAACACTTAAAACATATTTCTCATGCTAGTCTGTATTTCTCTTGATAATAAAGTAAGAATATAGATATGACTTTTATAGCATACAATACCATATTAGTATTAAAAATAAAATCATCAGACTAACTTACTTACTCTGTGTTTTTTTTTTTTGTAAAAAAAAAATAGGTGCAGGTACTCAGTGATGGATTGCCTAACTTTTAACTACTAAAAAAATAATAATAATTTTTTAAATACAAGAAAAGTAATAATTCCCCCTCCCCCTCCAATTGAAAAGGTGCCTGTACGTGCTTACCGTCACAAAAAAAGCACTGGACTTACTAGATGTTACATCTGTTATAAGTACATCTAAAGCAGTGTTTCCGAAACTTTTTCCTCAATGGAACACTTAGCACAATGGAACACTTTGCTTATTTCTTAGAGAGATTTACAAGTTAATTATTCCAGTAGTTCATGGAACAGCTATTCAAGCCCTGCGAAACACAGTTTGGGAAGCACTGATCTCTCTAGAGAGTATACTCTTAACATATTTACTTTTACACTAGTGATGCAAGTAGCTATGACATCTTTTGGGGATTCTAAATTCTTTAATCTCTTTATTCTAATATCCTTTAGAAACAAGCACAACATTTAAATATTGATACACCATTTTGACATTTAATCCAAAAAGAATATGTAATAAAGTAAAATTATAGAGAAGATTTAAGTTTTTAACAATAAGAACATACATCTAGGATGGCTGCCTGGTATGGGTCTCAGATTGTCATCACAAGAATCCTGATTTCATAATTGAAGATAATACATTCTAGCCCAAACATCCTGCAGCTCGTCAGGAGGGTGGTAGGCAGGATCGAACTCTGGACTTTTGTGACAAGAGTCAAGTGCATACCACCAGGGCTGGATTTAAGGGAGGGCAGGCAGGGCTACAGCCTTTGGACATCCACAAGAAAGAGAAAAAAATTCACTTTTCGAGTGGTCACATATTTTTTCTAAAGTGTTTTTTTTTCTTCACATTTTTACCGACAATACTTTTAAATCTTACAGTTGGCATCACTGTTGTAGTTACAAACTGTCTACTTATAGTCAGTGGCATCACTAGGGTGGGTGTCACCTGGTGTGTCAGCTCAGGGTGTCACCCCCAGCCCACCCTAGTGACGCCAATACCTAAAGTGTACCCATTATTCTCATAAAATATCTGTAGATCTACTCTGTGTTTACTACATTGCATAATTCATGAAAATGTAAATTATTTATAACTTAAGTATGCAATTAAATCATTTTATTATTTTAAATGAAGGAAAATTAAATTTTATTTATAAGCATTCTCCTTCTTTTATAATATGGCATACTTTTACAAATTTATATATGTATAAAAGCTTTTGAAAAAAGTGTCCACAAAAAATGCCACAGGGCCTCCACATAACTTAATACCGCACAACTTGTCAGCCACTGCTGGAAAATTGTTTTATCAATGTTAAATCATCTTGATGATGGCGATGCCAAGTTCTCTGTCTTAGAACCCCTTAGTAGAGTCTAAATGTTTTCTCTGAAAAAGTATACCAGATTGTTTAGACTGAAACTGCCATTTCTGAATGTAATTCTAAAAAAAATTAGCTCAGCCCTTGCACTGGGTCTACAATGATGATGTTATGCAAAGTGTTACACAAGACAGAGAGGATGTGGAATTCTGGGTACCTTCTGCCAACCCTTATTACAAGATTGAAGCAGGAAGGAATACTTGCTATGGAGATCAGGCCTATGTCATGTTGAAGTCTCTTGTAGACTCTGGAAGTAAGCACAATTCATACCATTTTGTTAATTCTGATTAATTAAAAGTTGTCTTTTTTCTTAAGGTTATGATTTTCCAAGTTAAATACTTCTTAAGCAGTTAATTAAATGCAGAAATGTAATTTATTTTCTGTCACCTAAAGGGTTCTTAGTAATAGTTTCCAAAGTGTTATTTATAATAGGTCTATAGTCTAGGTTCTCTAATAAACAATTCTTAGGTTCTTTGTTATGAACTGTTCAGGGGTTTTAATTTAGAGGTCTGTAGAATGAACAATTCAGAAGATGTAATTTAGAGGTCTTTGGAAAAAGCAATTCAAGGAGTGTATATTTTAAGGTTCATGGATATCATATGGATAGTGGTACCATCTTGTGCATACAAGCGCCTTAAACATTTTTAAAAATCACAATACTTTTATATCTGATTGGGTGCATGCTTTTTATCTGGAGAGTAAGTTTTAGCTGGTTACCTTGAGATAGTTCAATAAAAATGTGAAATATCTCTAATAATCTCATTACTTACTATATTATAGGTTTTAATTTAGAAAATCTGACAAAAGCTAACTATGACTTCTTTGGGCCAGAGTCAGAGTATGAGAAACCAGAATCAGTTATCCAAGGTAAAAATTATTTTTGTTGTTGTTACCGGTAGTGTTGTTTTTGTATGTGAATATTTGTATCCTGTCACATTTTCTCATCTGTTTGAGATCCACTAGCTAATCTCAAACCCAAAACTGTTGTCAGTATTTTTTATCTACTTTATATGGTTCTTGAATTATAATGGAAATGTCTTTGATTCTGAAGATAAAGGAAGAGTACAGTTTTTTAGACGACTACTACGCAAACCCAGTTGCCACCTGCATACTTTGCCACACCTGATGTAGACAAAACTGTTGTCTGCTGGAGGTTTAAGCTCTTCATCAAGGGCTTTTCTTTGAGCCTCATGTGTCCTGCAACCTTCATGAGAGCTCTTTAGCTCTTACTGATGCCATCTGCTATTCTCTGTGCCAGTGAAGGCAAAATGGCACCTGATTTGATATTTATAGTACTTCCATGGGCGCCTCTGTTAACCGACCTTCATTAAACTTGCTAAAAATGATCACCTTACAACTGTAAAATGATAAGTAGTGCTTCTATACTGTCCACACTGGCCTTAAGCAGAACTTAGTTATTTTATATTTATAAGGTAGTCTTGCCAGCATATGCCCATTATGAAGCCAAGGCACCTTTGATAGAAGCGATCATTGGTTGAGCCTTATTTGTTTTCTATAGAGCACCCTTGTCTATGAGCCATACAAAAATGGGGTGAGAACAAATACTTAAAAGACATTGATTTTTTTTGGCTACGAGACCTATTCCACAATAATCTCAATTGGATGTGGCCAAAAGCGCTGTTGGAATTAGCAATATGGTTGTCTATTTCTCTAGACAGTGATTATTCTTTGAATTATAACATCCCCAATAATTAAATCTTATTTCCTATGCCTACTAGCAATGTACCCTTTCTATTTGCTATCACTGAATGTTTAATTTCTTCATTGTTACAACAGAGTCCTATCCTGTGAACAGACCATGGCGCCACGGATGCCTTAGAGATTTTATCAAAAACATTCATGATAAAGTGACACCACCAGGTAAAATTTATGACTTGCTTACTTAACAAAATATAACCCTTTTAGATTTGATTTTTTTCAATCATTTATGTCAATGTGTAAGTTGAGTAGACTAAGTCAGATTGAATTTAAATCTCTTTGAAAGCTGGGATATTTTCAGGTTGTTTTTTTTTTCATTTCTTGGGGAAGATGAATTGTAAACATACAGACGTTCCTTCAGAAATGAATACTTCTTTGTTCTAGCTCAAACTTCTTGCAGGTTGGCATGGGGGAATAGTGTCAGCAGGGTTTGATTCCCCCCCCCCCCCCCCGACACTTTTGAGCACATACCACATGACCTGGCAGCCATCTTGGTAAAATGCACTTGGTGATATGTATATATCATGTATATTGGCCACAGAAGTTGATGAATTGATATCATTTCCCCCATATAGTGTTTTAATGTCCTAGGCAGTTAGTACTGCAGTGTAGAAAGGATACCAACCTAAGAAATTGAAAAGTTAACTGTAACTGTAATTGATAAAAATTGAAGTCGACCTTTAAGAAGATATTGACACCCATTTTTTCATTTACTATATCATTTACACAATGAATAAAAAAAAATATTTACTTTTAATGGGCACATTACCTGACCCATGGACATTTAGGTCTTTAAGAGGACTTCACTTTCAATTATTTTGTGAAAAAAAATTGCAATTTAAACTTTTTAATTTCATGTTTTTGTATATTGTAGTAGTTTCAAAGGGGATTTTTTCTTTTTTTTTTTATTTCAATGATCATTATCTGACCTCTGACCTTATATTTGTTTAAAGTATCTTTTTGTCTTTATTACTTTGTAAAGGTTCTCCTGAAGATGACCAAATAGACTGCGCTGTCAGAATCATTCCATTAGTGGCTATGCATGCAGGTCACCCTCAAATGTTGGAAGTGGTAGAAAAAGGTCTCAGGGTCTTACAAGAATCTGATTTAGCTGCCACTATAGGGCTGGCTGCAGCAAGGTAAAGGGCTTTTTTTTTAAATTTCTTCTTGCAAATCTAACATGATACCCAGAAGAAATGTGATTCAGTTAAAACTGTTTGTATTTACACTTAGTGGGTACCAGTATTTACACTTAGTGGGTATTTACACTTGGTGTGTATTTACACTTAGTGCCTGACCTTGTCATTTACCATTCAGCTGAAATTTAAATACATTGATTCTAATTTTTATATGTATATTATAAATGAATGTATTATATTATCATCTCTGCCTTTGGTCCAGTCAAGGGCATATTCAATCTACCACTTTCCTCTTGTCATCTCAGTTTTGGGTGAGTCTCTTCAACTGTCCCCAAGTATCTTGCCCATCTGCATCCAAATCTCTGCACTTTGGATTTCTGGGCCATCTCCTCTTTCTCTTTTCATGTGGGTACTGAGTGCTTGTCTTGTGATGTTGGATATCCATTGCCAGCATCTTTTCTTCAACAGGCTGCTGCTTTGTTTTTTTGCAAGTTCCTCATTGGTAAGACCACCTGAATTTTCTTCTAATCTTATTTAATAGATTACAAACATTACTTCAAAAGATAATTATATCCTATGCATTTCTTGTGTCAATCTAGTCTTGCATGTTGATCAGTGAACTTTGACTAGTCATTTATTGGCTGATTCAGGCAACCCAAGACATAATTACTTGGATGCAATCTTTAGCTTTCACAGTTTAACTAGTTTTATCCATAAGATTTTAGTGGTTACATTTATTTCATTACCGGTAATCAATTTTTAAGAATATTGGATGTGAGTTGCCTTTGATATAAATATTCAATAATTTTGCTGTATACCAAGTCCTAGTACATTAATTAACATTTTTGCTGTTGTGTCCTTTTATATAAATTAATATCTGTGGTGTCTTTTGATTCTAATGTGTATCTTTTGAAAACTATTCACAGAATAGTGGAACAGTATATTCTGCTTGGTGACCCTGGAGATGTTCTAACAACAGTTTCTAATAAACTAAGCGACGCTCATCGAGAATACCCCCAGGAGCTGGACAACGCTGTGGCTGGGCAGATTCATCAAGTTGAGAGGGTCAGAAATGAGCCTCATGCTGTTGCGGTGAACAAATATTTCAAAAAGAGCTGACGTACGTTTTGTCATCTTACCTGTTAGACTTAAGTTCATTTTATATCAGGGTGTTATGGGGCTAGACACATGGACTATTGGTTAGGGTTTTTTAAAGCATTCTTTGTAATAATGCTTGAGATTGACGAAACCTTGGTGATGCAGGATTGCAACAACATTGCTATTCTCGCTAGAAGTATGAAATTAAGGAAGGAAATGATTGCCTGGTCATGCGGCATGCAGGCCAGACTGTCGTTCGGTTGTCTCAATCATCATCAATGGTCCCAGGTTTATACCCTGTGCTCTGCCATTCCCTCTTGTCCTGTGGGATGTTTGGACTAGGATGTGGATTATCTTTAACTCTGAAGGAGCATCAACATTTTGCAAACATTGGAAACATGTCAAACATTTCGTTAAAAATTTTACAAACATCAGAAGAAAGTTTAAAGCTTCTTCAAACATTGCCAACTCTCATTCATGTGCATTAAAGTGGAAAAAAAAAGGGGGGGGGCAGTCAAGTGCCCTGCTTCTCATCTCAAGATGATTTTTAACACTCTGGCTCGACATGGCCTAAATTGTGCAGATGTGCCTAAACTCAAAACTCAAACTCATTTTTAACACTGCTCTATTAGTTGCCTAACATTACTTGGAGAGAGAAGCCTGGTTGGTTTTTGTGTTAGCCACATGACTTCTTGTTAACTGAAGATCTTGGAAACAACCTGCTCAGCATAAAATAGAAATTTCACTAATTTTTACTTTTATATACGTGCAAATGTAAAGGAGTATTTAAAGTGTTTTTCATTAACCTCAAGCGTTACTTTTTTTTCCCTCTCAGATTTGCCTGAGTCCTTTCAGTCCACTTTGCATGGTGTTGTCACTGCTGCTGGCTATGTGGCTGGCATTCGTTCAACCATTAAAGTAGGTGGTTGTAATGCGTCTCGTAGTGGTTTCATCGGTGCTTGTCTTGCTGCAAAGGTAAGAACCATCACCAATACCATTGTTATCACTGTTGTCTACCTCCTTGATGTTTTAAAAAATAAAGACAGACTTAATGAATGGCTGAATGTTAGATTTATTTTTGGTGAGAAATGTTTTTTTTTTTTTCAAATGTGGAATTTTTTTAGAGGATGTCACTGTCGAGCTGAGGTCTATGGGGAAAGCAGGGAAGTGAGTGGGATAGGTAGCTATCGTCGACAATGTCAACTGTTAATTATGGAAACATTTCAACTCTACCTCATTTTCCCATGAGACTTTACATTTTTAATCTGAAAAAAAAATTCACTTTTGTTTTATTTATCATCTGATAAAATAATATACTGACATACTGGTACCGGTACTGCAAAGTATGTAAAGTACACCTTTTAGATCTTGTGATCTATAGGGCAGATGTTGATCTGATTATTTGACCCGGTTAACGAGGGTGTCTTGTGGCCATTACAATGACCAACTGCCTTTACTTTCCACAAAGTCAGTTACCCATTTAGAGCTGAGTGGACTTAGAGGTGTTCTAAAAATCCCAAAATAAAAAAAAAGTCTTCACCACGATTTGAACCCAAGATCTTTCAGTTTCTTTTTTCCACTCAGCCACCTCATAAAAGTGCAAACTTAACTCTTTGTTAATTCAAAACTTGAGTTTCTCTTAATTCCTATACTTACTGTAAACTGGATTTTAAATTTAGATAAATTGCTGTTATTTCAGGATGGGCTTGATACAATCCCCGAGAGCTGGAAGCTTAAAACCAAAAGGTTTCCAGAAGTTTACGACCTTGCAACAAAGTTGGTGAAGTTAACTGTTTAACGGATGCTTTCCCTTTGATCTCATCAGACTGGTGTACATTTACAACTCAAAGTAACTCTTCACAGACTTTTTTTTTTAACACAAAACTTTGTGACAGGACATGGCCATCATGTCATTAAATATGAGTATCTTGGAATTGTTTGTTAAATTGGAGTTGTCAATAAATATTTCTTCTTGTAAACATTTATTTGTGCCTAAACTCAAAGCTCAAACTCAACTTATACTTTTAAATCTATAGTACATTTAGATAAGCGTCACTGCGGTAGTAGAACAAAATGTTTTTCCTTTATTTTTATTTCTGGATGACAACTACCGTAGCCTACCTTACATCTAAAACATAATCTTTTAAGTTCTTGTAACCTTCAATCATTCCAGCACCAGGCTACAGTTAAACATCCACTTTCAAAACTGCTGCTCAATAAATTGAGAATGTTTCTTCAACACTCTAAGCTTGCATACATCTACGTGAAAACTTTATGATAACTTTGGCGTAAATTCAGTAACGTCAACAGTTTGATATCTCATTTGTTTTCATTTGTATGTATACAAGTATATGTGTTGAAAACATTGTAAATGATCCAACAGATTTATCATTACTTCCAATTACACTGTTGTTCATTAACATAATATAATATAATTGCAAACAAAAATATATTCTATTATATACGTTTTAATTTTTTTTTTAAATGTGCTGTTTTCAACTTTGTTAGAAATTGATGTTAATTTAAATTCCACAGTAATAAAATTTATTATACGTACATTCAATGTTTCCTTGTCAATTCTGTTTCATAAACATTTGTTTCATTTTTTTAAATTAAAGACAGTTATGTACAATGAACTGTACCAGCATATAATTTACCAATCTCTTGAAAATAGCAGAAGACCTAGACAAGATTACAAATTGTACCGGTGTAGGAAAAGTAAAAAATGGTACCCCTTCAATAAAGGCTGAAGAAAAAATTCAGAAGACCAAATATTCTAATACAAAATGTCAAATGTTTATATATCTAGATCTGACATGTTTGGATACCTAAATGCTGCTAGTATGATCATAGGCAACAAACGAGCTTCCCCCCCCCCCCCCCCCGAAACATCTAGGAGAAAAACATTCTTAAAAGCTAAAACAAGTTAACATATATATGGCCTCCTTCAGTCGCGAAGCGACTACGGATCATCTCGGTAAGATGAATGCCTGGGCATTAGCTGTGGTCAGAATGATGTCGCCCACACATCAGTTCCCCCCTCCATCTCCACGCAGCTGATGTATCCAAAAGTGCCGATACAGTTTGGGGTCAGCGGCGTCGCTGGTTCTGCCAGAGTGTAGCACTGGGTGCTGCAAACTGCCTTAGGGTCACCAGCTCCTGTTTTTTTCTCAGGGTTGACTCCCGAAGTCTTTCCCATGATTGGGTATAGCTGCAAGTTAACATTAAAAACCATCCTTTTTGGACACAATTTAAACAAAAAGTACAGGTATTTAGATCTTCTAGTCTCTGATTATTTAAAAGAAACGCAAGAATTGAATACATGTCAACATTCAAAGTTACTAGTCTACAGTGATCATAATGTAATTTTTGGATCCTTGTATGGATGTAGATTATGTTTGCATCGTTGTAACACACAGCTCCTCCAGGATAATAAAGATACTGTTAGTTTTATTCTTAGAAGATGACAAAAGTGGTCATCATTCACAGTGGCGGCCTTAGGGGGTGGAAAGTTGGGGAACCACCCCAGGCCCCGCGCATGATAGGGGCCCCGAGAAAGATTCAGTTTAAAAAACCAGACCAGTTCTCAAAAACTAAATCTAAGATCTGTTACTTCATATTTATGAAACCTTTTCCTGCATGTATAAGGCTATATGATACCAATTACCATGCAAGCTATTAACATGACATTTTTGATTTCGAAATACCGTTCAGTTTCTGTAAAGACAGCATCTTATGACCTGTCGATTCTAAGAGACTATCATTGTTTAACAGTTCACCTTGGCTTGAAAAAAAACCCACCAGTTTGCACAGCGAAAAGCCAGAAAAGTTCCTCGACTAAATATGTCTGTGACCGTCTAAGCAGCTATTAAGTTGCCTATCTATCTATCTATCTATCTATCTATCTATCTATCTATCTATCTATCTATCTATCTATCTATCTATCTATCTATCTATCTATCTATCTATCTATCTATCTATCTATCTATCTATCTATCTATCTATCTATCTATCTATCTATCTATCTATCTATCTATCTATCTATCTATCTATCTATCTATCTATCTATCTATCTATCTATCTATCTATCTATCTATCTATCTATCTATCTATCTATCTATCTATCTATCTATCTATCTATCTATCTATCTATCTATCTATCTATCTATCTATCTATCTATCTATCTATCTATCTATCTATCTATCTATCTATCTATCTATCTATCTATCTATCTATCTATCTATCTATCTATCTATCTATCTATCTATCTATCTATCTATCTATCTATCTATCTATCTATCTATCTATCTATCTATCTATCTATCTATCTATCTATCTATCTATCTATCTATCTATCTATCTATCTATCTATCTATCTATCTATCTATCTATCTATCTATCTATCTATCTATCTATCTATCTATCTATCTATCTATCTATCTATCTATCTATCTATCTATCTATCTATCTATCTATCTATCTATCTATCTATCTATCTATCTATCTATCTATCTATCTATCTATCTATCTATCTATCTATCTATCTATCTATCTATCTATCTATCTATCTATCTATCTATCTATCTATCTATCTATCTATCTATCTATCTATCTATCTATCTATCTATCTATCTATCTATCTATCTATCTATCTATCTATCTATCTATCTATCTATCTATCTATCTATCTATCTATCTATCTATCTATCTATCTATCTATCTATCTATCTATCTATCTATCTATCTATCTATCTATCTATCTATCTATCTATCTATCTATCTATCTATCTATCTATCTATCTATCTATCTATCTATCTATCTATCTATCTATCTATCTATCTATCTATCTATCTATCTATCTATCTATCTATCTATCTATCTATCTATCTATCTATCTATCTATCTATCTATCTATCTATCTATCTATCTATCTATCTATCTATCTATCTATCTATCTATCTATCTATCTATCTATCTATCTATCTATCTATCTATCTATCTATCTATCTATCTATCTATCTATCTATCTATCTATCTATCTATCTATCTATCTATCTATCTATCTATCTATCTATCTATCTATCTATCTATCTATCTATCTATCTATCTATCTATCTATCTATCTATCTATCTATCTATCTATCTATCTATCTATCTATCTATCTATCTATCTATCTATCTATCTATCTATCTATCTATCTATCTATCTATCTATCTATCTATCTATCTATCTATCTATCTATCTATCTATCTATCTATCTATCTATCTATCTATCTATCTATCTATCTATCTATCTATCTATCTATCTATCTATCTATCTATCTATCTATCTATCTATCTATCTATCTATCTATCTATCTATCTATCTATCTATCTATCTATCTATCTATCTATCTATCTATCTATCTATCTATCTATCTATCTATCTATCTATCTATCTATCTATCTATCTATCTATCTATCTATCTATCTATCTATCTATCTATCTATCTATCTATCTATCTATCTATCTATCTATCTATCTATCTATCTATCTATCTATCTATCTATCTATCTATCTATCTATCTATCTATCTATCTATCTATCTATCTATCTATCTATCTATCTATCTATCTATCTATCTATCTATCTATCTATCTATCTATCTATCTATCTATCTATCTATCTATCTATCTATCTATCTATCTATCTATCTATCTATCTATCTATCTATCTATCTATCTATCTATCTATCTATCTATCTATCTATCTATCTATCTATCTATCTATCTATCTATCTATCTATCTATCTATCTATCTATCTATCTATCTATCTATCTATCTATCTATCTATCTATCTATCTATCTATCTATCTATCTATCTATCTATCTATCTATCTATCTATCTATCTATCTATCTATCTATCTATCTATCTATCTATCTATCTATCTATCTATCTATCTATCTATCATCTAATCTATCTATCTATCTATCTATCTATCTATCTATCTATCATCTAATCTATCTATCTATCTATCTATCTATCTATCTATCATCTAATCTATCTATCTATCTATCTATCTATCTATCTATCTATCTATCTATCTATCTATCTATCTATCTATCTATCATCTAATCTATCTATCTATCTATCTATCTATCTATCTATCTATCTATCTATCTATCTATCTATCTATCTATCTATCTATCTATCTATCTATCTATCTATATATCTATCTATCTATCTATCTATCTATCTATCTATCTATCTATCTATCTATCTATCATCTAATCTATCTATCTATCTATCTATCTATCTATCTATCTATCATCTAATCTATCTATCTATCTATCTATCTATCTATCATCTAATCTATCTATCTATCTATCTATCTATCTATCTATCTATCTATCTATCTATCTATCTATCTATCTATCATCTAATCTATCTATATATCTATCTATCTATCTATCTATCTATCTATCTATCTATCTATCTATCTATCTATCTATCTATCATCTAATCTATCTATATATCTATCTCTCTATCTATCTATCTATCTATCTATCTATCTATCTATCTATCATCTAATCTATCTATATATCTATCTATCTATCTATCTATCTATCTATCTATCTATCTATCTATCTATCTATCTATCTATCTATCATCTAATCTATCTATATATCTATCTATCTATCTATCTATCTATCTATCTATCTATCTATCTATCTATCTATCTATCTATCTATCTATCTATCTATCTATCATCTAATCTATCTATATATCTATCTATCTATCTATCTATCTATCTATCTATCTATCTATCTATCTATCTATCTATCTATCATCTAATCTATCTATCTATCTATCTATCTATCTATCTATCATCTATCTATCTATCTATCTATCTATCTATCTATCTATCTATCTATCTATCTATCTATCTATCTATCTATCTATCTATCTATCTATCTATCTATCTATCTATCTATCTATCATCTAATCTATCTATCTATCTATCTATCTATCTATCTATCTATCTATCTATCATCTAATCTATCTATCTATCTATCTATCTATCTATCTATCTATCTATCATCTAATCTATCTATCTATCTATCTATCTATCTATCTATCTATCATCTAATCTATCTATCTATCTATCTATCTATCTATCTATCTATCTATCTATCTATCTATCTATCTATCTATCTATCTATCTATCTATCTATCTATCTATCTATCTATCTATCTATCTATCTATCTATCTATCTATCTATCTATCTATCTATCTATCTATCTATCTATCTATCTATCTATCTATCTATCTATCTATCTATCTATCTATCTATCTATCTATCTATCTATCTATCTATCTATCTATCTATCTATCTATCTATCTATCTATCTATCTATCTATCTATCTATCTATCTATCTATCTATCTATCTATCTATCTATCTATCTATCTATCTATCTACTATCTATCTATCTATCTATCTATCTATCTATCTATCTATCTATCTATCTATCTATCATCTAATCTATCTATCTATCTATCTATCTATCTATCATCTAATCTATCTATCTATCTATCTATCTATCTATCTATCTATCATCTAATCTATCTATCTATCTATCTATCTATCTATCTATCATCTAATCTATCTATCTATCTATCTATCTATCTATCTATCTATCTATCTATCTATCTATCTATCTATCTATCTATCTATCATCTAATCTATCTATCTATCTATCTATCTATCTATCTATCTATCTATCTATCTATCTATCTATCTATCTATCTATCTATCTATCTATCTATCTATCTATCTATCTATATATCTATCTATCTATCTATCTATCTATCTATCTATCTATCTATCTATCTATCTATCTATCTATCTATCATCTAATCTATCTATCTATCTATCTATCTATCTATCTATCATCTAATCTATCTATCTATCTATCTATCTATCTATCATCTAATCTATCTATCTATCTATCTATCTATCTATCTATCTATCTATCTATCTATCTATCTATCTATCATCTAATCTATCTATATATCTATCTATCTATCTATCTATCTATCTATCTATCTATCTATCTATCTATCTATCTATCTATCTATCTATCTATCTATCATCTAATCTATCTATATATCTATCTATCTATCTATCTATCTATCTATCTATCTATCTATCATCTAATCTATCTATCTATCTATCTATCTATCTATCTATCTATCTATCTATCTATCTATCTATCTATCATCTAATCTATCTATATATCTATCTATCTATCTATCTATCTATCTATCTATCTATCTATCTATCTATCTATCTATCTATCTATCTATCTATCTATCATCTAATCTATCTATATATCTATCTATCTATCTATCTATCTATCTATCTATCTATCTATCTATCTATCTATCTATCTATCTATCTATCTATCATCTAATCTATCTATCTATCTATCTATCTATCTATCTATCATCTAATCTATCTATCTATCTATCTATCTATCTATCTATCTATCTATCTATCTATCTATCTATCTATCTATCTATCTATCTATCTATCTATCATCTAATCTATCTATATATCTATCTATCTATCTATCTATCTATCTATCTATCTATCTATCTATCTATCATCTAATCTATCTATATATCTATCTATCTATCTATCTATCTATCTATCTATCTATCTATCTATCATCTAATCTATCTATATATCTATCTATCTATCTATCTATCTATCTATCTATCTATCTATCTATCTATCTATCTATCTATCATCTAATCTATCTATATATCTATCTATCTATCTATCTATCTATCTATCTATCTATCTATCTATCTATCTATCTATCTATCTATCATCTAATCTATCTATATATCTATCTATCTATCTATCTATCTATCTATCTATCTATCTATCTATCTATCTATCTATCTATCTATCATCTAATCTATCTATCTATCTATCTATCTATCTATCTATCTATCATCTAATCTATCTATCTATCTATCTATCTATCTATCTATCATCTAATCTATCTATCTATCTATCTATCTATCTATCTATCTATCTATCATCTAATCTATATATCTATCTATCTATCTATCTATCTATCTATCTATCTATCTATCTATCTATCTATCTATCATCTAATCTATCTATATATCTATCTATCTATCTATCTATCTATCTATCTATCTATCTATCTATCTATCATCTAATCTATCTATATATCTATCTATCTATCTATCTATCTATCTATCTATCTATCTATCTATCTATCTATCTATCTATCATCTAATCTATCTATATATCTATCTATCTATCTATCTATCTATCTATCTATCTATCTATCTATCTATCTATCTATCATCTAATCTATCTATCTATCTATCTATCTATCTATCTATCTATCTATCTATCTATCTATCTATCTATCTATCTATCTATCTATCTATCTATCTATCATCTAATCTATCTATATATCTATCTATCTATCTATCTATCTATCTATCTATCTATCTATATATCTATCTATCTATCTATCTATCTATCTATATATCTATCTATCTATCTATCTATCTATATATCTATCTATCTATCTATCTATCTATCTATCTATATATATATACTTCTCTTCTTCCCTCAACAATTTCAACGAGAAGAATTAAAGGAAAGATCACTCTCTTATTTCTGCGGATAGTCACCCCACGAAAAAAAAACAAAGAGGGGGGGGGGGGGGAACACGTTTTCACGGATGGCTGCGCGCTGGACTGTCAAATCCTGCCCGCTCCAATCCCCCTTCGTCTTGCGGGAGGTTTGGACCAGGAAGTAAACTATCGTCAACTCGGAAGGAACATTTTACAAACACGAAATAGCAGGGCCGACTTAAGCATTGTGGGGCCGTATTCGAAACGGATTTCGAGGGGCTAAGTTTGGGTACGGAAGCGGACAATAAGTGAAATTTAAGAGTTTGTATTAGAAAATAAATTCGTCTTTGCATTTTATTCATTCTTTAATACGGTCAGAATTACTTTACGAGCCTTGCGTGTAGCGAAGTCATACAGTATATCATAATAATTCTGTTTCCTACATAGATCCCGCTCAATAGCAAAAATTGCCAAATGTTTCAATCTATCTTTGAGAATTTTTGACCTCAATTAATTCTTCATTATTTTGAGGCACGAGAAGCTTCTTTCACCTGATTACACAACTACGGCTAATGCATAATGCCGTTTTTATTTATCGCGCGTAGGATTGGCGTTTTCCATATTGAACGACACCCCAAAATGACAATTTTATTTTATATATTTCGGTATATTTTAAGGACATTTTCATATACTTTGCAATTTCGGGAGATTTCCAGGAGCTCCCGGTAAATCGACAGTAGGGCGCGGGAAATCTGTTTTAAGTTATAAAATGGTTTAATTTAATAATTTATACACCTTAAATTAGCGCGGGTCCAATGAAAGTGCGGATCCTTTGAAAGTGGGGGCCCACTGCGGTCGCATAGGTTGCAGTAGACGAAGACCGGCCATGCAAAATAGCGACGTATGCTACGCCGCCGGTCGACTAGTTAGTTTTAGTGTAACTGTTCCGGTTTTCCTCGTAGGCTAATAAATAGTTAACTTTCCGACTCCAGCAGGTTTAGCAGAAACCATTATTATCTAATTTGTTGATTTTTTTTTAATGCAAAATGTTTCTGAATCTTTAGTTACGTTGATAATTAAAGGCAAAATCTTACAAGCAGAACAATAACAAGTCAAACGGCCAATAGTAAGGTAGGCCTACTATTTTTTGGAACAAAAAAAAATGTCTTATCTTATATGATATAGACGTTACTTCAAAAAAAGAAGAAGATTCTTAGCTTATCTTATATAATACAGACGTTACTTCAAAAAAGAAGATGATTACGTTCTACGCGTCATGCATTTAGTCATGCATATTAACCAATGACTTAAATTCTGCCAAGTCACTGGTTTTTCTGGCTAGCTCAGGCAACCCATTCCATGCTCTAATAGCACTAGGGAAGAAGGAGTATTTGTACAAATTTGTCCTAGCATATGGGACAAGGAATGTGCCTTTATTTTTGTGTCTTTCAGAGTATTTTATTAAGTTTTGTTTTTGCATTTGAAGATTATGGTTCAGTGTTTTATGTATAATTGCTACTTTACTTTTGAGTCTTCTGTCCTGAAGGCTTTCTAAATTTAGTGATTTTACTAATGGTGTTACTCTAGTCAAATGTGAATATTCGTTTGTTATGAATCTCACTGCTCTATTTTGTGTTTGTTCCAGTTTCTTAATGTTTTCTTGAGTTGAGGGGTCCCAAACGGTGGATGCATATTCTATTATTGGCCTAACCAAAGTTAAATAACATTTTAGTTTTATGTTCTTATTTGATTTATAGAAATTTCTTTTAATAAACCCTAATGCTTTGTTGGATTTTTTTGTAGCTTCATCAATATGTGGATTCCATGACTGTTTTTCATTTATTATAACACCTAGGTATTTTGCGTTTTTAGTCTGTGTTACTGGTTTGCCATGAATAAGATAAGTGGAATTAATTTGTTTTAGTTTTTTTGTTACTCTTAACAACTGATATTTTTCTGGGTGGAAAGACATGCTCCAATTTGATTCCCATTTCTGTAATTCATCTAATTCTCTTTGTAAAATATCTGTGTCTTGTGTTGTTTTGATTGTTCTATATATTATGCAATCATCTGCAAATAATCTGACTTTTGTTCCTTTTGATTACGTTCTACGCGTCATGCATGTTAACCAATGACTTAAATTTTGCTAAGTCACTGGCTTTCCTGGCTGGCTCAGGCAACCCATCTTATCTTCTTCTTATAGCACTAGAGAAGAAGGAGCATTTCTACAAATTTGTCTAGGCATATGGAACGAGGAATGTGCCTTTATCTTTGTGTCTTTCTGGGTATTTTATTTGATTCTGTTTATGTAATGAAGACAAAGGTTCAGTGTTTTATGTATAATTGCTACTTTACAGCGTTAGAGGTGGACGAGCCCGCTAGCTATAAGTGGTACGGTATATATAGTCTACCCTTACGGCTCACATCCGCGCGCTCTGCTAAGGCCGCTTCTGTCATTCAACATCGAACCACGATGGACGAACTAAATACACACATTGTGGAAATATTAAAAGGCTTATAATGGCTATGGACCATAATAATATGAACGTAAACAAATTTAGCACTCTTTGTTGTTGGAGCTACAAAAAGATGTATACCAAAACAAAAAATGGCTAGTTTAACATTGCTATGGCTAGCAAGTTACTCCAATCTAACCTCAATTATTGTTATTGTCTTGTGCTTTTTTGCAATGACGATTTTCATAGGATTCGTTAGGTAATTGACTATCAAGATCTACCTAATAAAATCTCGTCTTGATGTAATTTTAGCCTTGGTCAGTTGGTGTATCACTCATTCACTGTGTAGTGTGTGTATGACTGACTACATCTACTCTACTATCTCTAGTAACCTAGTCTCTACTGTGTCTGTGAGTCACTGTGTGTGGACTGTGTCAGTGCCACTGTGGCGGGCGACTTCTTTGACTCTTGCTATGTTTATTTCTCACACAACTCAAATCATCCTAACAATGTGTCAATTCTGACATTCTGTCCATCAGTTTAGAATCTAGTCTAGATTTAACCTACATTTTTTTAAAAATTAACAAAGAAACTCAGATTATACCCGATCTCTAGCAATCAAATTTTTTTTTTGAATTAATAGCTACAAAAGTTTGGTATAATGTAAACAAATTAAACATGCGACAAGAATAAATAATAATATAATTAGAGTAAAGTGCGAAGTTCGAGCAGCCCCGATTTGTCAAGAGGTTCGAACAGTTCACTTTTTATTGCTAAAACTTTTTTATTTTAATGTTTACCAAATTACTACTATATTGCTACTGCGCATGCACCTTTTTTCTTTACTTCCGACACATACTATTTCCTTTTCCTTGTAAAGGCTAAGTTCATGAGTTAGGTCAAACTCAGGAGGTGTGGAGTTATTCTTTTTTACTACCCGGTAGTGAAGGAAATGGGCTTAAGGCTATTTTTAAGTCTAATTGCTCATCAGCTTAAAGAGACTATTTGAAGTTGTGGAGGGTGGGAAATGGTGCAATGGATGGTGTTCTTGCGCTGGAGTAAAAAGAAAATGACTTTATAGTAAAAATTAAATATTAAAACATGTTTTTAGATATATTTTCTTTGATCTGTTCGAACCTTCCATCATCCCGATCGAGCTTACTAACTGGGTAAAAATTCGCTCGAGGAAAAGTACGCTTGGCAATACTTACCCTACACCTCTTTGACTTCGTATTTAATTTTAACTAAGCCAAGTGATACATTAAATCCAATCTATTTTTATAGAAAAAAGGACGAGGAATTCAGAGGTACTATCAGTTTTTTTATAGGTCAGACCGTTACGGTGCTATAAAAATCCAAACTTGAAAATTGCTGGCTTAATGCGCTCGAACTTTACTCTATATATTACTATCCAGTGAATGATTTGTCTGTGAACAAGTTACAATTTGTCTGTGAATGATTTATCGTGAACCAACTGTCTGTGAGCCAGAAGTCGGTGAGTGATATGTCGGGTGAACAAAAAGTCATGAACGAATAGTCATGGTACCCTAAAAATATATCCACGTAGATAGTCTAAAAGAAGCAATTTAATAAAGTAGAATGATAGATGACTAGGTCTAGAATTATTTACTATTTAGATCATTCTGTAGACCTTCTAGCTGTAGATATGATCAAATAATGTACATTCTAAATTTACATGATTATCTTATCTTATAGATTGTTACTTAATAAGAGAATTACATGTCCCAATTTTTGGGATCTTATACTTTATCTGGCAAGCATTGGCCTAAAGAGTAAAACAGTTTGGCTTTATACTTACCGGTATACTTGATATAGCAGTTGAAAAAAAATTGAATTTCTGCCATATTTTATAATATAGATTGTAAACCTTTTTTTTTTCTACAGATAATATATACGGTATGTCAATAATAGCCAATTTGAAATTAGTAAAAAATGGTCCTAAAAGTAGAATGTTGAAAGCTCAATCTGTTTTCTGCCCTACTGTTTTCCTTTGTTAGGCTTTGTCCTCGTCCTTATTGTGTCCACCTCTGGGCACACATTGGTCTGGTAACTCTGTAAATGATTGCATGAATGATTACATTGACATATATGGATACATGTAGGAGGTAATAACCTAGTTTTCTTCTGTGGTACTGCTGTTTGAGAAATTGTGTGTCATGTGTGGTATTGGCCTGTTCAAGCTAATTATCAATTGCTAGCCTGGCAGGGAAAAAAGAAGAAAAAAAGAAGACAGGCTTATAAATTATTAAAGTTGAACTTGGAGCTTGATTTTGTTTCTTGTTCTTAAGTGTCTGTATCAACTATTGTACTTTATTTTAACTAGGTCAATCAACTTTGAAAAAAAAATGTCATCCTATTTTGGAACTCGCACATACAACACTCTATTCTAATTTAATTTTGACACACTATGTACTGGACTGGGTATTGATATAATTTTGAAGGTTTAATTTTCAGCATCTCCTGGGACCAAAGTGGCAGAACCAGTATAGCCACAGGCGTGGCCCAGAGAAATATGGTGAAAGTGTGCAACCCATTTGTCTTGCACCTGGCCCAGACAAACACACAGCTCAAAGGTAATGTGATTAGCAGAGTTTTATTTTTAATGACTTGCTAAATTTGGTGGAAAACTCTACCTCACCTGACCCTTAGGCCTGGCTGTGTGGTCATGTGGTATGCGCTTTGAACTGATTGTCACAATGTCCCGACTTCAAAACCTGCCTGCTTCCGTCCCCTATCACCTACCTGTAGGTTTGGCCTAGGGCGTTATAGTCCTAATTTTTTGAAGCTATAACAATATTGTCTAGATGGCAATGAAGGTTTATAATTTAACAATATTGCCTAGATGGCAATGAAAGTTTATAATTTAACAATATTGTCTAGATGGCAATGAAGGATTATAATTTAACAGTATTGTTTAGATGGCAATAAAGGTTTATAATTTAACAGTATTAGCTTGATGGCAGTGAAGGTTTATAATAGTTTAACAATATTATCCAGATGGTATGGTAATGAAAGTTATAGTTGTCTATAATGAAAGTTATAATAGTCTATCAATATTATCCAGATGGTAATGAAAGTTTAAGACCATTACCACTTTCGGTGTTAACAACCTTGCGGAACCACTACGGACAACTCTCGACTGGCTCAAGAAAAACTGGTCGCCCCCACCTCCGTTACATAGATGTATAAAAAGGGACCTCAAATCAGTGAACATCAATACCGACCATTGGGAAGACATAGCTCTAGATCGCACCAGATGGAGAGAGACAGTGACCAAGAAAGCTATGGACAGCGAAAGAACATGGGCCTCAGCTCTGGAAGAAAAACGTACTATGCGAAAAATGGCCAGCTCCTCTACCACCAAAGCGAGAGCCACATTAACCTGCAATATTTGTGGACGAGAGTGTCTCTCCAAAATAGGGCTCCACAGCCATATGGAAAAGTGTGCGAGATGAGCCATAGTCATTCTACCACTGAAGTACGCCAACAATGAAAGTTATAATTGTCTATCAATATTAAACAGATGGTAATGAAAGTTATAATTGCCTTTCAATATTATCTAGATGGCCTGCACATGAAGTTATCCAGTCTGTGTCCTAGCAAGATCTTCATTATTTGGGGAGCTAAAATAAATCCATTCCATGACTTGATATTGAAAACTGGGAGACATATTTGCAGCGTGCTGGAGTCTGGGGACTATCTGGCTTTAGAAGCTCTTCATGCAGATCAAGTGAGGTAAGTCTCCATCTTAATAAAACTATTTTTTATTTTCATAATAAAAGATATAATTTATTGTATTATTTTTTTTATTGTAGAACAGCCATCACTCATATTTTCAACTAATGTTTAAGTTGGTTCTACAAGATTATTGAACTAGTTAATGATTGAGCTTTATGTCAGTTTTCCAGAGGCTGGGGAGCACAACTTGAGCCTGCCAAGTCCTGCGACTGTAAGTAGCCAGACTTTAGGAGACATGCCACGTGTACGTTATCCTGTATCTGTGTTCACTTTAATCAAAAATGAACAAATCATTACTTCTCTGCCTGATGAGGACAATTCAATTGTAATTTTTTTTAAAACTTTTAATAGATTTATCTTTCTCTTCTCTAGAATAATGTCTAGCTTATTTTTGTGTGTAATGTCTAATTTTATGTCAGTTAACTTGTTTGATGTAATATATATTGTCTTGCTACTATAATAGTTCCTCTTTCAGACCTTGCGATGGGCAAATGTTGTAAAGGTCACCTTTTTCTGTGGCCCATTGTTAATGAGGGCGTTATTAAGCCAGCACAATGACCTTTACTTTCTTTTCCCCCAACTAACTAATGAGTTGGGTGGACTCAGAGGATCCCAAAATAAAAAGTCCCAGGATTCAAACCCGGGACCCTTGGTTCCCAGAAGCCAAGCACTTTACCATTTAACCATCACACCTTCCTTGCTTCTGTAGTCTAGTGTAATTTTAACTTTATTTATTATTATAGCTTTTATATAGCGCTACTTTCATGCTTATAGCATGTTCAGAGCACTTTTGGTCCAATCTCATATGTGGACCAGTGGGGGAAGGGGGTATCTAGGAGTTGGTTTTCCGTGCTGCCTTTAGGCGCTCAGTAAACACAACTCTGCCGAGTTGGGTGTCGAACCCCGAGCCCCCTTCTAGGTAGCCAAGCCAAGTACAAGCGCACTTGGCCTCTCGAACACGCTTCCCACTTTAATGTTGAATGTACTGCTTAGTGATAGGATATAAAAACAAGTACTGTACAGATGTTGTAAGATAAGACTAGATTTGATTAGTACCTATGAAAAATTCAACATTGGTCTTTCTCTCATCAGCTTGGTCTAGTTTCAATCATTCACCTGCAGGATGACATAGTCACACAAAATTCACACATCATACGCCAGTTTGTGAAGACTACAGGTGTTCAACTCTACTCTTTACAGGTGACTAGCTTTCAGACACTGATACAATAGATATATCTTGAGATACCAGTATAGATATATAAAGAGTGGGGTATAAAGATTTCCCACTTTTGGAGGGGGCACCATATAGGCTGTAGTGACAGTAGAGAGGTAGGACAGGTTTTATGTTTGGCCAGGTTCTATCATTAGAACATTTTTGTCTTTCTTTTTCCCAAGCCTTCATGAATTGGACAGGTGAACATCATGACTTTGTTTGAAGCAAATAATGAAAACAAACTATCTGTAATAGCGACTCTTTGGGGTCAGTCAAAATGTAGCTGTACCAGGCAGGAAAACTATTTTGAAAACCCATTAAAACAAAACTTTTTTTTAATACTCTTTTCAAAAATTTAAGCTTGTTTTCTAGATAGTTGGGTTCTTTTGATAGATTCATTCAAAATGTGGGAGACCTTTATGTCCCACCAAATATATCATCAGACTTGCATCAGGTACCCTTTTTTTCTTTCTCAAATATAATGAGTATATAAACGACAATTTGTTGTTCATCTTTCTTATTTCTTCCAAGTAATGTTTGTTCTTAAACAAAACATTGAAAAGCAGTTTAGGATCAGCAGTGTCACAGGTCTGCCAAAAAAATAGCACTAAGTTGCAAGCTGCCTCATCAGCTCTTGATTTTTTTTTCTCAGGGTTGAATCCCAAAGTGCAAGACAGCGAAGGTTTCAGCGTTTTTCTCTTTTGATAAGCTGGTAGTTTAACTCTTTCTCTCCATAATTATTTACCGCATTCTGGTGGAATCAACGCTGGTATCGTCAGTTAGGAGAGAAAGAGTTAACAAGGTTATGAGCCCCTCCAGTGTAAAGTTTTCTGGTTTAGGTGCTCCCTTCTCAAGTCAGTGTTAACAGTTCTGAGCCACCTATGAAGACCAGGAGCTGTTGAATGGTTGTCAGAGGCTATTTGAGATGCATGCCATTGGAAGCATTTTATAATTAATAAAGTGCTTATAACTATTATCACTTCCAGCAATGACAACCTTGTGAAATCTATCCCGTTTTTATATGCTTGTTCTGTTGTCACAGATTAATAATAAATTACTGTAGACGTTACTAATTAATAATGATAATAACGAGACTGTCTTTATCAAGGTAGACTTATATAACTATTTATTTCCATCCGATCCTTTGCTTTCGCATAAAACATAAACAACAAACAATGACGTAATATCATATAATATTAGTACACTTGTAACAAAGAGTTGTCTTGGTGAAGATGTCATTTAAATTTAATGCAGACTTTGTCTTGTTCCATTCTAAAGTTAATTTCTTTAATGTTTTCAGCCCTTGTATTTATCAATTGGTTCTGAAGTCAGTCACGTGAACAAATCTGAAGCCACCTCTACAACTTTAGATGACTTCAGTCAAGAAAATATTTTGGATACCGGTACTATAAAAAGTGGTAAAAATATAAGAAACAATCCTAAAGATATTTCAAATCATCCTGAGAATGACAAAGACAATGATGTAACCCATTCTTCCTCAGGCTCAGATAGTGAAGGGAGTGACATAGAAGAGAAACACAGAGTCTCTGAATGTGTTGTGTGTCAGTCCAGGCAAGCCAAATGTGCTCTCCTACCATGTCGCCATGCCTGCGTATGTCTGGGCTGTTTCAGGTTGCTGGATAGGTGCCCCATGTGCCGAGGGGACATAGACTCGTATTTCTTGTTAAGTGACAGTGATGATGACAGCTTGGAAGAAGATAGTGTCACTGATTTACAACATCTGGCTGTCAGCGAGTATTTCTCTCAGGCCTGGGAGAGGTTCAACATTCGATTAAATACATTTCTAGGATTTCGGTAGCACAGAAATCATCCGCTTTTGAAAGCCTTGGATAAAAACCCTGTGGTTGTGCACACTTTTGAGTACAATAGAATCCAACAGAATACTTGGGGAAACACAAACAGCAGAATAAGACAGAAGGAAATTTAAAAATTGATCCCTACAGAAAGTTCAGATACTTTCTAAAGTTAGAAGTGATCCCAATAATTACATTTTATTTTTGCCGGATATCTGGTTGAGACTGTCTTTCAAAGTCAAATATACAGGTAAAGTCCCCTACACCCCCCCCCCCTTTTTTTTTTCCAGAACTTGCGATCTATAGGGCAGATGTTGCAAAGGTCATCTGTTTCTGTGGCCCACTGTTAACAAGGGTGTCATGTTGCCAGCAGAATGACCAACCACCTTTACTTTCTTCCAACTAACATCAGGTACCATACCCATTAGAGCTGGCTGGACTCAAGAGGCGCCCAAAGATCCCAAAATTAAAAAATCCCAGTCATCACCAGGATTCAAACTTGGACCTCAGTTTGGAAGCCAAGCATTTACTGCTCATCCACCACGTTTTGAAATGTACCTCTATATTTAAAACCAAATTTTGTGTTTTCAATTGAAAATGGATTATTTAAATTGGAGAAATTTAATTTTAAGGTAACAAGACAGAGTCTCTAACTTTTTTTGAAATGTTTGAAAACATCTGTAGCCTCATTAGCAAAGGAAATATTGGTTTGGGAAGACAAATGAAAATACATCAGGATTATTACTAACAATGTCTCTTAGAGCAATACCAAATGTATCCTTTCAATTCTTTGCTAACGCGTGTACAGCTTTAAGTTTGCCCCCTATGAAAGCAGTATATTAAGACAGGACTGCCAGCTCCATATCTCTTGTAAGAAGTGAAAGATGGAGAGTCAGGCTTCAACTGGGGACTATGGATAGTCTTAAGACTCTAGAGACTAACCTGTTGTCTAGATGTCTTTGAAAAAGGTTGTTTTAAAAAGCATATCTCTAAATGTGCCATTTTCTAAGCCAAGTGTCTGTGATTAATTTCAAATAAAGTATTTATTAGGCTACATTTTCAGGATTTTGGGTTGTTTTTTTGTTTAAATCCATATAGTTAAATGTTTGCTCTAACTTATCTCATTCCTTACGCAGAGATAGATGGTGTTAGCAGACAAAAGGAGTTTTTGTTAGAGTGCTAGTAGTCAGTATAACTAGACATATAAGATACAAACTCAGCATTTCAGTTTCATTGTGTGTGACCCCCTTATTTACATAAATGATCAAACTGATGGCAGTGTCCTGGACCAAGATACTTAGGTGACTGAAGTTAGAAATTAAAGTCTCTTTCTACCCAGACACAGAACCAATTGTTGAAAGTTACACAATAAATCTTTTTGACCCACGGAATAGATTGAATTCTCCAAGAAAACTATGTAACTAATGACTCGTAAAGTTTAAGTCTAATTAAAGAGCTTTCAGACTCTGATACAATAGATATATCAGATATAGACATATATACAGGGTGGGGTATAAAGACCTCTGCCCCGGAAAAAATGCCATAACAACTGATTTAAAAAGAACAATCAAGGTGGCCACTCTTTTTTTTTCTGATTGTAAATTTTCTTGAGTTAATCAACTTTTCAACACTCAATGCAGTATAGAAACTCATCTGTTCCAAACAAAGGGAAATCAAGTTTATAAAAACCTAAATAAACCTGAAAGTGTCATTAATGCCCTTCATCCTGAACATGGTGGCAGCAAAAAATAATAATAATAATATGGTATCTGCGTAAACAAAAAATTTGTTTGTATATAAACTGGATAAAAGACCCTATAAATAATGCCCCAAACTGAAGAATGAGCATTTAATTGAACAAACAAAGTTTTTTTTCTAATCACAATTTATCCAGAACATAGAATTGCTTGAAATTTTAGACAAATACTTTTGTTACCACTGAAATGTACTTTGAAACGTGTCATTTACAATCATATTTCTAATTCATCAGATCACTTGCATTCTAACCAAAACAATTTGTCCTCACTGACAGCCTGACATACTAGATTTCAAGCTTGACTGACTTGACCAAGTTGTCCTTGTACTTGTCTAATACTTCATCCACTTCCGATTTAATAAATGTCTCAACCTGAGATAAGGACATTCCTATAAATGTTGTGGGATTCACACAGTTGTCCAGTTTTGACAAAATGGGCTTAAAATAGTCGTCTTTTTTTATCCTGTCAATCAGATCACAAGGAAGACCTTCATGTTTCATGATAGAAGCACTCTGTATTGCTAGACTACGGAGCTTTTTATGGCATTCCTGTCTGTTACCTCCTTTTACCATAGCCATTAAAATGGCTTCACTTGCCAAAAATGGAAGTTCATCCCCCAGTCTTTTGGCTATGACTTTGGGGTAAACCACAAGGCCTTCTAATATAGTCTGTAAAGTCATGAGAATAGCGTCTGCACCAAGGTAGGCTTCTGGAAGAACAACACGGCGGTTGGCACTGTCATCTAAAGTACGTTCCATCCACTGAACTGATGCAGTTTGTAGAGGGTTCATAATTAACGACATGAGAAGCCTTGCAAGGGAGCAGATTCTTTCACATCGCATAGGATTTCTTTTGTAAGGCATAGCACTGGATCCTATTTGATCAGCTTCAAAAGGTTCTTCAAAACTTGACAAAAGTCTATAATGTCAGTACAAATCTTGTGAACTGTGGCACCAAAACTTGCAAAAACTGACAGAACCTCTGCGTCAACTTTCCTGCAGTACGTTTGGCCACAGATGATGAAGTGACTTTTAAAGCCTGCAAGCTCAGTAGCCTTCCTATCCAGCTCTTTAACTTTGGCAGCATCTCCATCGAATAAAGCCAAGAAACTAGCCTGTGTGCCAGTTGTGCCTTTGACTCCTCGAAAACGAAGTTCACTGCTGACTCTTTCCATGTTCTTCAAATCCACGAGAAGATCTTGTGCCCATATACATGCCCTCTTACCCACAGTAGAAACTTGTGCAGCTTGTAAATGAGTATATGAAAGACAAGGGAGATCCTTGTGCTCCATAGCAAAGCAATACATGTGGCAAGCTTTGGTTTAAGTATTTCCAATCCATCCCTGAGTACAATCAAATCTGTATTGTCACCGACATAGCAAGACGTGGCTCCAAAATGAATGATGGGAGCAGCTTTTGGGCAAACAGCCCTGAATGTATGAACATGAGCCATCACATCATGCTTGAATTTTTTTTCTTCCATTGCTGCCTGCTTGTAATCAATGTTAGTCAAATTTTGGCTCATTTCCTCAAGCTGCTCATTCGTTATGTCTATACCAAGCTCCTTTTCGGCCTGAGCCAAATAAAGCCATAACTTTCTCCATGTTGAACATTTTTTCTGGCCTGAAAAATTAATTTTCATTTCTTTGCTAGCATAGCGAGATGAAAGTGGAGTCCTATAGGTGTTGTAATCTGTGCTGTCTTGTGACATTTTTCAGCTGTCAACATAAACATTATAAATACAATAGTTTCAAAGCATAGAAAAAAATCAAAGAAATCAAAAGCATAAGCAAGGTGAGCTTGGCTCACAAAAGACATGAAATAAAATGTGCTTAGCTTATAAAATAAGAAAACAAGGAGATCTTGACTCACAAAAGACATGGGATACAATGAACTTGGCTCATGACATTAGACATGATACGAGCTCGACTGGACAAAACAAAATAGGAACTGAACATACCCCCCCCCCCCCCCCCCCCATTATACACAGAGTGAGCTTTCCTTCTAAAGGCATCTCAAAAAACTACATTATAATTCTCATAATATAAACAGGGCAATAAGAAATAAAAATAAATAAAATCCAATTATATTATAGCCATAGCTAGATAGATCCAGTACTTATGATCTAGCATGAAAAATATATACACTGCTAGCAGACCAATGATGGGCAAGTTAAAGGAATGTACACTTATATCTCTTAGACTTAGAAATATAATATACAAGTGAAACATGACATACTTGACATAGCTGTCATATCACTAATATGAAAATAACGATAAAAATCAATTGTATTATGGATGGCTGCCTGGTCGTGCGGTTTACGCGCTGGACTGTCGTTCGGATTTATCGACGGTCGAGGGTTCAAACCTTGCCCTGCTCCCATCCCCCGTCGTCCTGCGGGAGGTTTGGACTAGGAAGTAAACTATCTTCAACTCTGAAGGAACATCCGAAACATGTAAAACATTTTTATTCTGTATCAACAGAACAAATCCACGCACTGGATGTAAAGTAAACGTCATAAGAAGAAGTGTGTGAAGCTCATAGCTCTAGGTCTAATCTAGTACAAGTACACAAAAATAAATCTACTCAGTAATCAGACAGATCTATCAGTTCTACATGCTGCCCACCTAAAATTACAAGTAGTCTAACCATACCATGTGGACGAAACCAGGGTAGCACTATTCTATATAAAACAGTAAATAGTTTTAAAAAAATATATAATATACAAGAATCAGTACAAATGTATTTACCTGCTGCCTTGAAAAAAAACAATGAATTTATTAAGAACACAACAGGATTACACAAGGTGGTATTGGGGTAGATGCGGATCACCAAGCTTCGGCAAAGGATGTCAGCAAGAAAAGGAAGTGACCACCTTGCTTGTTCCTTAAATCGGTTGTTTTGGCGGTTTTTCTAGGGCAGAGGTCAGCTTGTGTTTGTGGACTGGTGTTAGGTCAAGTTTGGCTTCCCGGTTTATGATATCCTCCCCACTACATTTAAATTGGAGAAATTTAATTTTGAGGTAACAAGATACGAGTCTAAAACTTTTTCTGTTTGATCTGTAATCTTATTTCAATAGCAAAGTTAGTCTGGGAAGACAAAGGTTTCTTAGTGTAGTGTATTGTGGTCTTGAAAATGCATTGGGTCTATTACTATCTAATGTCTCTGAGCCATACCAAATTTATCATTTCAATTCTTGTGTTGTCAAAGTTTGTACAGCCTAAAAGTTTCCCTATGAAAGCAATATTTTAAGACAGGACTGTCAGCTCCAAATCTCTTGTAAGAAGTGAAAGATGTAGAGTCAGGCTCCAACTGGGGGCTATGGATAGTCTTGAGACTCGAGGCTAACCTGTTGTCTAGATGTTTTTGAAAAAAATTGTTTTAAAAAGCATATCTCTAAATGTGCCATAAGTTTTCTTAGCCAAATGTCTGTGATGAATTTCAAATGAAATATTTATTAGGCTACATATTCAATTTGTTTTGTTCACAGGTGTCTTTTTTCTTGTTTAAATCCATGTAGTAAAATGTTTGCTTTAACTTTAAATTTATAAGTTTCTTACACACAGATTGATGGTGTCCACTCTAAACAAAAATTGAGAAATAAGATCGACTGTCATTTTCTTTTTGTGTGAGCCATTGCTATTTTTTTAATGGACCTCATTCACCAATCGTAAACAGACAACATTTAGTCACGTGATCTTATTGATAAACAATGAAAAAAAACTGTCACGTGACAACCATCATGAATTAAGCATGAGATCGTAAATTATATAGCAGAGATAAAGCACCACGTGGCTAAATGTTTTTTGTTTACAATTAGTGAATGAGGTCCATTGACATAAATGACCAAACTAATGGCACAGTGTCCTGGACCAAAATACTTAGGTGACTGAACTTTTACTACTTGGAGTCTCTTTCTACCCAGACACAAAGCCAATTGTTGAATTAAAAAAAAATATATATATATCCTATTGTCCCATGAAATCAGCCAAGAAAACTATTTAAGTAATGACTTGTAACGTTTAAGTCTAATTAAAAAGCTCAACTAGGGTTTACACAATTATAATTCAATATATGTGTAGTTCATCATGGCTGTACAGACACACAAGAAACAAATAAAAACACAGATACAGTGATTACTTCCAGGATGTCTTTAATTGATTACGCACATAAGTCAAATAGTCCAACAAAATGTCACACAAAATATACATACATGACAACATTTACATTGGCTGGAGAACTTTTGAAACAAATGAGGTTAAGTTAGTTCACACCCAAGACAAATTTTTCCTCTGGTCCTACTTTATAAAACAAAATATTTGCTCATTTATTTGTGTATTTTACTTTATATATTAACAAACTTTAAATTGTATATAGATAGTTTAAAAAAAAAATGTTCTAAGTAAACAAACCAGCTGACATTGAGCATATAGACATCCCCCCAATTAAAGACAAAATGATGTAATGAAACATAAATACAAATCTCTGCAAGTGTATAAAACCCAATGGACGGAATTAAAAAGAAACAGAGACAAACATCAAAAGATCAATACAATGTACCAGTAATTCTTCAGTGTTGACCAAGCAGTTCAGAATGTTGAAACCAGCAATAACACCAAATATAAAGAAAACAAAACAACTCCAGAGTTTGTATTCCTATCAGATCATTTGCAAGTCAAAGGTCTGGACCATAGACTTGTATATATTGTATCCAGGCTGGACATGGAGATCTTTTAAAACTACAAACAATGTCATGAAATTTAAAGTTGGATCAAGGCGTTATTTTGTTAAGTAGGTATAAGAGGTACAGTTGTTGTTTTTTTTCAACCCTAACCTATGTAACATATAATTTAATTTTTAGATCTAGATCTAGTAATTGAATATAAAAAATTAGAGTACTCTCATCTCATAATTATTATTTTGCAATTTTTAGATACATAATCTAGAAAGATCTAGGTAATCAATCTATTTGAATGTACATAAGATGATTAAAATCAACAGACATGAATTATTTTGATCTAGGATTTTTAAAACATTATCTCAATGGAAAAGGCTTTGTTTCATATATTAGCATGAATATATAGTTCTGTAATAGCCCATTCTAAAAAAAATCCGAGAAATGATTTTGCATTATTTCTACACTTTGAAAACTAAAGATCATTACTTAGAGCTAGAAAAAGAGTTACGAACATAAAAATCTATAAATATAGGTCTGTGAATCAATCAATCATGGATAAGAATTTGTTTCCGGTTTCCAGTCTAGATATAATATTCAAGTTTATGGTCTGGACAAACATGTGATCTTCACAATGTGGAGTTACTAATACATCGTTTCAAAACTGAATGGACAATTTGCAATAAGTATATTAGTGTACAAATATGTATATACAATGTATTGGTATAGTGTACCTAATCAGAATGGTCTGATGTATATGTGTGTTAGCAGCAAGGTGTCAATCTATAGAAGACCAAGACTATATATATGAGCCTGGCAGTATAAAATACATTTCCAAAGTAGTCTACATACTATCTAACTAAGACTTGAATGTGAAACAATCCTTCCTGACTCATGTGACTGCCATGTCTTGTGAATGTCAAATGTTTCCTGCATCCTGTAACTGCCAAAGTCAAATATTTTCTGGGCTCTAGAAGACTCATAGTTTGAGAAGGCTATATTACAGCTACACATTTGATGTTGATGACTAAGAGCTATCATTATGTGTTTGTGTTTATTTGACTGTAGCAAATAGTTCTGTAATTTCAGATTCCTTTGTCCTCCAGTATAGAGAATGATATTCATTTTGCTTTTTTTTTTTTTTTACTAAAAATTTTTCCAACCTAGGCATTTCACATCTGGCCGTAATTGTAATGAACATATTTCTATGTCTCTGCATACCTGGAGAAAATAAGTAACAAATATTCTCTGCACAATGTCAGAATGGGATACACTGCCTAGTAGTTGACAGAATGTCAGCATGTTACAGCATGTTACTTTCTGACATAAAATCCATAGTTTCATCTTTCATTGTTACTAATGAATGTTTAACTAACATGTATTTAGCTTTAAACTAATCATCAAACTAGTACAAAATGAAATACAAAGTCACTGTAGAAATAGTTCCTGGGTTCCATAATTGTTACATTCTCAAGCTTTTTAGTTGACCTAATTGTACATTAGTTTCCTTGGCTACATAAGTGCACAACAAAAAGATGGATGTCGTCTGAATGATGTCTGAGTAAAAAAAAATAAATCGGCACAAGAAACAAGGTAGTAGCTAAATATTATAACCTAACTTTGGGAATGCATATCAATAATAGACATGCTTAGAATGAAATCTTCAATGAGATAAAGAAAAATCAAAGGCACAAATACAATTTTCTCTCTACGGACAATGAAATAAGTCCTAAGTCAACTGAAAAAAGCAACATAAATGTCAACATAAATTCAAAGGTAAAAATAATTCATCAGATATTTTGTCTCACTTCATTATGTAAGGAGCTAAATTGGTACAGTTTCTAAATAAGCTCACTTATAAATATTTGATTCATGTACAGTCACAAGTTTTCTTATTCCACAGAACATCAGAAAAACTGAACTTATTAAGTTGTTCCCATGAAATTTGAATGATATGGAAATTTGACTGTATTTAGAATCATTTACAAAAGAAAAACATGAAAATAAATATGATGATAAAATAAACAAAGTTCTCTAAATGATTATAGTACATGAAAGTTAAATATAATGATAAAATGAAATCCACCTTTGTAGTGTCTACCAATGGAGAACACACAGTAATACAGTCTATGAAATACATCTCGACCAAAACATTAAAGTAGTGATGAGTGATTTAAAACAAATTAAGTCAACAATGCATCAAAAGAAAGGAAAAAATTGATTTCGTTGCAAAAGATGCTTTAACTCACTGCTTGGCCGGGTAGGATCAATTGCAACTCTATGCTGAATGAGTGGACGGTCACATTAGGTAAGTCTGACATTGACTTAAGCTCTGTTACCTGGCCAGGGATAACTAGATTTTGTTTTGTGGGTCATCCTTTGTATGAGCTAATAAGTATACAGGAGCAGTCAATAAACAGATGCTCATCACAATGATATCTGTTCAATAAATTAATAGAGTGGGCTCTATAAATAAATACATACAATTTGAAGCACTACAACTTTGGTTCAAGTTGAAAATATTTAAGTTTATAAATAGCGAAATGAAAAAATCTATTTTATGTACAAAACTGTTCACCTGTTCCAGCTCATAGAAAGGCTTTGAATATAAAGTTATAAAATACAAATGTTGTGAATATGGTACACAGGTTAAAAATCAAATCACAGATTTTATGACTGGCTATAGAGATATCACAGGTAGGGGCTGGACTGGTATAATAAGAGATATAGAAGAGCATTAACAGAAACAAAAATGCAGAGTATAATTGGTTGTTTTTTTTCTTCTAGAATGATTGATATTAATTCAACATTTTTATTACTTAAATTTTCTTTGAAAACAAAGTGACATTTGGACTTTTACATTCTAAAAAAAAATTAAATTTAATTACAAATGTTTGAAAAACAAACAAAAAAATATTTTAAAATAAAACAACACCAGAACTTTGATCTGTCCTGTTCATAGCATTTTATGTTATTAAACTTACTTTTTACAAAAGTTATTCCTTACAAAAACCCAAACAAAGGTTTAATGTGATGTTCATAGTTGTGTAGCAATACAACACCAAGTTAATGTCTTTTTCCTTGTCTACCCTGTAACACAGTGTTCTGACATTTCAACGTGCCTAGCTCATGTGTCCAAAAGACACACAGTAATACTGAAACTATTTGTACATTAATAAGTGGCAATGAGATGTCTATTTTTAAAAAATATTGTGTCAAAACATTTCCTTGTATTTGTTTTCATTTATACCAATGAGATAAACAATGAAATTTACTCTTGCCTTTGTAGGCGGCACAGAATACTGAATGAACTATATATATATATATATATATATATATATGTGAGCCAGGTCTATGAGTATTGAAAACCTTAACCTTCTCCAATGTCCAGTTAATAGGAATTCAGTGACCGTGCTGTTAGCTGTCTATCAAACTTTGTAGCATCTGCATTTGCCTTTGTGTGTTACTAGGCTCTGCACTGGCTTTGTCTAGTAAGGCTTGACCCATGCACTCGTACAGCTTGTTGACTAGTGTTGCAGTGGCCTGGCGGAGCTCCACATTGCCCCCATGCACCACTGCCCCGCTGGCATTCATAGAGCCGAGCAAGTGCCAAACCAGCGGCAGCACATGAAGCACAATGGGCTGCTGCTTGCGGGGGTAAACTTTTTCAACTAAATCTGAAAGTTAAATTCACACAGAAAAATTGGACATGTTAAACAAGTAAAGATTAAATAGGTTTTTGTTTTTGGAAAATTAAACATGTAAAGAGATTGCTAAGTGACCTACTTTCTGACTAAAAACTTACATGAGACCTTGTCTACCATCTCAGCTTTACTCTTGGATGTTGCATTGATGGCTTGGTTGGCAAATGGTTGAACTAACATGATCAGATCTACAAGAAAATGAAACTAATATGGTAAAATCTAAAGGAAAATGTTTGGATATCACAGGTTCAGTGTTTATTTTAAAAAATGCAAAGGTAAAAGAGAGATAAGTCAGTAACTAATAAATGAATCAAGACATTAAAGGTGTATAAATCTAGCGCATCAGACATTTACACAGCTAAAACCAACGTGGAAATCTCCTCAAATCTCAAACAAGACTAAAATTAGAATCTTTAACTCTAATGTCAAGGCTGTCCTACTGCATGGTTCTGAAACATGGAGAACAACTGAAGCGACAACAAAACAAAAGTACAGACCTTCATCAAAAGATGCCTGAGAAATATCCTTAAAATACACTTGTACGACAAAGTAGAAAACACCAAACTGTATATATAGAGGTGCAGATCTTAGAGAGGATGTGGAGATGGATTGGTCACACCCTTAGAACAGATACCAACAACAGAAGTAGACAGGCCTTAGAGTGGAATCCCCAGGGAACAAGACTTAGAGGAAGACCAAAAAAAACATGGCAACGCAGTATACTAGAGGAATCCGAGCGGACTAGAAAGAGCTGGGAAGCCATTAAAAAACTAGCAAGAGACAGTGGAGAGTGGCCTGTTTTTGCTGAGGCCCTATATTCCATGAGGAACTCAAAGGAATGATGATGATGACTAAATGAATCATTTCAAGTGTGAAAACTTCATCCTCAGCGCAATGATACACACGGTCTGTAGCTCAACATTAAGCAAATTACTTTCATAATTTTGAGCAGAAATATTTGCATAGTGAAATAACATGAATGGGAAGAAACAAACAGATCAGGCAAAGTCAAAGTAGAAATTAGTCTCACCCAAATTTTCTATCAGTGCATCCATTATTTCAGCCGCTGTGGAGTAAATCTCTTTATTCTTAGAGCTAAGGTTCGGAGCTACGGCGCTGACAGTGAGAGAGATGACACTCCCCATCGAGTCTTTGATCAAAGGGACAACATCCAGCATCACTTTCAAGGCATACAGATTGACTTTGGAATTAGAATCAGTCAGTCTGGGCAAAAACTTGTCAAATATCTGTCAAGAAAGAAGCAAACTGTTCAATTACAAAATAAGCTATGAGGTCCATTGGATGACACATTTTTATCAAATATCACACATGAGTTTATATGCCCATGTATTTTACCATTCAGCAACCAAAGTTTTAGTCAAACTTTATTTGAAAAGTAAACAGAATTCACTGACCTTAATAATTTGAGAAGACACTACTTGAGGATAAGTTTCACACATGGCTTGGAATTTGGAAATGCCTTCATATCTCTGTTGCCAGTTATTGGCCGCCAACAAATCTGTCATATTTTTCACTTCTTCCATGCGAGCTTCATCCGTTCGAACAAGAGGGCGACGCTGAGTTTGAACGGTAGCTGCACCCTCTGCAGGACTGGATCAACAAACAAACAAACAACTGAGCTCAAGAAACTAAAAAGTTGGATGGAAATAGTTTGTGATCAATGCTGAGCTAGTTTAATGTTGCTAAAGTGGAGCTGGATTTATTTACATTCATTCCTAGTTGGATCAAAGAAATGAAGAATCACACGAATGAGCCCTACTACTAGACTACTAACACAACAATTATTATTATAGCTTTTATATAGCGCTACTTTCATGCTCATAGCATGCTCAGAGCACTTTTGGTCCAATCTCATTTGTGGACCAGTGGGGGGGAGGGGGTATCTAGGAGTTGGTTTTCCGTGCTGCCTTTAGGCGCTCAGTAAACACAACTCTGCCCGAGTCGGGTGTTGAACCTCAAGCCCCCTTCTAGGTAGCCAAGCCAAGTTCAAGCGCACTTGGCCTCTTGACCACGCTTCCCACAATGTACTACTGACCTATTAGCTGACCCTCCACGCACAGAAGAATTTGATCGACTACCATGACCAGACTTCCTTGACCTTGCTGATGAGAGCTCACTTGGCCTTTCACCCAAACCCTGGATATTATAAGACAAATTATTGTGAGTCACAGATAAAGAACTCTATGTAGCCAATGTAGTCAAACACTAAAAGACTTCTAACCTTTTGTTTCAAATTGTCCACTACATCTTGAACATTTCTCAACAAGTTGCCTGGTAAATGTTTGCTCAACATTTTCTCAAACTCTGGGTGAGACATTAACATGAGCAGGGTTTTACGTCCATAATATCTGAAAGAAATACCATAGAACGTCTCTTAACAAGTCCATAATATCTGAAAGAAATACCATAGAATGTCTCTTAGCAAGTCCATAATATCTGAAAGAAATACCATAGCATGTCTCTTAGCAAGTCCATAATATCTGAAAGAAATACCATAGAACATCTCTTAGCAAGTCCATAATATCTGAAAGAAATACCATAGAATGTCTCTTAGAAAGTCCATAATATGTAAAAGACAATATAGTTTAGTAAGTCCATATTATCTGAGATAAGTAGCTGTTCAAAGTAAATCAACATTTTATGAAGTCAAAGTATTTCTTACTGTTTCAAACTCAGTATATAAAAACAGAAACTACCAAAGAAATATAAAGCAATGATGGTGACTCCATTGATACAGAAGTGAAAGAAATATGACATTGAATTAATTTTTTTAAGGCATTGATATTACCCAGAAAAATGATGACAAATTTAAAATTTAGCTAACAACTTTATGATTTTCATTCCCATGGTTTTAGCTTTGGAGTTTCTTAGAATAAGTGGGGAAAATGTTTCTATCCAAACTAATGCATAAATACCATAAACACAACTTTGCTTTTTATGTCAATAAATATTGAAACAACTATTAAAATGTTATCAAGCAAGGCAATTCATCCAACTAAAAATTCATTGTTATAAATAAAGTCTAAGTCATTGAAGGCTCAAGCAAGGTCATTGTTTTTTTTTTTTTACAGAAGCAAGGACAGGAGCATGATTTAAAAGAAGCAAAAAAACATGAAATGCTATGAGGAGAAAAAAAAAGTACAACTTTGGTCATTGAAATCAGTCATCATCACTATAGAAGCCTATCAAGGCCCCCAGTAGAGTCTTGTACTTCTAAATAGTTTTAGATTTATAAAATCCAGAACTGAAACCAAACAGAACTTCCACTCACCTCGTCTCCTGCGAACTATCCATAGCAAAATTGGCAACAGTTGGCAATACCCTATCAGTTATGTCCTTGACCCCACTCAGTATTTTACCAGCACCCATTTTCTCCACAAGTTCAAGTACAAACTGCGCCGTAGTTTTACGAATCTGAACATTCTTGTGTCTGTCAATACATAAACAAAAGAATTTTGATAACAGCTAAACAGTGTATATCAAGCAGAGGATTTTCATTATAAGCTAATACTTGAGTAACATTCAACTTAATCCAAAACTCACGAGGCACCACCAAGTATTAAGGCCAGCATTGCTCTCTGTGGGCTCAAGTTATCCACCAGACTGCACAAAGCTTTGTCCACATCCTCTCTGATGAACTGATTACTCTCTCCCCCCTTGGCCAGCAAGGTTTTGGCAGTAATCTCGGCCTCCTGGACAACACAGATGTGAAAATGATCAAAACTTGTATCATGTATTTGTTATGACTGACTTGTTATTTTATTTCACAATGAAATACAATCTTCATCATTTAATGTGAGGGGTACAGTGATAGGGCCAGGACTGCACATCTGACATTCAATAAAACTCAAATCAAATGAATCTAAAGTCAGTTGTTTTATTAAGTTTTTTTTGTTGTTTTTTTTAATAACCACTAAGGCTAGGCCAGTAGGGTTTAATGAAGAACCATTTCATGACATTGCATTGGTAAGAAAACAAAGTGTATTTGGTAAGAAAACAAAGCCTGAAAGACAATAAAGCTTGAAAAACGTTCTCTTCCAAAGACAAAGAAAAAAACAACAACTGAAGAAGCAAGGGGGGGTGGGGTGGGGGAGGAGTTACTTAGATGAGCAGCATGTTAAACTGGTTGGATTGGGGGTGAGATGGAATGAGGTCAACATAACAACCTACAATGACTCACTATTAAATGGCACAAAAAAAAAGGCCAATGATGTATATGAAATATTAATGTATCAAGTACAGGCTGCATGATGTGTAACAAATATTACTCAAGGGTGTACTTACAGTGTCCATCCCTTTCTTCAGTGATTGAAACATTTCTCCTACACAAACAATGGCTAGCCTTGAAACCTGAGACCTCAAGTTTTTGACCTGGTTCCAACAAGAAACAAGTTGAATGATTTTATTCATTAGTCTTTTCCTTCATAAAAGAAAGGCAAATTAAGTACGGTACAAGAAAAAAAAAATTCACGTCAAAAGAAAATATTTCAAGTCACCAGTCTACTAAACTTATTTCAAATCAGCCATAAAAATTGTATGAATCTTCTAACAATGTTAAATATCTAAAAATAACTTTTACAAAAGGGAATCACTAACCATACACAAAAGTAGAGACACACTATAAGCTTAGCAATTTTTACTTCATTCATTACAGGAATTTTTGGAGCCAGGAAGATGATGATGCTTATAGTAATTTCATAAACAATAGCCACTGCATTAGGATGTAAGGATGTTAAAACAAATTTACCTCAGACACAATAGCCACTGCATTAGGATGTAAGGATGTTAAAACAAACTTACCTCAGACACAATAGCCAATGTAATTGAATGTAATGATGCTAATACTGTATCAGGATGATATACACACATTCTCCTCAACATAGTGATGCCTTCACATTTGGTTTCCCTAAAACATCAAATATTTGTCAATTCATTTGTTCACCAAATTTTTTTTTCAAGTAGTTTTTTTATTAACAAAATAAAAACCTACATTTTCAAACATTGTTACAAACACCTGACTGAAGCCTTACAAGTCAAAACATTGAACATGTAGCCATTTGTACTAGTCTGATTTTTGTCAATTAGTTAAGTCTTCTTTTATTATACAAAATAAAAACATTTTGTAAAAAAAAAACTTGAAACCATAATCTCATAGTTGTGTTTTTTAAATTGTAATCAGTGTTAGTATTATGTTAATGTTAGTTGTTTCTTGACAAACTTGTTTATTTCAAAACTGCTGATATTCATTAAATTTAAGATGATGAACAGTTAGTAAAATGTTTATATCTCTTAGATAGTAAGGGTCTTAAGCATACAGAATGTATGTTTGTTATTATCCCCAGTCTACAGAATGTGCCATTAGTGTTTCTCTACCAATCTATGTTCTCTATGTTAATACAATCACAAATGTTTCTCTACCAATCTATATACTGTATGTTATTACAATCACAAATGTTTCTCTACCAATCTGTTCCCTATGTTTTGTTACAATCAAAATTGTTTCTCAACCAATCTATGTTACAATCAAAATTGTTTCTCTACCAATCTATGTTCCCTATGTTACAATCAAAATTGTTTCTCTACCAATCTTCTTGTTCAAGTTTTTTCATGAGATCCCTCAGTGCCCCTTCACTGTCTTTGAAAGGCTTCCAGTCCTCTGGATTTTCCCCATCCAGCGGAGTGAAGTTGGACATGACTGGCATTGGGTAGGTGGACACTGGTTCGTTGCTCCTACAACACCAAACAAAAAAAACACAGAAGCTTCACATTTAGTTATTGAGGCTTAAATTACAGTGGGGGCTTTTTTTTAAAACAAAAACTATTTTCGAAATAGAAAATCTTTTACATCGAGAAATCAAGACTAACGTTTTTAATGTTTTTCTTGTAGTCACAGCTGGGGCTTGGGGCTTAGGTGGATATGCTGCTAAGGGCTTGGCCAAGGGGCTTGGACTGTTGTTCACAATTATATTGGTTGGTGATGTCGGCCTGTTTAAACTGGTTCCTGAACCAGATGCTGAGCCAGATATTGACAATGCTGAAAAGAAAATTAGATTGTGTGATTATCAGAGATTTTCTAATGGCAATTCTGATCTCAACAGGAATACTTCTACTACTTTGGTGATTAAAAATATTTAATAAGTGTGCATGGTAAGTGCATTGGACTGCCACTAGTTAAAACCCTGCCCGCTGTCAGTAAGTTTCTGATTACAAGTCATTTTATTATTTTACTTAAACAAGCTGAACAAAGTTGTATACTTTCAGTCTAGTCTAACAAAGAATGTGAATGCTTCTATTTACCCTTTTCAAAGAATTCACCATCAAGGTTAACATAGTTAGACTCGGAAATGGAAATAATGAAAATATCCTTTTTTTTTTTTCAATTATGGCTTTTAGAAAATTGTTTATTTAAATGACTGTAAAATCAAACAGTGTAAACCAATGATTACCAAAGAATTCATATATTGGATAGAATTTTGTTACATTCATCAATCGGCACTTAAAAATCTAAATAAAATAACATTGAAATGTAATTCCTAAGTTAAGATATTTAATCTTTTTTTTTTCCAATGTATGTGAAGACTTACATTCAATCAGACTGTGGATACTCTCAGCACTTGACAGGCGTTTGAGTTTTTCTTGTTGGCGCTCTCTTTCTTTTCGAAGTTTTTCTTCTTTCTCTCTTTCTTTTCTCTCTTCTTTCTCTTTTTCTCTCCTCTCCTTCTCGATTCTTCTCCTCTCGTCCTCTTCTAGCCTCTGTTGATGTTTCATAGCAACTTTTTCTTTCAAAGACTGAGTCAGGCTCAAGTTTGTTTCCTTGAAGGGGCATGATGAAAGAAACACCACGATTAGATTTGAGAGATAATAGACCTACAGGAAAAGAAACTTTAAAGACTTCTTGACTAGCCAAGTGTGAAGTGTACAAAGTTTTGATCAATTTTACTTCCGCACTAGTATACTGCTTCCATAAGTAGGTAAACATTTATTTAAATTGAACAAGTTTGACTATTATGTTATTTAAGCAATAGAGACAAACCCTTGGTGTAGGATTACTATTTAAAAGTCGATCAATCGGAGGATGATTAAAAACTTTAAAGTTGCCATTGTAATAGAAATGGGCTGAAAAGTGCGTGTCACTGTCGGAATATAATATACTTTGAATTGAGAAGCTGAAGAAAAGTCACAGAGTGTACAGAGTTGACTTTTCGTTTTTGACGGGGGGGGGGGGAGTGAAAATGATACTAGAATTAACATGCCCAAAATATGAGTGCAGGCATGAGTTGGTCGCACTATGGAGCGTATCTTTCCAAATCAAGTCCATAGTGTCGTTGAAATAAGGATGTACAGGTTAAAAAAAACAAAATGGGGGAGCGAACAAGAGCGAAAGAGAAGGAAAGAGGGAGCAGGCCCTGAAATTTCATTGTAACAAATACATGCACTCCTAATACTATTTGTAAACATTAATAAAGCATTTAAAAACCAGCGGATGTTTTTGCAAATTACATGTAGCTCTACAACAGATGGGTCATGTGCAAAACAATAAAATGAAGTCATTACGTCGTCAAAATCTTCATCCACACCAGAGGTCTCTGAACTGTAGCTGGACAAATCAGCGGTGCTGTGCATAGCCACACCCACCACTCCAGCTGGAATGGTTTTGACATCCATCCGTCTTCGCTCCAGTCTGTCTTCATGAGTCGGAACAGGTGCATGGTCCAAGTTATTGGAGATATCAAACATACCTGGACAGAACACACACACACAAACATTAAAGTGACGCAGCAACTAAGGTAATTTAGACATGGCCATGTTTCTTAACAAGTTGTAAGAATCAAAAAAATTTGTTCATTTAATGTTTATTGATCTGAACAGAGGACAGAATAAAAATAAAAGCTGACAATATTGTATGTTAGCTGAAATTTAGATTTTAGATGTGAAAAAAAAATCAATCATTAATGCAGCAGTGAAAATATAAATATGTCAAGCAAAATAAATGTCACTTCTAATGCAAAAAAAAAAAAAAAAAAAAAAAAAAAAAAAAGCTTTAACAAATCAAATGAAAACTGCTGTGTAGTACTAGATCTATTGGTCAAAATCTAATGATTCAACTTTAAAAAAAAAAAATTAATTTGCTGGATTAAGCCCAAGTAGCTTTAAATTAAAACCCCAGATAAACCCAGTCTCCAATAACTGTTTACCATGTTATGATTTCTATCTTAACCTACCCTTGCCCACAAGAGTGATGCCCTTGTCACCAAGGTCATCTATGTCTTGGACAATACTTCCTGGCAAATACATGATGGGTTGTCCACCAGATGAGAAAGATGACAGTGAGCCTGTAAATGTGGATTGGTCTATTTACCCTTTTCAATGAATTCACCATCAAAGTTAACATAGTTACACTTGAAAATGCAAATTGAAATTATGAACATTTTTTTTTTAAATTTAATTATGGCTATTAGAAAATTGTATTTTTTTTTAAATGACATGTCAAAAAGTGTATATCAATGATTCCCAAAGAGTTCATATATATGATAGAAACATAATATTGCCAGGTTAGAGCAGATTAAAAGGTAGACATATTTTCATGACATTACTCCAATAAAATTTAACAAAATTGTAAACATTCTCTGTTATCAGTTCCTAGAACAATAAATAATTAAAAGTACAGGTTTAACTGAAGCAGTGCAAACTCTTTGAGAACCACTGGTGTAAAGAAATAAAAAGTAAAACTGTGAAATATGTAAGAAACAAAATTTTAAAAAATGCAAATCAAATCAAAATGTTACTGTTATAGTAATCATTATGAAATAAAAGCACATTTCACACAGTTCACTCTGGTGTTAGATTTTTAATTAAGTGTATTACATAAAAAAGAAAAGCTAAGTGTTTACAGACATTTTAGTGACATGGAAAGTGTACAGTTGTGAGTTGGCAAACAAAATAAAATAAAAGAATTTCTATTACAGGTACACATCCAGTAATGTGAAAGTTTTTAACTAAAGTCTACACAATAACATATTTATTGTGTAGAGTCTCACAGGTACAGAAAAGGAAAGAATTGAAACATTCTTCCACTCACTGATTCTCAAATACACACAAACCTTTACACATAAAGTAGCATTCAGAGGGAGCACCCAAACTTTGTCACCCAACTCATAAGAAAATGAAAGAAACACCTATGTCCAAAGGAATCGCTTACCTCTATTGTTAAGTCTTCTTTTCTCTTTAAGTTTCGCTGTGGCCATCGAAGGGACAACTTTTCCGTCTCCCCCAGTGGAGTCATCGCCGTAACCTTTGCCTACTATTTGGACATCTGAGTTTTTATTCTCACGAAACGTTACCCCGCTGATGGGATTGTATTCTATGTGCTTCAATGTCCCTCGGTTGGGGCTTTCATCATTGTCTGCGTTCTCATTGGGTCGCTTGACTTTGTTGTTGTTTATCACGTGGTTTGACTTGGGCTCTGGCTTCTTGACACTGAGGATGGACATAAGGTCAGCAGGGATTAAAAACCATTCTTAATTTTGTACGAAACTCTATTGACTAAACATGATGTGTCACGTATTACAAATTGAATTCTACTTTTAAATGGCTTGCCTAGGGGAACGTGACATTAGAATAGCAGTTGTGTCACTTATAATAAGTCTGAATTTAATCAAAGACTTACAATGAATAACAAAAAAAAAAAAAATGACACAAGGAATCGGAAGGTAAACTATCAACTTAATGTTTAATCAAATATAAAGTTACAAGAAAGAAAAAATAAACATTTACTCAATACAGAATTGATGTGTTGACCAAAACCCTTTTACAAAAATGGCATGTAAAAATATTACAATACAAGAGTTTGAAAATATAATTACAAATACAAGCAAGGCCTTGAAAAAGAAAAAAAATCTTAACTTACACGATCGATTGGTATACCACGCACGGGTCGCAATGTCTCCGCTATTCTGTCTCACGGCTGTCTCCGTATGTCTGTCTGTCAACGTCACGCGGGCGGTCTATATATAATCTACCGCGCGTCGATCTCAAGACAAATCTAGGAATTTCTCGAACCAAATACGTCATCAATTTCCCAGATCTAGAACGCTCTTCAAAGAGACAGAAAAAAAAACACCCTCCTTTCAACCAGAGGTACACACACAGGTCAAGGACCGGTCACTGTCTGTGTGGCTTGACGAATAAAAAAGAAAAAAAAAAAACTTATTACACAAGGGGGCAGACAACCTACAGGTCAAGAAAAAAAAATAGTATCTAGGCATTGTTACCTAGATACGTAACACCTCCCTCCTAAAAATAAAAAGTTTACATTTCCACGAAATGGAAATCTTTTTAGAATAATTAAAAAAAGGATATTTACATTACAGAATGTATTTATCATGATATATATAAAAAAAATATATACATCAAAATACTTTTTACAATCTAGATAAGGCATCGGCGATAACATTTTCGCTGCCTTTTATGTGTTTAAGATCTAGGTTGTACTCTTGTAAAAATAAACTCCACCTGAGAAGTCGTTGATTCTTGCCAGACATTTTGTGGATAAATGTAAGGGGATTGTGGTCAGTAAATACAACTAGTGGCCATCTGGACCCACTGATATAAAAATCAAAGTGTTGTATAGAAAGAATCAACCCAAGACATTCTTTTTCCACAGTAGAATAATTTCTTTGATGTCTATTAAATTTCTTGGAAAAGAAACAAATAGGATGCTCTACTTGGAAATTATCTTCTTGGTAAAGGACTGACCCAACACCTGTGTCACTGGCGTCAATAGCTAACCTAAAAGGTTTTCCGAAGTCAGGAGCCATCAAAATGGGAGAGCTAGATAATATCTGCTTGATCTGGTTAAAGGCTTTCTGACATTCATCCGTCCAAGTAAATCGGACGTTCTTTCTCAGGAGGTTTGTTAAAGGACTGGCAATGACAGAAAAATTTTCGCAAAACTTTCTATAATATCCAGACATTCCCAAAAATCTTCGGAGTTGTTTCCGATCAGCAGGAATAGGGAAAGCTTGGATAGCTTCTACTTTGGCCATTACAGGTTTCACCTGGCCTTGTCCTACAATATGGCCTAAGTATTGGATGGAAGCCTGGCAAAAATCACTCTTACTCAGGTTTACAGTAATTTTTGCATGTAAAAGTTTAGTAAAAAGACAATGCAGTTGTTTACAATGGCTAGAAAAATCTTGGCTAAAAATTACTACATCGTCTATGTATGCGTGGCAATTCTCCATGTCAGCAAGCAGGGCATTTATCATTCTCTGGAAAGTGGCAGGAGCATTCTTCATGCCAAATGGCATCACTTTGTATTGGTACAGACCATCAGGGGTGACAAAGGCGGAGATTTCCTTTGCCCTATCAGTCAGGGGAACCTGCCAATAACCTGAAAGTAGGTCTATTTTGGTGATGTACTTAGCGTCACCAATACGATCTATGAGATCGTCTATCCTAGGGATAGGAAACGAATCGGTCTTTGTTACAGCATTTACCTTACGGTAGTCTGTACAAAAACGATAAGTCTTGTCCTGTTTAGGTATCAAGACACATGGGGAGCTCCAACTACTGGAACTTGGTTCAATGAGGTCATTTTCAAGCATATACTTGATTTCCGACCTAAGTATGGCAAGTTTTTCAGGGTTGACCCTGTAAGGATGCTGCTTGACTGGAGTAGCCTCGCCAACATCTACATCATGCATTATAACATTAGTCTGTTTTGGTACATCAGAAAAAATGTCATTAAATTCATTAATGAGTTTCATGATAACTGGCCTTTCTGTCGAAGACAGATGAGACAGTTTTACATCCAAATTCTGTAATACAAAAGAATTAGGTATTTTGTATTGTCCAAATTTCTCCTTTACAATATCATCATCAATAGGAGAAACATGGCTATTTGAACAACTTTTGACTGTATTTAAAACACAATTACTCTTCTCTGAGTGATCTGGCCTAGATACATAAGGCTTCAGCATGTTTATGTGACATAGCTGAGTCTTTTTCCTACGGTCAGGGGTTTTGATTGTGTAATTGAGGTCACTAATTTTGGTCTCAATTTCATAGGGACCAAAGTATCTGGCTTGCAAGGGTTGACCTGGTATGGGCAAAAATACAAGCACCTTATCCCCGGGAGAAAATTCTCTAGCACGGGCCTTTCTATCATACCAGCGTTTCATGCTGGATTGGGTGTTTTGTAAGTTATTTTTGGCCAGAACACAAGCATCATAAAGTCTAGTTTTAAACTTACTTACATAGTCTAAAAGTCCTTCAGTGGCTGTTGGTGACAACAAAGTCTCTTTTATACATTTCAAGGGACCGCGCACCGAATGGCCAAAGACTAAGTCAAAAGGGCTGAATCCCAACGATTCCTGGACGGATTCACGGGTTGCAAACAGCAGCATGTGGATTCCTTCGTCCCAGTCTTTTTCGTGCTCAAAGCAATAGGTTCGGATCATGTTCTTGAGAGTCTGATGGAATCGCTCAAGAGCGCCTTGCGACTCGGCATGATACGCACTCGACATGCAGTGTTTGATGCCCAACTGAGTCATGACTTGCTTGAAAAGATTGGCCGTGAAATTCGTTCCTTGGTCCGATTGGATGGACTTTGGTAGACCAAATAGAGTAAAGAACTTGATTAAGGCCTTTACAATGTTCGATGCTTTTATGTTCCTTAGAGGAATAGCCTCAGGAAAACGAGTTGAAGCACACATAATGGTCAACAGGTATTGGTTGCCAGCTTTTGTCCTTGGGAGAGGACCAACACAGTCAATAAGTACTCTGCTGAAAGGTTCTTCAAAGGCTGGAATCGGCTTCAGAGGAGCAACAGGGATCTTTTGATTTGGCTTGCCAACCATCTGACAGGCATGACAGGATCGGCAGTACTGGATGACATCTTTCTTCAAACGTGGCCAGAAGAAGTGTGACATAATCTTGTGGTATGTCTTGTGGATGCCGAGATGACCTGACATTGGTGTGTCATGAGCCAGATTCATGATGTACGCTCGGTATCTTTCTGGTAACACGATTTGATGGCATATTCTCCATTCTTCTTCGTTGGATGCGTCTGGAGGTTTCCATTTCCTGAAGAGCATATCATCTTGGATGTAGTAGCACGTTGATGCTAGCTCTGCCTCTTGTGATGTCATTGCGGTTTCTCGGAGTTTGGCGAGCTCTGGATCCTTCTTTTGGTCCTCAATCAACTGTTTTCGAGTTGATGCCGGCTTTTCAGAATTTGGCGTTGGTTCTTCTTCAAGAGAAGCAAAGAATGTGGTGCTCAAGTCCACATCATCGTGGTTACTGTTGGCTTTGATAACGTTCTCTTCTTGAGATGCTTTCAACCTCATTGCCCTTGTTACTGCACACGCTGGATATAACTCTAGGTCTTCCTCGGGTGTGGCAGATAAGTCGGGTGTTTGAGTGACGATGGGTTCGGCTATCACCTTTCCACCTGCTAAGTCATTGCCTAACAGCAACGAGATGCCTTCCAATGGTAATGTTGGTCGGACACCTACAACAACCGGTCCAGTAATGAGATTTGACTTTATGTCGATTAGATGTAGAGGCACATCTATACATCCAAGCTCTACGCCTCGTAACAGGATGCTCTTCCCAGTCGATGATGATTTTGACAAGGGTAAGATACCCTCTAAAAGTAGCGATTGTGAGGCACCTGTGTCTCTCAAAATGGTGATAGGTCGTAGACTTGTAGAATCACCGAGTAGTGATACGAATCCTTCCGAAATGAAAGGCTTAAAATCCTCTAAGGAAACATCAATTTTGGTTGATGCAGACTGGACTTGGGTCGAACTCTCGCTGGAGTCATTGACATCTCTAGGAGACGCAGTGGAGAAACTCTTTCTTGAGTCAGTAGAACATCTTTTGGATGTATTTGGAGAACTCTTGATGGAGTCATTAGAACATCGGGGTGATGTCTTATGGGAACTCTGGATAGAGTCATGGGAACATCGGGATGATGTATTATGGGAACTCTGGATAGAGTCATTGGAACATCGGGATGATGTATTATGGGAACTCTGGATAGAGTCATTGGAACATCGGGGTGATGTATTATGGAAACTCTGGATGGAGTCATTGGAACATCGGCTTGATGTATTTGAAAAACTCTTGTTTGAGTCATTGGAACATCGGCTTGATGTATTTGAAAAACTCTTGTTTGAGTCATTGGAACATCGGCTTGATGTATTTGAAAAACTCTTGTTTGAGTCATTGGAACATCGGCTTGATGTATTTGAAAAACTCTTGTTTGAGTCATTGGAACATCGGCTTGATGTATTTGAAAAACTCTTGGTTGAGTCATTGGAACATCGTAAAGATGAATTTGAAGAACTCGCTGTTGAGTCATTTGAACACCGTGGAGACATTTTCGGAGAGTCTTGTACAGTCAATACATTTGAAACAGGTGGTGTCGAGATATTCTTGTTATGACTTGATGATGATGGAGTAAACCTCGACGACCACTGTACTGTGCAAGCGCTGACTTTTGAAGGAGCTTTTTCGTTTCTCTTCCTCAATTTCCAGCAATCGTCAATTTTATGGCCTTCTCGTTTGCAGTAGGAACAAGTAGCTTTACTTGTAGTAGGTTTTCTGTCATTTGTACTGCTGTTCTTGATGGAGTTGCTAGCAATGGACTCAGGCTGTTTGACTTGTTTTGGCTTGACATCCGTCGTATACTTGGCAAATTGATGTGATATTATATAATCGTCTGCCAACACTGCAGCCTTGTGCACATCTTCCTCGCCACGATCAGCTATATGCGTACGGACGTCCAGCCGCACACAACTCTTGAACTCTTCCATCAGCATTAGGTTCTTGAATTTTTCAAAGTCGGTGCCGATTTCCCTGGAAGTGAGCCATTTCTCAAAGCGTCGCTCCTTTTCCCGCAGGAATTCTACATGGGTTTGGCCATCCGATTTGCGACAATCCCTGAACTGCTTTCGGTAAGCTTCCGGAACAAGTTCATATGCCTTAAGAATTAAGGCCTTAACAACATTATAATCTTTTTGTTGTTCAATGGTCAAAGAACAAAATACCTCTGCAGCTCTACCAGTCAAAACTGTTAGCAGCAAAGTGGGCCACAAAGTTTCAGGTACATTAAAATTTTTCACACAAAGTTCAAATTGTGGAAAATAATTGTCAATTGTGGCTTCATTAAAGCGTGGAATTATTTTCAAAAATTTTGTTGCTTCAGCAGTATGACTGGCAGAGGAAGAATCTGGTCTTACATTAGCAGCTAACTCTAATTTTTTTAACTCTATTTCTTTTTCTTTTAAAGCTAACTGGGCTTCTATTTCCATTTGTTTTAATTTTATCTGAAGTTCTAAATCTGATTTACCCTCATCGGGTCTAAGGGTTTCTAAAAGGTCTTCAGAAAACACTTCCTCGTCTACATAATGGATTACAATGTTATCTCTGATTTCTTGTTTAAGGGCATTTGATTTTATTTTTAACCCTAAATGTTTAGAAATAAGGACCAGTTCCTTCCTAGTACAAGCATCAAGCTCTTTCACAGAGGGATTTGCAAGAAAAACCTGAATATCCATGACTAACTAACAACTATTACAAGCAAAAAAAAATGTATACAATGTAAATATACAGTACAAAATCAGTACAACAAAAAAATCTTAAGAGAGTTTGGTCAATACTATTGATACTTTACTTCCGACTCTTTGACACAAAAAAAAAATTTTGTTAAAGTCAACTTCGCCTTTACAAAATTACTCAAGTAAGACGAAAATAGGTTCAGAAAAAGATCCCGGACGAGCCCCCAAACTTCTTTTGTCACGTATTACAAATTGAATTCTACTTTTAAATGGCTTGCCTAGGGGAACGTGACATTAGAATAGCAGTTGTGTCACTTATAATAAGTCTGAATTTAATCAAAGACTTACAATGAATAACAAAAAAAAAAAAAATGACACAAGGAATCGGAAGGTAAACTATCAACTTAATGTTTAATCAAATATAAAGTTACAAGAAAGAAAAAATAAACATTTACTCAATACAGAATTGATGTGTTGACCAAAACCCTTTTACAAAAATGGCATGTAAAAATATTACAATACAAGAGTTTGAAAATATAATTACAAATACAAGCAAGGCCTTGAAAAAGAAAAAAAATCTTAACTTACACGATCGATTGGTATACCACGCACGGGTCGCAATGTCTCCGCTATTCTGTCTCACGGCTGTCTCCGTATGTCTGTCTGTCAACGTCACGCGGGCGGTCTTTATATAATCTACCGCGCGTCGATCTCAAGACAAATCTAGGAATTTCTCGAACCAAATACGTCATCAATTTCCCAGATCTAGAACGCTCTTCAAAGAGACAGAAAAAAAAACACCCTCCTTTCAACCAGAGGTACACACACAGGTCAAGGACCGGTCACTGTCTGTGTGGCTTGACGAATAAAAAAGAAAAAAAAAAAACTTATTACACAAGGGGGCAGACAACCTACAGGTCAAGAAAAAAAAATAGTATCTAGGCATTGTTACCTAGATACGTAACATGATGTCTCATTGATTATCAGCATTAGTATAAAAGAAAAAAAAATATTTACAAAAGTTATTCCATTTCGTAGTCTAGTAGACCAGGAAATAAGTTGCCTGCAAAACTGCGTAAGATTGTGTTAGGTTTATCACCTACCTTTTCTTCAACTCATTTGATGGGCTGCCACTGTCATCCGAATGAGCTGAATTAGATGAGGGAGAACTCTGGTTCTTTAAGTTACTCTGTTTTTCTATTTTTTCAAATAGCTTGTCGGCACGTTTCTTAGATGCACTGTTGCGAATAGTTTTTAGGGATCCATTTATCTGAAAGAAGAAAAAGAAAACATTTCATACTTTTAGACTGGAAGATTTTTTGTTTTTAAGCTTGACACATTGTGTTCTAACTTTCTATGATGGATGCTAATTATGAAATGCTTTCCAATAGACCGGAAACTTATTTACACTGAAGTTGTTTTTTTTCTTCAAAATTTGTATATATGTATATATATTTGGTGTGTTTATTGCTAAAATACAGTGAGTATACTAATTAAATATCCAAGATTTACTTGTTAAGTGTTGTTTATTGGTCACTGGTATTTTGCAATTCATATTGCAATATGGCAGCATCCTAACAATTTAGTTACAGCTTACCCCTGATCGAGACTCATCTGAGGCAGCATAAGCACTGTCGCTGTCATCAAACTCAGACGATGTCGAAATGGGCGGCACCTTCCTCCTGGTTGCTGATCCTCTGGCGATGGTAGCTTTACGAGGCACTGGAAATTCATCTTGACCTGACAGAAAAGTACTTTCATTTTAAATATGTTCATTCACTCTAATCAAGGTCTAAACATAAAATCAAGTTTCCTTCTAAAAATTTCTTCATGAAATTATGGCACAACTGAAAAGTGGACCAGAATTTTTTATTTCATCCAGAAGCTGGAAATAGTTTCTTTGTTTTCTCTAGTGTTTACTAACTTAACCAACTGACCAATAAGTTGGTTTGTAGCATATATAACAAGTTTTCAAAAAACTAACAGTTTGTCGAGAAAGAGATGTGCACTTTAATCCCTTGTGTGCTCAACACTGAGCAAGAGAACCTCAAAAAGCATCATGTCAAAATAATTTCCATGACTGATGGCCAGTCACATTATCTTGTCCAGCCCAGCAGTACATTATATGGGAGCTATTCAAGGATTAAACCCTTGACAAATGCTAAGATAAGCCTAGAGTCAATGACAATACAATGCTTAAATAGGCTTACATTTAGTCTAAAAATGCTATTTCTAAATTTAAATTATCTGACAATACAGTACTTTTTATGTTAAATAGTCACCAGATCAACAGAATACCTGATTTAAAAGAGTTTGAGTTGGTAACAAAGTCAGATTCATCTCCATCAACTAAAATAAATAATACAAAAAAAAACAAGATGTCAGCAACAAAACCAGGTGAAATGCTAAGAGTTATTTGCTCTTGTTTCTAATACACACAAGACAAAGAGCAATAACAAGGGTATCTATGTACAGTGCATGTAGACAAGTCGTGTCCAGGCCTTCACACAATAGATGCTAATGATTCTGTCAGCCTTATTTACTTTATCCTTTCACGGTCCCCAAACTTCCATAACAAAATCAATGTCAAAGCATATTGATCTGTTCCAGGATCTGGTTTTGTGCTATACAAGTAGACCATAAAGTAAGGGAATAAAAAAAAAAAGCGGCAAGCAGTTAGGTCTTAAAAGAGTGTGACGTCTGAAAAATTCATGCGCTTACTTTTTTCCACACAATGAGTTGATTTAAAGCAAACTTAGACTGCAGGGCAACAAAACAGTTTCACAAAGAATTCATTATGTGATGGACTGCTGTTTGTTTTCTAGTTTCTAGACTAACAACTGACTGCAAGTGCTAGTAAGGAGAGGTGTAAGGAACTGATCAATAGTAACTTGAAGCAGGAGGGACAGGGCTAAGGAGTTTTGAGTTAAGGCACATTGGCACAATTTAGGCCATGTTGTGCCCGTAGGGCTAAGGAAACGTTAGTCAAATCTTAATACAGAGAGTTGTTCTTACAAATATTTCTTCCATAAAAGTAGAATCAATCCTAACCCAGTGATGAAAAACATTATAATAGCATTCAGGCCAAAGTAGAATCAAGACATGTAGTTATCAGGTTAAATATCCCTCGTCTAATGGCATTAAAGTGTCATTAAAGTTTCTTGTAGACTGAACACAAATATGTAGCAACACAGCGCTACTCTATGTTGAACTGAAGGGCTGATGCTAAATTGTGCAGCTATGTTATCTATCATCTAATCCCTTAAGATACAGTAACTACAAGAGCTGCCAACAATTGACAAAACTCTGGAAATAAATTATTAGGTTCTTTCATGTCTGTTATCATTCAAGCCTTGAACAAATGTCAACAGCTTTTAATCAATATTCATGTTTTGACTTCCACTAGGACACACATGCAATGTTCAATCAATCATCATTATAAATTTCCACAAGACCACATGCAATGTTCAATCAATTTTCATATTACTATATCCACAAAGACACACAAGTAAGTTTCAATCAATTTTCAAGTATGACTTCCACTGAACACAGATGTGTAACTCTTGCATATAACACTTGACGACACGTTTTACACGACACGACATCCATGGTGAGTAGAAATCATTTTTCAAGGGCACTTCTGCTATTTAAACGGTAGCAAATCATTGGGTGCAACCTTCCAGAAAGTCAGGTGATCAAAGAGGTGAAAACAAAAAAGTTTCAGGGTCTCGGAACAAAACACTTTTATATATAGCGAGTCGCTATTAAACATTTATGACAACTTAATGGTCAGTTCCCCCCCCCCCCCCCAATCCTTCCTTTTGAAAACCATGACACAGGTAAGTTGAGGTTCAATTCTAACTGATGAAGTGTAGCACTCTACAATCTTCTGTTGATATGCTTCACTGAAGTCAGAACATTGAACAGCTGCAGACACTCCCACTCACTCCATTGATCCGGTCAACCATGACAACGTTAGCTCTTTCAATTAGTCGCATCCTCAAGTTTCAAACATGGTGGGAAATAAAAAGACATTTAGCCATCTTAGGGCTGTTTCAGTAGCATGATATGCCAACTGAGGCAGTAGAATAGTTTCAAGGATTCAGAAATGTAAGTCCAGAGCACACCTACCAAGTCTCTAATCAAATTACTATCTAACATATATATCAATGTGCAGCTAGGTGCTGAAACGAATGATACATACATATTGAACAAAAGTTTTTTTTGTTCCTTATTTTTCTCGCAATTAATTCACTACTTTCTGTCCTTTAAAAACTTGGCTCCCTGGTGGCTGCTGTTCATTTGTGTTCAATATGTATGTACTATCTAACATGAAGATGTTTCACCTAGACCAGCGGTTCTCAACCTTTTAAGCTCGGCGACCCCATTTTACAAACCCTCCCTCCCCACACACACATACAGCTATAGAAGAATAGACAATAACAATCAATATTTTCAATGGTCTTAGGCGACCCCTGGCAAATCGTCATTCGACCCCCAAGAGGGTCGCGACCCACAGGTTGAGAACCCCTGACCTAGACCAAAACGTCAGTGCATATACAACATTGGACAAACATTGTAAGAATGACCAATCCCTTTCATATTAGTCCAGTCCTTGAGTCAGTGCTGCACCTAAAACACATACTAGTGCACCATATCACAGGACATGGTCAACACACATACACACATAACGCCCATCAATCGAACTATTGCCTTTGCACAAGCCTATTTTTCCATTGAAACAAATCTTTACGACAGCATCATCTTCTCAGGCTTTTCAGAAATTTTTCAGAATTTTTAAGAAATTTACCTAGTTTAACAACACAATGTTCTAGACAAATCAATACCACGAAAATCCAATCATGATAGTTGGCTAGTTGTAAAATGTTTAACATGTTTCGGATGTTCCTTCAGAGTTGAAGATAGTTTACTTCCTAGTCCAAACCTCCCGCAGGACGACGGGGGATGGGAGCGGGCAGAATTTGAACCCTCGACCGTCGATAAATCCGAACGACAATCCAGCGCGCAAACCGCACGACGAGGCAGTGTTTATGCTTTCCAATAGTTGACTCAATGGTGGAGGGCTGAAGTTCTGCCACTACGACTGTTGACCCACTGGTTGAAATCCTGCCTCTAATAGCCCCCTGTTACCATGCAGGAAAAATGAACAATATGTTCAGTGGTGCCACATTGCTGCCCGAACATAAGGGAGGGCAAGGGTTTTCCTTGGAATGCATCACACATCCTCCCAATACAGAAGACCATGTGATGTATAGAGTTAATTATCAAGTGGTGCTTACAATTCATCTTTTTCTTATATTATATAGAGACAGGTCCGGTAGACTAGGGCTTTAGTACTGTTAGTCAGCAATATGTTGTCCCAGACTCTTTTCTGCAGCTGTGACATGGTGGCCATTGCCTTGGCTATCCTGTTGTTCATGTCTTTATCCAGTAGAGTGTTGTTGGTTATGATGGAGCCAAGGTAACAAAAGTGATCAACAATTCCTAGTGGTTGGCCATTAATGCTTACTTGAGATGCAGTATCTTAGTCTTGCTTTGACTGATGTTTAAGCCGAACTTCTGGCAAGCAGCAGACTATTGCTGACTAACAGTACTAAAGCCCTAGTCTACCGGACCTGTGTGTTGAGCACCTTGCTGTACGGAAGTGAAACATGGTCAACCTACTCATGGCAGGAAAAAAAGCTGAATGTTTTCCACCTCCGATGCCTAAGGCGATCTTTAAAAAAAGGTGGCAAGATAAGATAACCAATGAGGAAGTGCTACAAAGAGCAGGGTGCCAGGACATCCGCTCTGTTGTCAGCAGCCGACGCCTTGGCTGGCTTGGCCACGTTCGTAGAATGCCAGAAGGTCGACTTCCACAGGACATCCTGTATGTCGATCTAATAGAGGGCAGGAGAGCCGCTGGTCGCCCACTATTACGTTATACGGATGTATGCAAACGCGACATGAAGCTCTTCAAAATCGACACTGGCAACTGGGAAGAGGTAGCACTGGACAGATCCTCATGGAGAGAGAGCATAAAGGAAGGGTCAAAGATTGCAGATGTCATACACAACAGAAGCAGAAAGAAGGGTGAAAATGCAACGGCGCCTGGTGATTATATATGCCCAACCTGCGATCGCAGCTGTGTATCAAGGATTGGCCTCTTTAGTCACACAAAAAGTTGCAAAGGGAAAAGATCGTCTCTCGAGACGTAAAATGCCACAGACAGATAGAGACAGGTATCAATGGCAATTTTATTTCACATATATAGAATATATATTACATAGTAACTATGGTATGCATTACATAGGCATACTTTATGCATATGTCTATTGACCAACTTTAAAACAAATTTTTGAAAAACAGTTCATGCCTTATGTCTTGTACATCATGTCCCATCCCGCGCTTTTCATGAGATTTATGAGATAAGTTTGTTTAAAAAAAGATTACCAGTGCAATGGATGTTTACAATATCAACAAACATATAAACCAATTTCAAATGTAATCAATAAGTTACAACAACACTATATTAGTTGAAAGTGGAAAACCTGTAAAGAATTACTAAAGAAGTAGACAGAGATCCTTCTATGAAATATATTATAATAATTATGGTCTCGTTATTGGTTAATTCAAGGTCAATGAAGTGATTAAGAAATGAGTTTGTAATGTAATGCCAGTGTGACTGACCTGCAGGGGGGCACCCACAAGTTTGTGAGTAATACTAAACTCCATTGTCACCTGATTGTTGTTTTGCAACTTCAAAAATAACCTAACATACACATCCAAAACATTAAAGAAGATCACCCATCACAAATGGAAGTTCTCAATCAGACACAGCAGAAATAAATACCTATCACTGTTAATATTAATAGCAGGAGATGTAGAGTCAAATCCAGGGCCTAGATCTAAAAATAGATGCAACATCTGCAAAAAAGTATGCACCATGAAACAGAAAGCCATTCAATGTGACACCTGCCGATGAATGGTACCATGCATCATGTCTCCATATGAATACACCTGTGTATTAAGCCTTAGGCAACAAAGACACATCATGGCACTGTGTGCTGTGTGGGTTACCTCAGTTTACATCATGACTGTTTGATTCCTTTAATGCAGACACTTCTAACCCATACAATATCCTAAACACCATCCCAAACCAAACTCACCAACCACTAGCCAGATCCACTCCTGTTAAACCTAAATCTACTAAAATTAATACAACAGCCTCACTAAACAAACCTACTAAAGAAGTAATACCAAAATACCTTAAAACCTTAGTAATAAATTTTCAAAGCATTAGGAACAAAACAGCAGACTTAGAAATTTTATTAGAATGTGAGAAACCAGACATAATTGCAGGAACAGAAACTTGGCTACATCCTGAAATTTATATAGCATAAATTTTCAATAGTAATTATGAAATTTTTAGAAAAGATAGGGCTGATAATCATGGAGGAGTTCTTCTAGCAATAAAAAACACTCTTATAGCAGAAGAAATTACCTTACTTACTCAAAAAATATAGAATCAACATTTTGTAAAATTAATACCACCTCAACATCCCTAATAATAGGCAGCATTTACAGACCACCAAATTCTAGTTTAGAATACATGCAGGAACTATGTAATCAGATTACTACACTTAAAGAGACAAAAATGCAGTTTTTTGGATTATGGGTGATTTCAACCTACCTGATATAAATTGGAAAACACTAACACCAAAACCTTAAGGACATAAATGAGCTTTTCATAGAAACTTTACACAACCTAAGTTTAGATCAAATCATTAAAAAGCCAACTAGATTAAACAACACATTAGATCTCTTCTTAACCAACAGACCTGGATTAGTAGTTGATTATGATATTATCCCTGGTCTATCAGACCATGAGATCATGAGTCAGATAAAAGCAGTAGCCAATTCAAAACCCAAAAGAAAAATCTTACTCTGGAATAAACCTAACACAACTACACCAAGCTGCATTAAACTTTCAACAAACATTCTTATTAGAAAAAGACATTAACCAACCAGTCGATGACCTTTGGAATTTCATTAAAAACCATCTTAAAAGCATTATAAAAAATCATATACCAACTAAATACACATCAAACAAAATTAATAAATGCTGGTTTAATAATAGACTAAAGAAGCTTTGTAAACAGAAGGAAAACCTATATAGAAAATTTAAAGAAACTAAGGCAGAAAGAGTTTACAAAAAGTATATAAAAATTAACACTTAACCCAAAAAGTAAGCAGACAGCTGCAGAGTGAATACATAAACAATGTAATATCTAAAGATAACAACAAAAACCTATGGTCATACATTAAGTCTAAGAAAATGGAAACAACAGGCATAGCGCCATTAAAAGATGAACATAACATAATACATAATGATAATGAAACTAAAGCAAACATCCTAAACAAATACTTTGCATCAGCATTCTCAGCCCCAGGAGACAAAGACATATTACTGAATTTGTACCAAGTAGACAACATAGAAGATATAGTAGTATAAGAAAATGGAATTCAAAAACTATTAGCCAACACCAAACCAAATAAAGCGTCTGGACCTGATGGTATTCCAGCTAGATTACTCAAAGAACTAAGCAATGAGCTAGCCCCAGTGTTCAAAATACTCTTTCAGGCTACACTTAACCAGGGCAGAGTACCAAAGGACTGGAAAGAAGCTAATATCACCCCCCTATTAAAAAAAGGAGAAAAATCTGACCCAGGAAACTACAGACCAGTATCACTTACCAGCATCACATGTAAAATCCTAGAACACATAATATGTAGCAACATCATAAACCACTTAGACAAACATAATGTTATCACCCCATACCAACATGGCTTTAGGAAATATAGATCATGTGAAACACAACTAATAGGACTAATTGATGATTTTTCTAAAGGTTTAGATAATAGTGAACAAATAGATGCTATCTTACTAGATTTTTCTAAGGCTTTTGACAAAGTTCACCACCATAGTTTGCTTAAAAAATTAAAATATTTTGGCATTAATGGTCCACTGCATCAGTGGATTAAAGATTTTCTGATAGGGAGAGAACAAACTGTAATAATAAATGGCTCTAAATCAACACCGATAACAGTAAACTCAGGTGTACCTCAAGGAACAGTCTTGGGTCCACTACTATTTTTAATTTACATAAATGATTTACCAAATTGCATTACTTCAGGAACAAAAGTCAGATTATTTGCAGACGATGCATAATATATAGAACAATAAAAACAACACAAGACACAGATATTATACAAAGAGAATTAGATGAATTACAGAAATGGGAATCAAATTGGAGCATGTCTTTCCACCCAGAAAAATGTCAGTTGTTAAGAGAAACAAAAAAACTAAAACAAATTAATTCCACTTATCTTATTCATGGCAAACCAGTAACACAGACTAAAAATGCAAAATACTTAGGTGTTATAATAAATGAAAAACTGTCATGGAATCCACATATTGATGAAACTATAAAAAAAATCAAACAAAGCATTAGGATTTATTAAAAGAAATTTCTATAAATCAAATAAGAACATAAAACTAAAATGTTATTTAACCTTGGTTGGGCCAATAATAGAATATGCATCCTCCATTTGGGACCCCTCAACTCAAGAAAACATTAAGAAACTGGAACAGACACAAAATAGAGCAGTGAGATTCATAACAAATGAATATTCACATTTGACTAGAGTAACACCTATAGTAAAATCACTAAATTTAGAAAGCCTTCAGGACAGAAGACTCAAAAGTAAAGTAGCAATTATACATAAAACACTGAACCATAATCTTCAAATACAAAAACAAAATTTAATAAAATACTCTGAAAGACACCAAAATAAAGGCACATTCCTCATCCCATATGCTAGGACAAATTTGTACAAATACTCCTTCTTCCCTAGTGCTATTAGAGCATGGAATGGGTTGCCTGAGCTAGCCAGGAAAACCAGTGACTTGGCAGAATTTAAGTCATTGGTTAATTAATATGCATGACTAAATGCATGACGCGTAGGACGTAATCATCTTCTTTTTTTGAAGTAACGTCTGTTCTATATAAGATAAGATAAGATTTTGTTTTTTTAGCGGTTCAAGTCTTGAAGAGTAAGACACAAAACACATTGAATGTCAAAGTTGTAAGGGAACATTTCCTTCCACACGATGTTGATGTGTTGTCATTGTCACTATCTGGTCCTTAAAAGGAAACCCGGATGGTTTTTCAAATTTGAGTTATTGACATATTTAAATTCTGAATAAAATGTTGTAATAGTAAACATTCCATTTTGTATTTAAATGCTTGGAAACATTTATACAGTAAATTCTTGACATCTCCAAAAAAAAAACGGGGTTCTATGATATTTTGTTTTTAGGTTAGGCATACGTCACTTCCCTCAACAATACTGAAAGGGAAACTAGATTTGACCAATCGTATCGCTTCATTCTTACAGTAGCTGTTAGGCTGTAAGTCTTAGTGGCGGCCTAGTCAAGCGCTATGGTACAGTTATATATAGATAGATAGATTTAAAAGCATTAGGACAACCAACTCGAGAAAAAAAATAACATTTTCATCTAAGCCCCTCCCTGTCCCAAGAAGTAAATAGAGCGCAGGTCTGACTGGTCAGTGTAAGGCTAGTCTAGACTATGTGTAGTCAGTCATGACAAGACAACCAAGCGATAGTGTTTGTTGTGTTGAGTGGTCAGGCGAGAAGATATACACTGCCATGGTTAGTCAAGCATGTAAATCTCCTTTAACAAGCATTTTTTCTTTGCTTACAAGATCTAGATCTAACTGCATAGACGAAGATTTATCTCTTTTACGAGAATGTAAACGTTACTGTAATGGTTTTCCGTTATACAATAAGTCAATAGATTAAATAAATAGGCATGTGTGACGTCACATAGAAACCCGGTGAAAGTCTGACCGTTTTGGATGCGCAGGAAAATTACGTCAGAAAAATATCAATTACAAAGTTATTATTGCAAATAAAAACAAAATAAAAATATAATAATTATCTGTAAATCAAAACCATCGGAGTTTCCCTTTAAATCTACGTATGGACCTAGATAGATCTATTTATAGACAGACCTAATTCTCTTGATCTACCGACTTCTGCTCTACACTACAAATTTCCTGGTAATCTCGTCTCCAGATTAAGTTTCGGGCTTCCGTCAATGCGCGAGAAGACTATCTTGGTACTACTGGATATCCAATCCCACCAGCAGTAAGGGAAATTTCCTTATCTCCAGTAAATAAACGTGCATGTTGGTCAACAGCTTATATTATTGGGGAGAGTTCTACCATTAGGGCGCGATTTACACCTCAGACCTCTCCACAGGAAACCATTAGCCTTAAGACTAAGCCCAGATTAAATGTAGCACCAATGTTATCAAGGGATTACTAAAACTAAATACAGCACAAACCTAACCCCACACGCCCAATATAAATTCGCTTGGTGCTTGAATTTAATCTAGACCTAGCTTATTTCCGCATGTCTGTCTTGACGACGTCATTATTTACGTTTGGCAATAGTTAGAAATCACGTGTCATCTTTACAGCCAATGGCGACTCGTGTTGCAAAGGCAGCATCATATGATTGCGTTACACAGAAATTGTTGCAGCTATTAAATCGCCCACTGCACAACCTCAATTCGAATGAAAGTGATAGACCTACTAAAGCACAATCAGACGAGAAGCTAACTATCCTATTAAGGAGTTTTTATTTCTCGTGCGTAACGGCGGGGGGGGGGGGGGGGGGGGGGGATAAAAAGCACTGTTCAATTATTGAGCATGTTTTTCCCTTCAGGAGATGTAGCCACGCCATTTGTCAGCCACAAGACAGGCCGCAGACATAGACTCACCTTGAACTTGGCATAATATGACAACACACAAACAAAATCAGTGTGCCAATAACTTGTTAGCATTATTAGGATGAGGTGGTAACAATAGTAAGTATAGGTATACACATAGCCAAAGCTTTGCTGGTGTAATACTAACAGTGATACAGACTAGCCCTAACCACATGCTGACAAGATTTCGTGTGACATGTATAGAACTGTTTGATTGTCAAAAGTTTTGTCGAAGGCTCTTCGAGCTCTAGGCTAACAAGCCTGCTTGAACAAAGCGCTCAGTCCAAGTCAATGTCTAAATAAAACACTGCTATTTCTAATGTGTCTGACACTCTGGGCGCATGGACTAGAATACATGGCCGAAGGCCGAGCACACCGGGAACCCCCACCATTTTCCTGTTTTATCAAGCTAACCGTACAGGACTCGCCATTGGTGTAACAGTCCCTTGAGGAACGGCGCCTAGATTATCATTTACCATAGGCCTATATATTGTCAGTAGGCCTATGTCTCTTGTAACAGAAAAAAATGTCTCTATGTTGTTATTGATTGAATGTTAACAGAGAGCTTTCATTATTGTTATTGTCAATAGAACATTAACATACTAAGCCTATATAAAGTCACTGGGTCTATATGAACAGTATCAATATTGGCCATTGTAATGTTCGTGTAATGTTAACTCATTAGGTAAATATGATATAGGTGTGTACTATTAACATACATTTAACTCATTGGGTCAATAGGAACATAGGTCTCAGTTAATTCATTGGGTCAATATGAACATAGGTCTCAGTTAATTCATTGGGTCAATATGAACATAGGTCTCAGTTAATTCATTGGGTCAATATGAACATAGATCTCAGTTAATTCATTGGGTCAATATGAACATAGGTCTCAGTTAATTCATTGCGTCAATATGAACATAGGTCTCAGTTAATTCATTGGGTCAATAGGAACATAGGTCTCAGTTATTTCATTGGGTCAATAGGAACATAGGTCTGTGCACTGTTAACTCAGTTGGTCAATAGGAACATGACTCGTTGGATCCATATGTACATAGGGTCCATGTTAACTCATCAGATTAATATGAACATAGATCTATGTTAACTCAATGGGTCAACATGAACATGGGTCTATGTTAACTCAGTGGGTCAATACGAAGATATATCTATGATAACTAATTAGGTCAATATGAACATAGGTCTGTGTACTATCGACTCAATGAGTGACAATAAGGTGTGTGTATAATGTGAACTCACCAGTGATAGGGTCTAAAAATGATCGATTTGTTGATGTCTTCTGCTCTGGTCGACTGAAGCCGTTCTCCTTGATATCTGGAAAAAAAAAGGTCAGCAATGTCACACCTTGACCTTTACAAATACAAACATAATCTAACACTCTGGCCTCTTAAGAAACGGACAAGGCCTCGGAGTGCACCAGACGCCCGGCAGACAGCCAGAGGGGAATAAAGGCAGCATTACAGCAGACGATGAGGATGCCTACCATGACGTAACATGCCCAATAGGAGTGGCGGGGAGCATTTTCCAAAGGCTGCGGAGTATTTGGACAAGCCAAGCCATTGGACTCGAGACAAAATATACCTCCTTAACACAACCGTCATCCCAACAACACCAAGTATGCATGTGAGGCAATGGAAGTCGTCTGCCAAAGTTGAGTAAAGACTAAAACGAGGCTCAATAAAAAAAAATGGTTGAGACGGATCTTAGGAGTCAGTTACAAAGATCGGGTCTGAAAACAAGAAAATCCTATGCCGAACTGGGACGACCACTTCATGAGGTTGTGACGGAACGCCGCATGAGGTTTGCGAGAGCATGTTCGCCGACAGTTTGAACTACTGCATACCAAGAGTTGCAATGACATGCAGGCCAATACGAGAAAAGCGCAAAAAGGGACGTAACTTTGGCGCCACACTTGCATGGAGAGCAGAGCAGTGGACACCAGGTGAGAAGAGGCTTCAGACATTGCCAGTGACAGATCTTTATGGAGAGCAGAGCAGTGGACACCAGGTGAGAAGAGGCTTCAGACATTGCCAGTGACATATCTTTATGGAGAGCAGAGCAGTGGACACCAAACGAGAAGAGGCTTCAGACATTGCCAGTGACATATCTTTATGGAGAGCAGAGCAGTGGACACCAAACGAGAAGAGGCTTCAGACATTGCCAGTGACAGATCTTTATGGAGAGCAGAGCAATGGATACCAAACGAGAAGAGGCTTCAGGCATTGCCAGTGACAGATTTTATGGAGGCAGCTTGCCACCCGAATGGCGCGAGAAGATCTAAGTCAGTATGGCGCCTGCACGCCAAACCGCCCAGTGGAGTAAAGTGACATTGATTAGAAGTGAAAAATCAATTGGGACCTGAAGCATTGTCCAGTAATTAGGCACTCACAACGAACTAATCACTGGCTTTCCTGAAGGTGTTTAGACGACATAATTATCTGTAGTACAACTAAGACAGCAGACCTGAGAGGCATGGAAGTTAGAAATGAGATGATCTGTCGACAAACATTTTACTTCTTTTTCTACTTAGTAGTTATTGCACAGAATATCCCACACCAACCTGTGGATTACGGTCGCTAGATAACTAACAAGCAGTCAATATTTTATTTTTATCGCATGGTATGTCTCACGTTTCAGTGGATCCGTCAGTTACAGCCATAGAATGTATGCATGGCTAATTACCGTCATTCATTGGGTAAACGCGTGACACACCTTGTTTTAATACTCTAATTAACAATAGAAACAACAGACTGGTCGGGGGAGAACTAGTCAAGCTATTTACCCGAGATACCATAAGCACGTTAATAGGCAAGCCATTTAAACGCTACAGAAGCAAGATAACTAAACAATTCATTACACAAAACTGGGGATAATGAGACAACTAAATTTGGGTTTAAATAGCAGAACTTCATACAGCAACATTGAAACAACTGCGCGGGAAAATCGAAAGGAAACAAGAAGAGAATCCTTTAGAATTTATGCCAGAAACTATAAAAGGTAATATTTGTTTTTACTACACATTACAAAATGTTTCATTTATCCTGTAATACATATACCAGAAAATCAACTACGCACAGTATACATAGGTTAGTGTTCTAAAGCCAAATATAATGGAATTAAAGAAAAATGAAAGCAAAATATTTTAAGAAAAACAAAGCTCATATATCAATATCAATATATATCAATACTGCAAGGTTTAATTCCCTTTTCCTATGTGAGACGAAATTAATTAATTCATTACCACTTATTGATTAACTAATTGTTTTTTTTTTATTATTGATTAGTGTATTGTCATGGACTATGAATGAAATTTCCACTTGATCTGAAAGTAAGAAATGGGAGACAAAAACGAGACAGTATGTGTACTAGACAGACAGACGGAGTTAATATAAAGCTTTGTAAAAAAAAAAAAAAAAAAAAAAAAACATTGCCTAACTAAAAGCATATTTAACAAATTAGGTGCAACAAAAACAACATTATATGTAGTTGCGTCCTTTTCGAAGCTATTCCAAGAGTTTGGAATCATTCAATGTGCTAAAGTGAAGTACACATAAAGAAAACATGCAAACATAGTGAGATGATTTAAACACTATCCACTACCTGTGTGAGGTGTAAAGACTTCTGACTTGGAGCAGCTCACACCCATCAGAAGTAAGGTGACGGTCATGGGGGGGGGGGAGGGGGGCAAGGGGCAGATCACATCTTGCGTTATACCCTCCGCGAGGAATCTATCCAGTGTTCAGAAAGTCACTCACAGCGCCATTCCACCATGGCAGTCACAAGGAGGTCACGTGTCCCGAGACGTAATTGTATTACCTATCAGCTCAACAAATTCATACCACGTGCTAACGTTTCCATGAGAAAAAGCATGTCCTCACCCTAAGGGGCGCCCACTACAGCGACACTAAGTGGCGCCCACTGAGGTGTTAATAAACCGCTACTTCAGTTCTTGGTCCTAATAATGTTTATGAACTGTAGGGCGGGAACAATAAATGAGGCTCGAGAGAGGTGGGGCATGTCGGGTGGTAAACTATAACGCGGGCAACCAAGTAAATAACGGCGCCGACATTTTAAGTCAGGTAAAAAAAAATGTTTATTCCAATCGGATGTTCCCGAAATTTGTAATCTTAATGATCTTTTCACACCAATGTCTGATCCAGTTTTTTGTTTTACTTAGGTTCGATTCGTGCTATTTGCTCACATAGTCTTCTTCATAGTCAAAAGGTGGAAGAGTGGAAGGTGGTCTACAGGTGGAACAGTGGACGATGGTCAAAAGATGTAACACTGTAAGTTGGTCGAAAGTCAAAAACTAAAGCAAGAAAAAAAATGAATCATTTATTTTAAGTTTTAACTTAGCACATACTAGTTTGAGTTTTGAGTTGTTGGCACATCGGCACAATTTAGGCCACGTCGTGCCCGTAATCCCCCAAGGATTACTCTCCTTTTCAAGAGCTAAATTCCATACAGTTAAATCATTTAAAAAAAAAAAGGTCTATTCACAGTAAAGGTAGTAAAAATTTAGTATGGCCGATGAGCTAAGTTGATAGATAGTCGCGCTAATAACGCGAATATCGTTGGTTCGATCCTTATACTGACCTTTTTTTCTCTTATTTTGTTCAATGACAAATAAAATAAGATAATTTAGTTGACGATATTATAAAACGAAAATGTAGAAATTGAAAACATTCTTTTTTGTTTTAAATGAATAATCAAAATAAACAAAAGTTAACTCAGGAAATCAAATGCATAAATTTTGTTAAAGTGGTCCCCTATATATATAATCCAATATTAAGTCCAAATGATGAGACAAAAAGATCCAATGTTCTATCCAATCCACATATAAGAAATATTGAAATACCATTCACACTATCCAGTTCAAATTACATATTGCCTTGACATTGCCAGCAAAAGAGATGTTACATTTCTTTTTTATTAATTTAAATTAATTGATTTATATCTCCTAAAAAGTTTCACACATTTTTTAACACAAAGAAATTTGCCGAAACAAAACAGAAAAATGGAAGAACAAACTGAAGATAATCACATGATCACAAGAAAAGCGCGCGCAAGATTCTCCGACCTCTCAAGTAAAGAAAGTGAACAAGAGGAAATAACCCAGCCGATAGCAAGTTGAAGAGTTATCCTCCCCAACTTGATCTTGGTAAATGAAGAAAGGTGTTTGGATTTCCTTTGTTTGCCCCCATCAATGGCTGATCATCAAGAACACGAACATGGGAAATCAATGTGCGTAACAATGGGACAGCACTCCAAATAATCCATAGTTCCAACATACATCACCTGCACGAGACGGGTGTCAGCCGCTACACCGCAAGAGGTGTGGGTGGTTGTTTGGGGGCCGGGTCTAATCTACCTACACTGCTTACATTTATACAAGGCATAAATTTGTTACCAATCACAGCTTTAAACATGGAGATTACATTCTTCGGGGAGGGGTTTCGTGTTCAATCTGACAATAATCATTTAAAAGGAAGAATAATCTAGGTCTTTGAAACTCACTCATTTACCCGGCCCTAAAAAGCACCAACTTTCTAAATATCTGCCCACACACACACAGACACAAATGGACATTATCTCGACATCTCTATCTCCTCGTCATATTTTACTCGGGCTCTATTAGTTGTCCTGAAGACTTCAAACTGTTTGGCTTACCCATTAGAGCTGAGTGGACTCAGAGGCGCCCAAAGATTCCAAAGTTGAAAATCCCAGTCTTCACTAGGATTCGAACCCGGGGCCCCCGGTTTGGAAGCCAAGCGCTTTACCGCTCAGCCACCGCGTCTCCCCAGGCCTAGCTGATGTCTTATAATTGATCTAATTGTTTTGAAAATGCTCAATCTCTTATTCGAATCTTCAAAAAAAAAATAATTATTCCGCAATTTAAAAAAAGCTTAGGAAAATGGAGTTTACAAGATTACTATTCGTTTTAGATTAGGTCTAAATTATGATGCATACTAATTAGCTTTTTCTCTTTAAAAAAACTGCTTGCATAACTGATTTTTTAAATTAGATTTTTCGCTTTCAGAAAAAAAAAAGTAGCCGTTGCATCAGAACTTTGAATGGTCTAAAATATTCTGATGTCGGATTTTCAATATCTTTTCTAGTTTACGAGATCTAAACGGGACGGACGGACAGACATTTCGCACAAAACTAATAGCGTCTTTTCCCCTTTCGGGGGCCGCTAAAAATGATAAAAGGCCAGAACGAGGTCACGCAAACTTTCGTTTTTATGTCAACTTCAGTTGACAGACACTGACCATAACGCTCACCCACATTATTTTCTTGCAATTCATACTCTCCGTAGTTCAACAATGATTTCTCCCGGTACATTTAATTGGTGGCCCTAACAACAATGACTTCTTCCAACAGGTCTATATCACAACGACATCTTTATTAACTCTTTATCTCCGTAATTATTTACCACATTCTGGTAGAATCAACGCTGGTATCGTCAATTAGAGAGAAAGAGTTAAAAAAACGGGATATATGAATGAGAGCATGCGCACATTGTGTTGTGTGACACGACACGGTAATGTAACACACCAAACCTATAACCGCAAGATCTATATAGGTCTCAAGACAAGTTTGTATTACCGCCATAAACTCTAGTGAGAGAGAGCAAGCGAATGACGTCATGCTGACACTGCACTGACCTAAGCAACCAATCCAGATCAATTTCGCTCTCTTCATTCCGACACGTTTTTGGTATTGGACAAACAAGAACAGTTCATCATGAGAACACAGACTTTGAATGTTCCATGGAAGTAATTGTTGAATGTACGCGTTTATGTTCGGTATGTTTGTTTTAAATAATACAGGAAACAACAGTCTAGAGTGATGTTACAGGAGACAACAGTCTAGTGATGTTACAGGAGACAACAGTCTAGAGTGATGTTACAGGAGACAACAGTCTAGTCATGTTACAGGAGACAACAGTCTAGAGTGATGTTATAGGAGACAACAGTCTAGTGATGTTACAGGAGACAACAGTCTAGTGATGTTACAGGGTACAAGTCTAGAGTGATGTTACAGAAGACAACAGTCTAGAGTGATGTTACAGGAGACTACAGTCTAGAGTGATGTTACAGGAGACAACAGTGTAGTGATGTTATAGGAGACAACAGTCTAGTGATGTTACAGGGGACAACAGTCTAGTGATGTTACAGGAGACAACAGTCTAGTGATGTTACAGGAGACAAGTCTAGAGTGATGTTACAGAAGACAACAGTCTAGAGTGATGTTACAGGAGACAACAGTCTAGAGTGATGTTACAGGAGATTACAGTCTAGAAAGATGTTACAGAAGACAACAGTCAAGAGTGATGTTACAGGGGACAAGTCTAGAGTGATGTTACAGAAGAAAACAGTCAAGAGTGATGTTACAGGGGACAAGTCTAGAGTGATGTTACAGAAGACAACAGTCAAGAGTGATGTTACAGGGGACAACAGTCAAGAGTGATGTTACAGGGGACAAGTATAGAGTGATGTTACAGGGGACAAGTCTAGAGTGATGTTACAGAAGAAAACAGTCTAGATTGATGTTACAGGAGACAACAGTCTAGAGTGATGTTACAGGGGACAAGTCTAGAGTGATGTTACAGAAGACAACAGTCAAGAGTGATGTTACAGGGGACAAGTCTAGAGTGATGTTACAGAAGACAACAGTCAAGAGTGATGTTACAGGGGACAAGTCTAGAGTGATGTTACAGAAGACAACAGTCAAGAGTGATGTTACAGGGGACAAGTCTAGAGTGATGTTACAGGAGACAACAGTCTAGTGATGTTTCAGGAGACAACAGTCTAGTCATGTTACAGAAGACAACAGTCTAGTCATGTTACAGGAGACAACAGTCTAGAGTGATGTTACAGAAGACAAGTCTAGAGTGATGTTACAGGAGACAACAGTCTAGAGTGATGTTACAGGGGACAAGTATAGAGTGATGTTACAGAAGACAACAGTCTAGAGTGATGTTACAGAAGACAAATCTAGAGTGATGTTACAGAAGACAACAGTCTAGAGTGATGTTACAGGAGACAACAGTCTAGTGATGTTACAGGAGACAACAGTCTAGAGTGATTTTACAGAAGACAACAGTCTAGTGATGTTTCAGGAGATAACAGTCTAGTGATGTTACAGAAGACAACAGTCTAGAGTGATGTTACAGAAGACAACAGTCTAGTGATGTTACAGGAGACAACAGTCTAGTGATGTTACAGGAGACAACAGTCTAGTGATGTTACAGGAGACAACAGTCTAGTGATGTTACAGGAGACAACAGTCTAGAGTGATGTTACAGGAGACAACAGTCTAGAGTGATGTTACAGAAGACAACAGTCTAGTGATGTTACAGGAGACAACAGTCTAGTGATGTTACAGGAGACAAAAGTCTAGTGATGTTACAGGAGACAACAGTCTAGTGATGTTAGTATACATCTATCAATAAGTCAAGTGTTGAGTGTATGTGGCACCTATGAGCGTGTCTTTTTAAATAAAAGAAGTTTCAAACGTGTCCCCAATTCCATGTCTCATAAAAAGAACAAACAACTTTTCAGCTCTTAAGTTTTCAAGTAACTGGGAATCTACCCATCTTCTGTCGCACCCCCTGAACGTTTGATGTCTACCGAGCCTAGTAAACCAAAGTTTTACACATACCCTTGACCCAGAAGTTGACCCACTAAGAGTTGACGTCACGTCCACTAACTAAACTAGACTTCATTAACGGTTATTAAATTCAAGACTTAAAAGTAAACTGTAGAGTCTAGAGCAGTACTCAAAAGTCTTTGATACAAAAGCACAGGTGTTGGTTTCAGCTAATTCCTGACCCAATCAATCAATATTCACGCATTCAACAACAAAATTAAACGTCTGGAAGCTTTCAAGTCCTTCATTAAGTGCGGCATTGAAAACATTCACTCTTTCAAAATGTAAGAAATCAACGAATCAATTCGAAGTCCATTAAAAAGTATTCCATAAAGATTTGATTCAGTTACTGCGAAGAAAAACAAAATCTCCCAGAGGCATTTTATGTTTTCAAAACATTTCACCCTTCAGTTTTGTAACGACATAGACTAAATAGTACCAATATGACCTCAATCGTACCAATCCGAACAAGTGTCTATGTCAACTTTCAGAGTCACAGCTCTACAATGACTACTACCAACTGAGAATGGGTCTGCGAACCATTTAAATTCTATGCTAAATTCTGTTGTACAGAACTAAAATGCTAAACGTCTTCACACTCTAGATCCACCATTTTACTCAAATATTTGAAATATTTCAGTCAATTTTCAGGGCACATGTAGGTTTATCCAGTTTTCAGTTCCTGCAACATTAAAAATACCTCCATCAGCCATTACGTCCATGAGAACAGAAACACGGTATCTCGTCGGTATGTACGTTGTATTTCATGGCCTTCACTTTAACACTCGACGTTTTATGATCAGTGACGTGACTGAGGACTGGCAAAAGAAGGTGGAGGTACATGATAGGTCACAAGTCAAGTGCTAGACTCAACTTTTAATACAACATACAGGCCATAAGGTCGTGCAACTGTAAAATAGGGTTATATATCAAGGCGTCCACAGTAAGATGTGTACAAAAGATTTGTGAGGTTTAGAGAAAGATGTGTACTAAAGTCAGGTTCAGAGAAAGATGTGTACCAAAATAAGGTTCAGAGAAAGATGTGTAATAAAGTCAAGTTCAGAGAAAGATGTGTACCAGAATCAGGTTCAAAGAAAGATGTGTACCAAAGTCAGCTTCAGAGAAAGATGTGTACTAAAGTCAGCTTCAGAAAAAGAAGCGTAGTCGAGAGGCTAAGTGCGCTTGAACTTGGCTTGGCTTGGCTACCTAGTAGGGGGCTCGAGGTTCGACACCCGACTCGGGCAGAGTTGTGTTTACTGAGCGCCTGAAGGCAGCACGGAAAACCAACTCCTAGATACCCCCTCCCTCCACTGGTCCACAAATGAGATTGGACCAAAAGCGCTCTGAGCATGCTATAAGCATGAAAGTAGCGCTATATAAGAGCAATAAGAATAATAAAAATAATAATAATAAACAACTAAACACGCATTTCTCCATTAGAATTGAATGGGGTACTTTCAGCCGGATGGAGCAAGGTGGCCAAGTGGTAAAGCTCGTGGCTTACGAACCGAGGGGTATCGAGTTCGAATACCGGTGTAATTTAAACTTTGATTAGAGATTTTAGGACACCCCTCACTATCGCGAGGTATTTAAACTACTACATTACTGACTTTCGGTCCACGGTAAGTCTAATAGCCGAGACGAACAATTGGACAAGCATACATTCCTCGGTTGACATCTTGGGTAATGGCGTATCACCTAATCATGTCCATTGTATGGACTGAAAGAGTTTCACATTGAAATTTTCAAGATTCGATTTGATGTCGTCAAAACGTGATGAGAAAACTGAAGTAAGACATTTACATCAACCTGATCTCTAGCAAGAAATAAAAACGCGACTATAAAAATAACGATAGAGTTGGTTATGCACACAAACTCGCAGACAGCCCCTGCGGGTTAAGTTACCTATATATATATATAACCGTGAAGGCTAAGAAAACAACAAAAAAAAACCTATTATATTCAAATATTGAAGAAAACAATAATTAATTTTTAAGTTGACATACATTCATTTGGAGGCATAACTGACAGATTAGAAATGAATTGCTGATACCCGCACAGAAGTGATTTGTAATGTCAGATTGTTTGGTCAACCTTTTTTTTTTCAAATCGCCTCTGGCTGACTAGGTATCCTTCTGACAATACAAGCTTGCACAGAACAACATTTGAAGGGAGTGGGCGCGTCTACTGTACAAGTAGCCTGTTTAGTCTATTGTGCAACCCCCCCCCCCCGCCCCCTCCCAAAAAAAAATTATACGCCACGAAGAAATAGGTTAAAAGGAGAAACTCTCAAATATAAACGCTCGAAAGTTGCTTTCCGATGACGTCATAGTAACAATAAAGACAAGGCTTACGATGAAAGAAGGAGAAGTCGGGAGGATTTCATTCCGAACTTCAAAAGTCCCCCGAGCCAATGACTTCTTCTAATAGATTGATTGGCCAAGTGTCTGGCCAGGAGCGGTGTAATGACCATTATTGAATTATAATCCATTCCGATAGACTGGTATTGATCACATTAACACTGACAAGAAGGAGAACTCTCCATCTCCTAAAGTTAACGAATGACTGTGTTAGTCTAGCAGACTTGTCCAATCATTCTAAGACTTGTGGTAGCAGATCTGAAACCTCCACAGCTTTCTAGTTAGTCCACAAAACCAAAACAAACCAAGGAATTCAACTCCAATGAGCTACTTTTGAAGAAAAAAATTCAAGAAACTTGTTAAAATGTCCCTAATTGTCCATTTTTTTCCCTTCCATTGAAAAAACTTGTCTGATTGTAACTGTCCACGCTTGACTGACCACTACACCGAAACCAACTTTGTGCCAGTGAAGAAAACAGCCGAACACCACGGCTAGTCTAAGGGAGACAATCATCCATAACTTTGAAAATGGAGAATACTGTTAAAAAAAAAAGGGGGGGGGGGGCGGCAGTCGTTACTCTAATCGATATACCCCCATTGTTAAACCAGTTCAGCATGTTATGGGGCCAGTTTGGACAGTTTCATTACGTGCGACAAGAGAAAGCGAAAAAAATAGATCAATAATTAATTAAAATATAATAATTGACGTTGGGAAAACAATATTGACGACAATCGTGTTTCATTCACCGGAAAATGTATTTTACCATTTATCCTAGAATTAATTAATGATTATTGAAAGTGAAATAAATACGGCTTCATGTAGTGTTGACTACTATGTGGCTATATGTGACATTTTCACCCCCCACCCCCCCCCCCCCCCCAAACAAAAATACTGAACATACTTATTAATGATCTACATCAAAATTAACAAAAACAAAAATAAAAAAACATTAAAACGCACTAAAAAGTAGAAAATAATTTTTAGCTAGGTCTTTTGGTAGTGATTACATTAAGCGACGGGTGTGTTTAGGGTTGAGTTCAAGTTAATTAACTACGACTAATAATTTGCTAATTGATTGATATTTTTTTTTATTGATTCTTATGTTGTCATCGAGCGTGAGCCTGTATACAAAACTTGATGACGAATGGATGAGTAGAAGTTGTCAAAAATTCGTTTTCGTTAACTCCAAACATACAAGAAAGACACCGAATGAGAACGCGCCGTAAAAAGTGTACGGTATACCGTAGATGAGATAATCTTCCATTTTAGGGACTAAGTGGCCGCCTGGCGGGAATACAATTTAGGAAACACAGGAGCAGACGATCGATTTCTGAAACAATGGGCTGCGGGGGAAGGGGAGGGGAGCGGGTCCAAGTATTTATGTTATCTCTTCCAAGTTTATGCAGGAAATTGATTTAACTACTGGCTTGTAGGGCGCTATAAATAAGTCACGTCTGCTCAAGTGTAAGGACTTAGACGAGTTACTCCCCCATACTAGACACACAGACTTCATTGGACCTCATTACAAGCCGTGAGGGAGACAAGAGACACCAGAGCAAGTCAAGCGTGTCACACATTCAAAGAAACACTGGGTGCTACTCAGCTATATATTTACCCTTCTAGCCCCAAACACAAGGATTAAAGAACAATTGTTTAAAAAAGTCAATGTAAAGTGACATAGTTTGAGTTTAAATTGACTAGGAAATTTTTAATGGCTTTTAAATCTGAAATCCTGTTTAAAAATTAGGTCATGTTAAGTTTCGTTAGATGAAACATCCTCAATGCTAAATGGAACTAAAAAAAAATCATTTAAAATCTGCGCGGTTTTCAAGCAGGAGATTTTTTTCATCTGCAATAATTATTTCAGACTTTCAAATCTCTTTCTAAAGGAGAGGACAATGTACCATCAAAATGACTCGATGACAGTGTCGTCAATATAATACTCTAACGCTTGTAACGCTCTTTGTTTAAATATATATATATATATATATATATATATGTACTATATGTAATAAAAGTACACATAGCGCTTGAAAATGTTTATATATATATATTTTATAAACATTTTCAGGCGCTATGTGTACTTTTAGTACATATTTAACATGCTAGCATCTCTAGAGTAGCACTTAAACTATAAAACAATACCAAAATGTCACAACTGCACCTAAAATTTGAGTAGCACTTAAACTTCAGAGTAGCACCTAAACTTCAGAGTAGCTACTTAACTTCAGAGTAGCAACTTAACTTCAGAGTAGCACCTAAACTTCAGAGTAGCACCCATACTTCAGAGAAGTACCTAAACTTCAGAGTAGCACCCAAACTTCAGAGTAGCACCTAAACTTCAGAGTAGCAACCAAACTTCAGGGTAGCACCTAAACTTCAGAGTAGGTACTTAACTTCAGAGTAGCACCTAAACTTCAGAGTAGCACCCAAACTTCAGAGTAGCACCCATACTTCAGAGAAGTACCTTAACTTCAGAGTAGCACCCAAACTTCAGAGTAGCACCCAAACTTCAGAGTAGCACCTAAAATCATGTATGGTTTGCACGCATTGTAAATTATTCCTGCAGACTAATTACAAATTAGTTCATTTAGAAACATCTTGTCTTTAAGTCTTACCTGAATTCCAAGACCAGCGGGGAGGGGTACGGAAGGGGTGAGTGACGTAGTCGTTTTTTTTTGTGTACCGTTACCCAACAGATCAAGAGGAATGCCCAATGATCCGGCCCAGCAGGTATCGATTGCCTCTCCTCGACAAGAAATCAACTCTAATCCATAGCCTATTTTTTCGCCTGTAACCCATATCTTGGTCTTAACAAGTACGCAGAGGAAATGAACACACAAAAAAAGGTGGATTGGATGAGATGAAGAATTAGTCTATCAATAATGCATTGCAACAATTAAAGACTCGAGAGACTGCACGAACCTGGGACACAATTGCGTCACAGTGTGTTTACAGACGCGGTAAACCAGTTGCTATTCAAAGGGCGGACTTCAAAAGTTGGCCAAAGTTGAAGGCCACGAAGAAGTTCAAGTTCACAAGCTTGAGAGTCAGGATAATATTTCAATGAAGACAATGTCAAAGTTTTCTGAACTTCATTCAACATGAGCTGGGTCAATGATGGCGGCTTTCCCCTTTATACCGACAACAACCCGCGAAGTGATTGTGCATTAGAAACACAATGCCTACAAATATTTTCACTTTTTTTTTTCCAATCCAAGATTATTTTTCGTATCCAGGTTCAACATTTCACACAATACCATCTTCAGCAAACTGACCAAAAAAAAAAAAAAAGAGTCAAAACTGTTATTAAAAACAAACGTCTTAAATCTGTGCGACTAAATGAGAGACAAGAGAAAAAACGAGGAAGGGCTCCATGGGAGTCTTCTTCCCATTGTCGACATTTCTTTTTCACCCTTCAACTTTCTTTTTTTCTCAAGCATGCCTTTCCTAACAAGTAGCTGCCAACAGTCAACCTGGGTGTCAGAAGTAGGGGGCACATTCCTGAAAGAGTTTCTGTTGTGTTGTGCTAATAGAGGTAGGTAGGTAGGTGTGTGTGTGTGTGTGTGTGTGTGTGTGCGGCGCGCGTTTTTTAAAGTTAATAAAACAAAAGATGTCAGGTGATAATCGTTCTTGCAAGAACCAACTTAGATAACCCAGACTGCTTTCACAGGTTAATACGAATCTTACCATAGTGTACACATTAAACGGTGTCTATGAAGGGGGTAACAAAACAAAACACAAAATTAAACCATCACAAAACCACGAGGCTAAAACCAAGTACAATCTACTCACCATCAACTCTTCGTACTGACGTCACTTGATGCCGTTTGACTTTCTGCTGGTACAACTGAGTGTAGGAACCTGAAACAGAATACAGTCTCAGTGAATAAAATAAACAAAAACAACAAGGAATATTTGTGTGTGTGTTGTGATTGTAATATCATCTGTTGTGTGTTGGCAATGTATTATCATCTGTTGTGTGTAGTGATAGTATTATCATCTGTTATGTGTTGTGATTGTATTATCGGGTATTAATGCACCTGACAACTCGCTAGCACAGCGATGCCAAAGAACCAAGTTTAACCCAGAATGGCAGGTGGTCAGAAGACTAAGGGTGAAGCGACCATTTCATCAAAGTGAAAGGAACATAGGTTACGTCTTACTAACCAGTCTTCCACTGGCGTTTCAAATACAATCAACAGAATTCAGTCATCCAAACCCACTACCAACACAACACACATACCGTATTGTTAGGTAACTGAGTTGTTTATTTTCTGAGAGTGTCCGGCGTGTCAGAAGGTCTTGTCTAGTGTGTGTGTTATAGTACTTCAACAATGTGAGACGTGCATGTATTAGTTCACTGTTGCCTAATCTTGTTCAATTAAGCCAAGATAGTGATTTTCTAGTATTTTGTTATTTCATTACAATTTATTTATCAAGTATCTAGAACTACAACAATGGTCTATGTAATCGAAGCCTAACAATGCGACTACTTTTGAACAAGTTTTAGGGGAGGTTATTATTGAACTAAAAATAACGGACAATTCTTCAGAGCCCCGGGTAAATGTATCAATACTTAATAGCTGACAATTATATAATCAAACACTATACAGTGTTCAGTCATTTGAGTTTACACACACACTGAAAACATTGGTGCTCAATAATCATTACGGACCTTACAATAACAAAATAATAACGAGGTCAACAGTTCAAGTCAAATACCTCCCCCCCCCCCCCAATTACCTCAAGTTGTACAGCCGTACAGTGAACAAAGCAGACAACTATTCTCGACATTCATACTAGACTGAAATGTTTGCACAATCTCACAGCAGACAATCAAAGAGAAATGCGCCAGATTTTACTTTTCTTCTCTCCCCAGCAGACGACGCTACACTCGAACTTGTGTCTGGCACCCATTTTATACTGACTGGCCAGTTAGGCTTTCAGCACTACTAGTTTGTGTAAAGAGCCAAAATGTAAACATCATTATCAGTTAGTGAGTCCACAGTCTACATAGAAGCCACAAATGGAAGCCAAGAAACACACAGAAATGTGTAGATCTAGTCAGAAGTATTCATTTAACAAGTTACAAGTGTTTCATAACAAACTCGACCTAGACCTCTCAACTTTTACGATTGTGAGAGGTCATAAAGTAAGGAGCTAGAATTATATCCCTTGGTCTAAAGAAATGGAAGTACTTAAGTAATATTAGCTTTCAGAAATGAACAAACGGTACACGTCTGAGCTTCCAGTGTGGGAAGTGAAGAAACTTATAAACTAGTATAGACTCAATGATCTGCCCTGTTAGGCACTCCTTGGGATATACATATTATTTTTTTTTAAATCGTCTGTTACAAACGTGTTTCACTAGTTAATTAGTCAGATTTGTTATTGCATGTTTCAACTTATATCAAACTGAATACGATGAGCACCACTTTTGTAATCATGGGGAGTGCGGGCGGGTGCGCAATGGGGCATGATCGGCTGCGCAATGGTCAAGCTATTTCAGCTGGAGTTTGTGCGAGTTTCTTCCATGCCGCTTTTCTTTAGCCAAAGTTGTTTCCCTAAGCTAAAGGTCTAAAAGGGGAACTTTTACTTTACATCGATTTTCGCGCCAGTTTTCACCTCGCGGCGCTATGACGCTGTCATTTGCTTCCGTCACCCAGATGGCAGGGTCCATGTTGAATGTTTTCAATGAAGCTTTGAGAGTCCCTAAAACGTTTTCTTTGACCACCGCTTTCCATCCGTTAGCTGGTCGTATAAGAGCCTTTAGGAATTGTCCTTTCTGCAGATGTGACCGGCCAATCGCAATGAGCGACCTCTAGTCAGGTATAGTATCTTGCATCTTTACGTTCAGAACTTTTCTGAGGCAGGTCACGTGGTCCAACGTCTTTGTATTCCTCCGCAATTCTGAAGCTCGTATGGACCTCTAGTTTGTAGGCCTACGCGTGAGGATGCCTGGTCTGCTCCACACCTTTCATGACAGTCTACCATAGGATGCACTGGCCTTGTCAACTTCATTGCCTATGTTTCCGTTTCAGGAAAGTGTACTGCTAAGACACGTTAATCTTTACACTACATTAATTGTCTGTTCATTTATTTTTACAATACTTCTATTCAAGTCAGAACTTCATGAAACCTGTACCCAGGAACCTGGACAGCTGATCTCAAAAAAACGGCTCTATAGATTTTCCTAGAAATTTAACAATTAAGGTATACGGCTGTGAAAAGAATTACTAGCTCGTTGGCCATAAGGGGAAACTCTAGTTTGGCCGTTAAAATATTTTTAAGAAGAAAACAATAAATGTAAATTCGGCTTGGGTACTCAGCTAAGTCTGACTTAGATCTAAAGCAGCGGTTCTAAACCTTTTAGGCTAGGCGACCCTTTTTACAATCCCCCCACTCTACCGCGACCTCCCTACACACACACACACACAAATAGAATAGACAATAACAATTCATTTTTCGATGGTCTTAGGCGACCCCTGGCAAATCGTCAATCGACCCCCAAGTTGAGAATCCCTGATCTAGAGCCAACATCGGTTAGAAAGGACTAACGCGTTCGGGAATTTCCCAATGTAAGGCATTATGGATTCAATAGCTAATTAAATTAATTTTCAGAGTTGCTTCAAGTTTAGGCCTATTGAAAGATTATCTAAGCTTTGATCATATTTTTTTTACGTAAATCTAATATAGATTACATTTAGATCTTTAAAAGTTCTAAATCAGACGTCTATGTCTAGCGTTAGATCTAGATGTCCATCTAAATGATAATATCAATAACTAAACCACTTCCACAAGACATGTCTGAGAAAAATACTAAATGGCAAGACAAAATACCAGATACAGAAGTCCTTCGAAGAGCGTGTCTGCAAAGCATCCACACAATCCTGATGCAGTCCCAGCTGCGATGGGCAGGTCACGTCTACAGAATGGAAGACCACCGCATCCCTAATCGACTCTTGTATGGCCAACTAAGCGAAGGAAAGCGCTCGCAAGGTGGTTAAAGAAAGCGCTTCAGGGACACCCTCAAAGCTTCTCTGAAGGCGTTCAGCATAGACCCAGGCACCTGAAACACAGAGGCACATGACTGAGCATCATGGCGTCGCGCTGTGAAAACTGGCGCACAGGTTGCTGAGGAAAAAAGAACAACGCTGGCAGAAGAAAAAACGCCAGAGAAGAAAAAACGCCAGAGAAGAAAAGCAAGGCCAACGACACTAGCTCCAGCTGGAATAACCCGCCCAGTGTGCGGCCGAACATTCCGGGCTCACATAGGTCTCACCAGCCACACGAGGAGGCACAAAACCCCAGTGCAAAGCCCTCAGCCCCCTGGATGACAAAGTGGTCATCATCGAACCACGATGGACGAACTATATATAATATCAATAACTAATCGCTACATTGTGCATCGCTCGCTGGCCGAGTTGGCAATGACGTAAGCTCACGAAGCTGACTGGGTCAAAAATCACGGGTTCGATACCCGGTTTGAACCACATTTTTTTTAAAAATTATATATATATACGGTACCGTTATACTTTATTTTTTTTTTTATGTATTTTGAATGCTTTTCTTGTTCATTATTGTGTCTGTGTAGGTTTTTCTCCATGAGCTGGCAGGCATGTCTTCTTAGTATTTGTGGTGAGAACAAATTCTGTACATGCTTCTAAAGTTACTCACGTCGCTCGCAGTTCACAGTTCAGTTTCCGAGGAGGCGTTATAGTGCGGTCACTGCGTTTCAACTAAATATTATAACCAGGTTAATAGCTCCAGCGATTTCAAACATCTATTAGCATGTATGTTTCTTAAGACAGTAAGCCAATGAATCATATGTATAAACAAGAAGCAGACCTCATTAGGGACAAGCTCTGTTCGTTTAACCTTACAAACAGTAAATTAATAAGAATAGTAAAAAAAAAATTAATAATAACATAAAAACTTTTGTAATTGATTGTCAAAAAACTAGTGACATCGCTTTCCTTTTGCTCAACTCATCTGTGATAGTAGATATCATTCCAATAGTTAAAGACTTCATTAATTGGATGTGAAAATTTGGTGAAATGAAAATTGGCTAACATTTTATTGTTTTGTTCTTTTATTATAGTTTCAAACTTTTGAAATGAATGTTGTAAACTAAACTTCATGTAATGAAGAGTTCACAGACACTTCAATGTAGACTTTCTTAAATCAGTGGATAGAAAACATTTTCAGTATGTCCTAAAGTAGAGCATTCAGCTTTCAGAGTCAGTCTATTTATCAAGAATAAACATATTATTTGGTGCGTGATGGGTGAGTGGTTAAGTGCTTAGCTTCCAAAATCTGGAGTTCTGGGCTCAATATCTTCCAAATCTGGGGTTCTGGGTTTAAATCTCAGTTAAGACGGATTTTGAATTTCTGGATTTTTTGCAACATTCCTGATTCCAACTAACTCTAATGGACACCTGACTTTAGTTAAGGAAAGTAAAGGTGGTTGCTCATTGTGCTGGTCACATGACACCCTGCTCTTTAACCATTGGCCAGAGAAACACATGAACTTAACATCATCTGCCCCAAAGATCGCAAGGTCTGAAAGGGAAACTTTACTTTTTTTAAAAAAATTCTATTAAAATATTTACTGAACTAAAAGCAACTTGAATATTTCATTAACTCCGAGTCAATACAACACAAGAAACAACAAAAATTTCAAAACAACACAAGTGGCAGCAACATACTGGGTTGAGTTTCTCAAGAATATGATTCTTTTACAGATCAGAAAAGTTGGCAATACAAGGTGTAAGGCCAGACAGTAGCAGGCTTTTTAAATGTTACAGACATGTTCACCCCCCCCCCCCCCACCTCAAATCTCTATTTTGTAAATGCCAGCTTTCAGCCAGATATCAACAGACCTATTATGTCTGTTGTGTGCTTCAATACCCCTTCAGACAAGGTCTGAATGCTGAATATTAATTTAAATTTACTTTCTTCTCTGATACACTGAGTAGACTGAAAGCTTGAACACTGCAATAATTGAAGTATTTGATTGAGACTTAAATAGGTCAGGAATGTTCAAAAGGTGTCTGGAGTGTCTGCCATTCTGTCATGTCTTAGAAGTTATTGATTTAATGTTCTCTCCACAAGATATGATTTACAATGGTATGTGTTGGACAAAACGTCTCTTGCAGTTAACACAAACAGTACTGATTAATTAATGACATGCATACCTAGACACAGTTAACTGATGACGTTCACATTGGCACATTTAACTAATGACATACACCAACACACATTTAACTGCTGGCACATACACCTACACACATTTAAATGATGACATTTACATTGACACATTTAACTGCTAGCACATACACCTACACACATTTAAATGATGACATTTACATTGACACATTTAACTAATGACATACACCTACACACATTTAACTGATGGCACATACACCTACACACATTTAAATGATGATTTTTACTTTGACATATTTAACCAATGACATACACCAACATACATTTAACTGCTAGCACATACACATACACACATTTTACTGTTGACATACACCTACACACATTTTACTGTTGGCATACACCTACACACATTTATGATTTGACTGATGACAAGCACACACTTAATTGATAGCACACACACCTATACATTTAACTGCTGACACATACACCTACGCACTGATGACATGCACACATAGATACATTTATACAGACACACAAAACCACATTTTACTTTGGTGTTTAACTTCCACAGATAAAATGACAAACATATTTGACTTCCACTCTTTTGGTAGGTGTCCCTTGGTACTACTATTTGGACTGTTCCCCATTAACATTACAAAGTCATCAATGTCATATGGAGCAACTAGCTTCAGGGTAACACAGTAATCAATTGATAAAGTTTCACTATAAGCAAGCCTTCATTTGGAAATTAAATTTAAAAAACTGAATAGCATACCACAAAAAAGTTCATAAATTTCTTTCTAAAAGTTAAAAATAAAACAAAACATTTTATTATGAATTATTCTTTTACATCAACGTAAAAATAAACTAGATTTGAAAACAAGAAAACTAAACACAATTATCAAAATGTTCAGCCAAAGGACTATGGTAATAGTAAATGAATTAGCTTGAAACATTAATTAATATGATGGTTCACTAGTCCAAAACAAACAGGGGAGTAGCTGGCATCAAGAAACATTCAAACAAAATGAAAGTAGCTGAAATCAAGAAACATTCAATCAAAAGGAAAGTAGCTGAAATCAAGAAACAATCAACCAAAAGGAAAGTAGCTGAAATCAAGAAACATTCAAACAAAAGGAAAGTAGCTGGAATCAAGAAACATTCAGCAAGTAGCTGGAAACAAAAGAAAAGTAGCTGAAATCAAGAAACATTCATCCAAATGGAAAGTAGCTGAAATCAAGAAACATTCAATCAAAAGAAAAGTAGCTGAAAAGAAGAAACAAACATTAAATGAAGAAACAATCAACCAAAAGGAAAGTAGCTGGAATAAAAAAAAACTCAAAAGATATTTAAAAAAAAACAAAAAAAAACAGGAAAGTAGCTGAAATCAAGAAACATTCTAGAAACAAAGTAATGCAATAAAAAGGATTAGACAACCTTATGTCACTAAAACTTACCATTGTCTTGGTCTTCAGGAGCAGTCAATACCATGACTGTCGACCTTCGTTTAGGCACAGACCTATCAGAAACAGCGGGCCTTTGTTGGGGTTCTCCAACCCATGTTTCACGAGGCTGAGGCGGAGCCTCATCGACAGAAAAACTCTGTTAAAAAAAAAAAATACTGCTTTTTGTTATAAAGTTCGTTTAATCTTAAGTGTTCTCATGAAACAAAGAACTGTCAACAATTATATGTATAACTACAAGCTATTTATTATTCTACTACTTTCCTATAAAGTATAATTGTGAATCAATCTGAATATGTTCACAAGAATCAACACAACCATATAAAGATTTAAAATTATTTAACTTCAAATGTTCATTTCACTATGGTCCCTTGTTTCGTTATTAACATTTGAGTCTAAACTGATGAAAACACCAATAAACAAAAACAAATCCTAAAAATTAGAAATGTGTTCTGTTTTTCAACAATATGTGTTAAAATTATATGTCAATATATGTAAGCTGGACATATTTTTTTGTTTGCACACATCACTTGAATATAAATAAATCTTGAGCTGCTTTTTTGTTCATTTTTGTCGAAATTGTGACATTGTCCTTTAAGAGTCCACAACCTTCATTGATAGCTACTTTCAAAAAAATGTAAATGTTATGATGATGGAAGTTTGCTAAAGGAATGAGCCACCACTGAAACTGTGTCCCTCAATCAGACTTATTCTTACATATTCTTACATGAACTTATTAACATATCTTGGTACTTCATTCAGAAAGCCAAACATAATTTCAATAAGTTATATTTATAGAAAGACTTGATGAGTGTTTCATTTTTTTTTTTTCTCACTTTAACTCTTTCTCTCTGTAATTAATTTTCCACATTTCGGCAGAATTCTTCATTTTGCTCATTACTATTTCACTACCCTTTTACGATTAAGCTTCAACAGCTTTGTTGTTTGTTATCAGAAAATGTTTTATTTGGTACAGAATTAAAGGGGAATGCATGCTCTTTTTTTGTATAACGCAAAATAAAGTTTATAAAATTAAACATTAATTTAATTAAATGAGGTCAAATCAACGTTAGTATGGTCAATAAGAAGAGAAAGAGTTAAGCATTATGTAGAAGCGAATCTTTTAATATACTAACAAACATATTAAACAGAAAAGTTAAATAATGACAACAAAAAAAAACAACTAATAAAATGTCCAAAATTTTTTGCTAGCGTAACTAAGATTATTTAAGGAGGAAACAAACAAAAACAGTCTTCATGTAGGATGTAAAGGGAATGACTGCTTGAGGATGAGAGGAATGAAAGACTTTTGTCAGCAATTCAGCAGTTCAACAAACAAGACAGGCAAAAGTATACTGATGTCCTTCTTTGGAATCTTTTTTAACTCATCTAGATAGCATGTCATGTTAATATTAAAGCTACTGCAATAAGATTATAGCTCCATGAAATTGATCTACAATACTTTAATAAAATTAATCTACAATTTCATATATACTATTCACATTGAAAAAAAAAATTAAAATGCTTCTAAGCATTTTTTAAATGACACATATGAAAACAAATATAGCCAAATTAAGCAGTATTTTTAACAGTATAGTAAAAAGAAAAGCAATAATAATAAGTGTTAAGAATTGGTTTGGCAAGGTATAAGCTAAAATTTTAGAATTCTATTTTTCTAAATAAAAGATAAAGCCAGATTTACTATTATTTCAAAGCAAAAATATGTAATTTTTTTCTGATATTAGATATTAAATCTAAAAGTTAGTTGACTGAATCTCTCTAAAAGTACAAAGTCAAACATGTAGTAATATTTCCTGTCAGACTCACCACAACTCTTGCTGACTTCACAGCTCTTGTTACCTTAGTTTCAAGTTAATTCATCATTATATTATTGAGTTTCTATCACAAATTTAGTTTACATAAAATTAGGTAGGCATGAAATTAAAGCTAAGAACTACTATACAATCATTTAAGCTAAAAACTATTATACAATCATTTAAGCTAAGAACTACTATACAATCATTTACAATGACATTTCAAACCACTTGTCATGATTCACCAAGGCCATTGAACGCTGAAACACAATGCTTGAGAAATCTTTACATATTACTTGATCAAAAAACAAAAAGAATTGAAAGAAATCTTAAGCCAGAGATGGGGCGAGTTTGACTTTGATAGGAGTCGAAAGATCTTGGATTTTCAAACAAGATTTCAGGATAAAACATAGAGTAAACACTAGTATGTTTCTAAATCTAAAATCATATCAAATGCAGAGACATTATAGGTCAGTGGTCAAAAGCTTTTAGTGTAAACACAGCCTGAATTCTTAACAAAAACATCTAGAATACATTTGACATCAAAATTTATGTTGTAAGGAATTTCCATTCAATTCTGTTAAGTGTCATATGACCAGAACCAATAGTGAATTTTAGATGCAGTACTTTTCAATATTTTATCTTGGTCGCTACAATACATTTTCTTTGGGTTCTATAATAGCAAACATTTGAAGCAAAAAAAAAAATATATCTACATTTGGGCGGTAAAGCAGATTTGATAGATTTTTTGTCTGAGGCTATGGTATCTCCCCCACCCTTGTTATGGTAATAATGAAGAGCACATATAATATAGAATTCATTAAAATCTCTGTCCAATATTTCAAAATTTGGAGGTAACTAACTTGAAACATTTCAGTACTTCACAAAATTTTAAAAGTGTATATAGGCCTAAAAAGAAATGAATATAATGCCTATTCTGTAATACATGGGATGATAAATCTAATGTGTGTTGTACCAGTGTTACCACATTTTTTAACAAGAAAAACCTTTGCTGCATTTAAAATGAATGTAAATTACGCATCTTCATTGTTCTTAAAATATTCAAGGCAATATGGATATTATCCACATGTAAGCATGCTTTAGTCAGGTCCATATTAGTTGCTTGTAATAGCAGCATGCATGGATATAGAAGAATGGACCACCCTCTCTCTATAGATAAGAGAACTTAACAATGCTCCTACGACAAAAGTCAAGTGACAGCAAAAGGATTATGATGAGATGATGTAAAAGAGGCATCAGCACTGTGCATGTGCCCACTAATATATATATATATATATATAGAGAGAGAGAGAGAATATGCAGCTTGGTTGTAACCCTGACTAACTATGACAATAATCAAGGACTTTTCTTTTCATAACCATTAGAAATACAGATAGCTAAACTAGACCTAACCCGGTATTGTCAGTAGATTGTATATACATAAGCATGGTAAACACAGTGTGTAACATCCTTACAGTTCACACTAAAGGCAAAACAATATCTCTACAATCATTATATAATATATATCAATAGTCATTTTGACTGTTGGAATAGCAAACAATCTGTTTGTTTGTTTTTAATTATTGATTGTATGTTGTGTACTAGAACATCTACATGAATATCAGTGATTTCAATCTGAATCTGGTGTACAACACTGATGGATCATAATATGTATTGTTCATTATTTAAATAATATCCTATTTCTTGAATATTTAAAGATTTACTAATTTTAGTGGAGCTCAAAAGACCAGTAGGAAAGTGTTTTAAATATTATATTTTGTACATTTTATTTTTCATTTTAATTTGTCCATTTCCAGAAGCACCATACAAGACACTAAAATACCAAAAAAAAAATTATTTCTGTCAAGTCAATTTTTTTTTTTAAACATTTTTTATTGCCTACATTTAACTGTTCTAAGAGTCAAAAGTAGCCACAACAGATTTGGACATGTCACTATTTTTTTTATAGAGAATAAGTTCTGATTATTAGAACTACTACATGAAGAGTGGGCCTTTTTTTTTTTTTTGTCTTATTAGAATAGTTCTGAATGTTTAAAATATTTATTAAAAAAATATAAACCCAAAATACTTCTAATTAGACTGTTTTAAACAGCTCTATACAAAAATATTGATTATATATTGAACTGAGAACCTAACTGCATCCTTCGATGCTCATGTTCTTGTGGTATCATCAAATACAGAGATAAAATATGTCATAAAACTGAAGTTCAATGAACAAATTTTAGATACATACCTGATTGGATGTCTGGCTTGGCAGACTATTGCCTGGACCACTCCTTTCATCTCTGTCTTCTTCCCATGGCAATTTGTTTCGACCTCTCCCAGCGCTCAAGAATCTTCTAGGGACAGAAGAAGGACTTGAAACTTCAGTTACAACAGGTGTAGACCTTGCTGATGTATTCACAGATTCTAAATCCACGGAATCAGATCTGGCAGATCTAGCAGTGTTGGAAACCGCCATAATCCACTCAGTGTCTGCACTCTGCTGAGCAGAAGATGACCTTACAGTAGCAGATGTTGGTGTCTGTGTGGCATATTCTACAAGACCATCTGATGTTATTTTGGGGAGTTGTTTTCTAGCTAGCCTTGCTTGCACAGCTGCCATTAAACCTTCCCCATCTGTGCTCAGCTCCACTTGGTCAACAGCTAGCACCAAGGGCTGGAGTTGACCATGTCCCATCCCTTGCGCTAGGGTGGCAAAACACTCTAAGGCTGCCTGCCTTACAGCCCTTTTCACATCGGTTAGAGTTGGTCCAACAGCCTGACAAATGCCAGCCAAATCAAATTCGTAACTAGGAAACGTCAGAAGAGCTGCAATAATGAAATTGATTGTCTCTTGTCTCACGCGCGAATTTCTGTGGCCCAAGTTCTCCTCAAGAACGTCAATCACAGACTGTGGAGATGTAGTTCTCATCAGCTTTATGACGATGCTCATCACAAGTTGTCGTACTACTATTTTATTGTCTCCCATTCTTTTCAAGAGGGCAGCGGTCAGAGGCTTTAAGAAAATTTTGGTATTTTTGTCTAGCTTCTCAACTAGGCTTAGAATAATTTCAAGGGTAACATTGATGATTTTGAAATTGGAGTCGTCCAGAAGGTTGCTAAGAAAATGTATGAATGAAACTATGTGCGGTAGAAGGTTGTTGGTAATTTCATGTGTACTGCTAACAATTATCTTAAGTTCCTCCACTGCTTGGGCCCGTGTTCTGAAGTCCTTCTGATCATTAATTCTGTTGAGTATATGACTAGGCACAATGCCAAATTCTAAACTTTCATCCGAATAACTTTTCCTACTATCATTTCTAATACTCAGTACTCCTGGATACATGTTGTTACCTCGCTGATGAAAGTCGTTGTCCGTTTCGCTGTAAATGGCACTGTCTTCATGTTTCCCAGACAACTGTAGATAATATTTTTGCAATGGCACAGAAAGTTTACCGAGATACCCTAAAAAGTTTTTCTCTCCAATCATATTTTCAATCTTTTTTAATGTCGATAGTGAACTATCTCTAAGGTTATCTTCAGGGGAAGTATCTAACAGTTTTTTAGCTAAGGAGTTGATTATTTTAGTCAAATCTTGAGTGATAAATTCTTGAGTCAGCAGCAGGGGTAGTGAGTTAATCATTTCTCTTCTAATAGCTGGGTTTTCATTGTCAAGGCCAGTGTTTACCAATGCTTCAAAAATGTTTGGAAGATTGCTGGTGTGTTTCATGTACGAATGTAAAGCTTGAACCACTCTCCCTCTTACAGTTACTTTGCTATCACCAATATTTGCAAGTAATCTGTTTAAAACTAAGGACATGTACGAGTCAGTGTCGTTTCCAAGATTGGGAATTATTTCCTGCAGCAACTGGATGCACTTCAGTCGGATTTCCCAGTTAGAATCACACAAAGCCAATCCCAGACTTCTAAAAATGGATTCGCCATCGGCATACGGTAACCTACCACCATTTCTTTTGACAGTAATGATTAGCTGCTCAAGCACTTCCACTCTTTTTTTGAAACTGTCATCTTCTAACTGACCGGCCACATCGTCGTCGTCTTCCATATTCCACCGATCTACGTTGAAATTATCAAGCGCAGAGAATTTGGCAACTTGGACTTTACTCGCCATTAAAGAACATTAATCTATTCTACAATAACTACAGCAATGAAACAAACCCATTTGGAATTATTTAAAGCAATAAAAATTGTATTTCCATGCTGCAAAATCAATCAACAAAAACATGTTTGACAAACAGTGACAAACAAGCAAGATTTACAACTATAACTTAAAAAATGGCGTCTCACCATCACAACATAATTGTGTTCATCACGTGACTAGTACCCGGATCCATCTCTTAGTAAACTTAGGTTTCGCTTTTTTGTGAAAACTATATTTTATATATTATTATTTTCTTGCATATTTTTTTTTTATAAGGCTGTAACTACAAATAAATGGTGGGCATATAAGATGTCCTGTATATTATCTCTGAAAGACATTGTTGGTAAACATTTTTAAAAGCGGAAAGTTAAAAGAAATAGATCAAAAAAAGTGGAAGATTAATGTTTTCTAGTGCTTTATACCCGTAGGCTCCTTATTATAAAGAATTACATGACTGCAGTTTATGAAAAGAATTTTTTAAACTCAAACAGGACCATAAATCTAAAATAATATTTAACTTTAGTAAGGCCAATATTAAAATATACATCCTCTGTTTTTGGGATCCACCACCACAAGAAAACATAAAGAAACTAGAACAGACTAGATAGAGCTGTGAGATTTATAACAAACGAATATTCACATTTGATTAGAGCAGTGTTTCCCAAACTGTGTTTCGCTAAACCCTAGTGTTCCGCGAGGCCTGAGTAGGTGTTCCGCAGACGATTGGAATAATTAACTAGTAGGCCGGGCCACCACGTGAATTAATCTCTCAACAAAAATAAGCAAAGTGCTTTGCAAAATACTTAGAATGCGCGAAAATGTTTGGAAAACAATGGATTAGAGTAATACCGTTAATAAAATCACTAAATTTAGAGACACTTCAGAGACAGAATAATAAAAAATAAAACAATGCACCATAATTTACACATAGAAAAACAAAGCCTAAAAAAAAAATACTCAGACACAAAGACAGATGAGGCCACATTTCTTATTCCATATGCTAGGACAAATTCGTAGGCCTACAAGAGCGCTCCTTTGACTGCAGTAGTATCGTTAGAGCATGAATCAACCAGGAAAACCAACGACTTAATTAGCAGAGTTTAAGCCACATATTTAAAATGCATGATTGAAATTATGAAATGCGTAAGGCGTAATTATCTCCTCTTTTAAAGTAACGTCTGTCATTTATAAGATAAGTAAGAGTGTATGCTACATTTGCACTAAAAAGTCTTTGAAAGCATTGTAGCATAAGAATCAGCGTAACACAGCCATCCTCCCTTTTTTAAAAAATGAAATGAACTGTGTTTCGTGTTTGTAAAATATTGTTTGTAAAATGTTTTATATGTTTCGGATGTTCCTTCAGAGTTAAAGGAATATAGGTACCTCCTAGTCCAAACCTTCCGGAGGAAGGCAACGGGCAGGGTTTGAACCCGGGACCATCGAGACGACTGAATGGTATTGCCGCGCACATACCGCACGAACAGGCAGCCATCCAACTTTATAGATTTAGATAGACTATAGATCTATCCTCGTCTAGGTTCTATGTGAAAACTATAGATTAGGCCTATCTATATTCTAGAATAATCCATATAATAAGGCTTGTCTTCGAGTCCGAAGATTAATGAGGAATGCATTATTTCCCGTGGCTACGCAGCCCCAGCTATATAGACTTATAATATAGCTGTCGATGGATAACTTCCTGGCCATGTAGTAGGCCTATGCGCGCTGGATGGTTGTCTCGATTGTCACGGGTTCGAACCTTTCTTCTTCGATTCTAAAGGAACCTCTGAAACACTTTAAAAAAAAAAAAAAAACTGTGTAGGCTAGTCGATCACGCGATCTGCATAGTGGAGATAATGGTCATTCAAGTTGTCCGATTTTGCTACATTTTGTTTTTGCCGCGCATTTTCCAAGGACCAGTCTCAGTCGACACTGCATGGTTTATGAATCTTGCCAACAACTTTGGTTAACATTTCCAGAGTCGTAATCTGCAAAGACAGAACGCCAAATTTTCATCTTCAGTGAAGGCCGAATATTAGGCTAATTTAGCATTTACATCTTGAGCATCGATTTATTACTGTCCTCTTTTTCTTACATAAGCAATTTAATTCTATTCGCTGAATTAGTGTGTGAAAGATAGGCCTAGGCCTATATTGTTGCGCAGTTGCATTGCAAAAAATAGAAATAAAAACTTAAGTGGTCGTGTTAAGTTGAAAAATAAAATGAACTGAGGTTAATTTAATGTGACGGAATAGGTCGAGTATAGGCCCTCATTTCTTTCGTAGTCTAAAGGCCTATGCTTTTTTTTTTTTAATTTGTTAGCTAATTTCTAATTTCTAAGACTAAGACTGCTTTATTGATCCTTACGGAAATTTGTTGTGATTACAAGGACTCTTTTCTCATATAAAGACAACACAACAGAAAAATACACATAAATACAACAGACAACATAAAGAGTTCGTTCAGCGACTACACACAGGTATCTTGGTGCATTTCATGTTCCCTGATCAATGAGTGGCGGTGATAGAGTCTGACCGAGTGAGGTACGAACGAGTTTTTGTACCGCTCCGTTCTTGTTTTGATTGATAGCAGTCGCCCACTTCGCGACTACCTGACGTAGTTCTGATGGAGCGGGTGGCCGTTGTCTTCCATGATTTTTTCAATTTTTCTTAGGCACTTTTGTTCAAAAAGTTCCTTTAAATGTGGTAATGGTGGTAATGTTGTGAGTGTAATTTTTGACGCTTTTTAATGATGTTTTCTAGACGTCGCAACAGTTTAGATGAGGCGTTGCCTTGCCAACAAGTTATTCCGTATGTTGGCAGATTTTGTATTGTCGCGCCGTAAAAAGTCTCAAGGATCTTCTTGTTTAGTTTAAAGCTATTGAGTTTGTATAGAAAAAATTTGAAATTAAAACCATTCTATATTTAAAGACAATTCTATACTTTTTTCGTACATCTTTCATTCATTAAAAATATAAAAATAATAATAAACTTGGTCATTGATAGGCCTATATAAAGATGTAAAGTGTAGGCCTAATTGTACTTTTTAATTTCTTGAGTAATTAGAATAGATCATCGATTCACTGCAGCTTTTCCCAGTCAAGTACTGTTGCTTTAAAAAATATGTTACCACGTTGAAATCATTGAAAGCTTCTTGATCATTTCTCTAGTTTTAAATCCGTTGTTGAAGTATCCAAGACTTCATATCTAAAATCTAAACAGAGCAATTGTCATAGCATGTAGCTTATTACTAAAGTATTTGTAGGCGCTGGCAGAAGAATAGCGCCAGAGAAGAAAAGCAAGGCCAATGACAATAGCTCCAGCTGGAATAACCTGCCCAGTGTGCAGCCGAACATTCCGGACTCACATAGGTCTCATCAGCCACACGAGGAGGCACAAAACCCCAGTGCAAAGCCCCCTGGATGACAAAAGTGGTCATCATCGAATTAGAATGGACGAACTATATCTGTATAGCCAGGCAGCAGACGACTCTCCTTGTGTAAAGAATATCCGTGCATATTTACTACCAGGGCCGGGTTTACCCATAGACAACACGAGCTACAACTAAGGGCTCCACGGAAATATTTAGCACTAGCATAGGCCTGTAACACCTGGACTTATAAAGGTCCTGTTATTGAAAGAGGTTTCTAAGAAGAAAGTGAAGAATGATATCACTGCAACTTCAGCGTAACCTTTAAGGAAGCCAAATAAGGAATGAAAGGAGATACTTGTTTTGTTGACAAAGTCATAATTATATTTTCAGCTTTATATTTAGTATTGCGGGTAGTTATATAAGAGATATATGTTTATTGTTGTGACCCTATTGGCGTCACGATATGGTTAACTGTGTACGATCACTGACGTGATATAGTTTTTTTTAGCGTGCAATGTTGATGGACAAGGGTCAATACTGATATAAACTTTGCACGTGAATGTGACCCGTGTTATGGTCATGTTATCAGAAGCCAGAGACTAAGTGTGTAAGGCAGGGCAGTTCAAGGCAGGACAGCGAGGAGACCGGGACTGTGAGTAGGCCATGAAGTCGGTCCTGGTGGAGTCCTCGAGTGAAACGTACGAGTCCAGGGTACAGTGTATAATGTAGTAGGTTATTGTGTTATATTGGCTGTTTTATGGTTACTCACTATTAAAGTACCAGATTATTTGAAACTCTAGTTGTCAAGTTCTTGAGTTTTATGTGTGTGTTGAGTAGTGGTTACAGAAGTGCGGATTATGAGAATCGTAACCAAATGCTCACTGCCCTCTGGTCCAATCCAGTTTGTAGACCTGGGGGGGGGGGGGGGGGTGACTAAGACACTCAGCATACCTCAGGCGTCTTTCCTCTAAATAAAGTAGAAACTCGAGATACAAAACAAACACATTGAGATAATGAATGTAACAAGCATTCACATTTTAAATTTACATTCAACTTTATTTGTAGTGTAAGGGAGGTAATTACACCGACAATGGTTTCACACACAGGTTAGACAACAATAAAACCTATGCAAATATTGAATGTGTTTTTGTTTTACATTAACCAACAAAAACAAAAAACCACACACACCTGTAATTAAAATGTAAACATGGGCAATAACTCACAGAGAATAAGTTCATAAGATGTTATTGTCTGGAGTTACCTTTTGCACTAGCAGAGAGTGAACTCTGTCAGTGATAATTCAATTTTCAACAATAAAGCAATGTTTATTGCCATTTTCTTGGTTCACAAAACATACATAATTATTTATTTGATCCTATACAAGTGTAGGACAAGGTAATATTTGTAACTTAAGATTGTTGGCTAATGCTAATTTTCTTGACATAGAAGTGGAATATCTGGCATAAAGGGCACAGGATAGTTAATAGTGAAGAAACTCCAAGCCCAAGCTACTCATCTGAGACAGACTCAACCAACACATTGCTGCCTAAGTGATAATCTTAAAGGCAAAGACCGGACTCCACTGCCATCTTGGTGTGCACAAAGTATGAGATACTACTCAACTTCAATCGGGTAGGAGCTTCAATACTTTAACAGAATAGTGTATAAAGGTTTCCTATTTAAAACGATAGATGTACAAGTACTTTCACACGTTTCAATTACTAAAACTTAACAATACTCAGCCTTTGTTCATTGGAGATGGATGGACTCAAGAATATTACAAATCCACAGTGACAATCTTAGCTTTCACTTGCTCTTACTAACAACTTGTAGTCAGGAAAAAACCACTTTGCATCATCATTTTATTGAACTATTATTAGCAGATTACAGGTTTGATACATTAAACGGTATTAGTTTATGTGACTAGAAACGCTAAATCAGGTTTCTCTTATATTTCAAGAATATGCAGAAAAAAATGCAGATTACAAATATGTAATTTGATTTCCTCGGAGATAAATAGTTTTTAAAATATATATTTTTAAGTTTTATTTCTTGTTACTAAATATTGTCATTGGAAATACGCCATTTTGGTTTTAAGGCTTAATACTAGACTATCTCCCTTGAATTACTTGCCAACGTTTTTCTGTTGCTGTTTTATCTTTCTTTCTAGCAGCTATTAGATCTAATATTAAAATTCATTTAAAATAATAGCATAAGAACAAAGAACTCTCTTTAAAAAAAGTTATTGAAAAAAAGAAGAAACAACTTCAACAATTTATTATTAACATTTTTTTAGACCCTTCATTTCAGTAAATACACTTAAAAATTCAAAAGTTGACAGCATAAGAACAAAAATCTCTGTAAAAAAAGTTATTGAAAGTTTAATATAGATAAGGGAGATAAATATGCTTAAAAACAAGAAGGTGGTCAGTTAAGGTATCTGGGCATCTAAACTATTACCCATTAAACTGCTGTTTTCTTCCAACTTTCAAAATAACTCCTTTAGAGTCTAGTGGGACTGCTTTCTTGTGTGGACAGTGTACTTATCTCTGCACAGACTAGAATCTAATTAAGCTACATCTCATCAATATTTGCCAGGTTGGGCATGAATTATATTCATTTGCTGATCCACCATGTTTTGTCTGCTGGCTGGCAGCTGGCCATATAGTTGAAGTCCATACTTAGAACCACTGTTGTATTGCTGGTAGTAGATGACATCCGAGACCTGAGGAAAGAAAAGAGAAAGGCATTTTAATTAAATATTTGTTCCAGTGTTATAGAAGAAATTGTTTTTAAAAAGATGAAAAGAAAAAAAAAACCATTAAAGAGTTGACTTTTCAGTGACCTGCACTTGTTCATTTCATGTTCCCCACCTACTTTCTTTATCACACCATAATATAACTCTTATTAAAGTTTGAATTTAAAGCAGGATATTGACTTCCTATAAACAGCTTTTCTTTTTCTAGAATGTTGTTCTAATGGTTATATATAGATTTTTTCAGTTTTCTCAGAATGTTGTTCTTAGGATTTCTCTTATTCAAATGAACACATCAATAAAAGTTTCATTCAAATGAACACATCAATAAAAGTTTCATTCAAATGAACACATCAATAAAAGTTTCATTCAAATGAACACATCAATAAATGTTCAGATAAAATAAAAATTACAAATTTAACACATTTTGAGATCTTTGTACAAAGTGGAAAAAAAATTCATATTTCAAAATGTCTTATGAGGAACAGAAGCTTTCATCATTGGATCCAGTATAGTTGTGGTTTAATTTCATTGTTTTAATTTATTTGGTTTCAGCCGTCATGAAGAATTCCTTAATAAGTTTTTATTTGTTTGAGAGATTTAATAAAAGTCTTGACTTTATACCTGGACTCTATGAGCCAAGATTTGTGCCCACAGGTTGTGTCTCAGCGCCAGATTCCCATCATCATGAGATACATACAAGAATCTGTTCAGGTGGTGAACTGCCACAAGGTACATCACAGGGGACCAGGTTGGAACCACTGCCTTGGTTGCTAGGGCAACAGAGTAAAGCTGCAGCAACCGATGATCAGTTTCTTCTGGATACAGAAAGTTTTCAACAGGTATCAACAACTGCAAGAGAATAATAACGATGTTACCATTTCACAAACCAAATATAAATATTCAAATACCCTTGAATTGAAAGTATTTTATATTTATTTGGAATTAGAAAAATAAAAGGGAGCTTACCTCCTCCAATGGAACACGCAAAGTTCTTAACATTTTCCTACGCTCCTCCCAAATTCCCCGCCTCAGCAGGGGACTGTGTTTCTGTTGAAGTGGCAGTAAAACATACTGGGCAAAGACTGGATCTCCAAAGGAGTCGGCTTCGTAGTGATCCAACACTTCTTGAAAACTGAGGGAAATTCAAAGACAACAAAAGTAAACTTATAAATTTTTAGTGCATCACAGCGAATGACAAACAACAACAAAATTGTAAATTTCCCCTTTCAGACCTTGTGATCTATAGGGCAGATGATGTAAAATAATTTGTTTCTATGGCCGATGATTAATGAGGGTGTCATGTGGCCGGCACAACGACCAACTGCCTTTACTTTTCCAAACTAATGTCCGGTACTCTTAGAGCTTGGTGGACTCAGGGGCACCAAAGGATCACAAAATTAAAAATCTCAGTCTTCACCCTGATTTGAACCCAGGATCTCCAGTTTGGAAGCCAAGCGCTTTACCGCTCAGCCACAGTGCTTCCCAATATTGAAAATTCTAACACAAATTAGCATTCCTGTTGACTAAGTTCTTGATATTAAATAGAAACTATATAAATGATAAAGAATAAATGCAAACAAAATTTACAGATCATAAAAAGAAGTGATTCCTGGAATTTTTTCCTCCAAGTCCATTTTGTGGATCAGTTTGTGTGACGTCAGCACTCTTAGTAGTCCAGCAAGATAATGATGTACTGGCTTTTCAAGGAATAGATCTGAACCTGGTGGGACATAGAAAAGATAAAGCCAAGAATAGAACTTAGAAGTCACAATGATAGCTTATCACAAATGTATGGCTAATAAAACTTGCTAAATAAAGATTGTGTGTTCCATTATCACCTGCAATAAAAGCACAATAGATTCTGGACAGTCTCAGAGATACAGACATACTGTCCATTTCTGCTGGCCGCCAGATCTCTACAGCATAGATCCATTTCAAGACACTGGTCACCCTGGCTACAGTTTGAGGGGATACATTTTTGTCAACCTTAGCACCCCTGGAAATTAAAAGAATTTAAATATGACACATATGTAAGACATGACAGTAATAAGAAAAAAAAAATGAAAACTGAAACTAGTGAAGAATGACTGCATTAAACGGGTTGCCTGAATCAGACAGGAAAAGCATTATTACTTGTCTCTAATATGCACATGAACACAGGGATACAAATAGGATGTAATGTTCCTTTTAAAGGAACATCTGTAATTTATAGGATAAGAAATGTACAAAAGAAAACAATGCTGATTTTAATTTTCTCTACAGACATAAGAATATCAATATTTTTTTATATACGTTTTTGAGAAACATTCCTTCAAACATTTATTTCTAATAATATAAAATAATTGAAGGGCAGCGTTTTTGTGAGAGAAATTATAAATTTACGGTTACTTTTTATTTATTTCTTACTACAGTACGTAACAATGCATGTACACAAGAGCAACTACTGACTTGTGTATTAAACTGACACCAGTATGGAACATAGTTTCTTACATGTTTGCTATATTGTTGTAGACATGGATCAGTGGCATGAACACCCAATCTTTTGGCATCAAGCTTTCTTCTGGATTTCTGACCAACAGTGACAGAATATCAGCGCTATTACCCAGATAAATGTTTCTGGAACAAAGAAATAAAGCTACTGTTAGTCTGAGACTTCACTTCAAATATTTACATTTCTAATTAAAGTAGATGCTCTATTAGAAAAATAGTTCAGTTTGCATAATCTATAAGAATAATTATTAAAAAAAAAAAAAAAAAAACTTAAAATTAACACAGTGACAGATGAAATGGTTAAGTTGATGATTGCATGTGTTTGGGGATTACACCTGTAGAAGATGACACACACATTTATGACATTCCCAAAGAAAATTGAGGAAAGTATCATAAATATACCTATTTTTGTACAAAAGATAACATTTGGAGGCACATTTGGAACAATAAGTCTAATAGCAGTGTTGTAATACAAGACTGGATGTTTCTGTGGTTCTTGTTTCTACAGAGCAATAGATTTAGTCCTATTGTGTTAACACATTCTACATTTTATGCACATCCACATTTTGATTTTAACCCAATGCTTTACTTTTAAAGTTGTCCATCTCCTAATCAAAGAGAGATAACTAATATACAACACAGGCAAAATATTTAAAACTAAAAACAAATAGAACAAAAAGTCTAATTAAAAAAAATATCTTTGGAACAGAAGAAGTCTAATAAAAACTCAATTAGCATGGGTAGACAAATACACAGCAGTTCCCAAACTTTCATTTGAAACCCCCCAAAAAAGCTATACACATCTAGAGATGTTTTTTTCCTAGTATCACCCCACTGTTTTTAAAAAGGGCTGCTGGTTAACTTCCTATGGCATTGTACCCCATTAGGAGTCTATATATCCTTCTATCACAATAGGAGCTAATGAGTTGACCAATGCACATCAGAGGAGCTTGAAGAGAAACATTAAAATCATTTTTTATTAGATGTCATCTTGAAAAACAAATAAACAATTCTTACCTTGAGGACTGAACAGCCTTCTCCATGCCACTAAACGACGTTAAATATTGCCCCCTTATTTGATTAAGAGATTTGAACGTTTCTTGGAGTAGCTGCCCCTGGCTAACATTGATGTCCTCTTGTGTGGCGCTTCTGAGGTGAAGTGTTTCCGATAGTTTCAAGTTGGTCAGTGACTGAGAGGTCAGTGTGACTTCTTCTCCTTCACTACACCCATCAGATCATAACAATATGTGAATAGAGAAATAAAGTTTTAAAGTTCAGCAGCAACAAAAACATCCTCAGTTATAAAGTTGTAAGTGCCCTCTAATTAAAATAGCCATAAAAGACGAGTAGTAAATTTAAAAATCAAGAAACCTTTCGATACATTATCTAATTATCAGATTAATCATATTTAAATCTTTTTATTTCTACTAGGCTTTGTAAACAAAGCTTGTAAATAAAGATGTAAATCAGTCATAATTTTAGTTTAAAAAATGTCACACGTAAATTTCAGGTTAGGTGCAATGCTTCTAGATTGCCTAAATTCAGCTATTCTAATTCTACAAAGGGCTAGTGTCACAGCTTTCCTATTCTATTTATACTTATAACTCGATAGAACTACCTTAGGTCTTGATACGTTTAGGTGTCCCTGGTTCAGTTCTAATTAATGAAATAGACATAAACTTTAATCAGCTTTACTGCATATCACGCAAGCTGGTCTCTCTCTGGTTTAGCTTTATGTGTTTGATCTAGTAGTTAATTGTTTTATTTTGTTAACTAGAACTGAACCAGGGACACCTAGACGTATCAAGACCTAAGGTAGATTCTATCGAGTTATAAATATAAAATTTATTTTATCAATGACCTGTCCCCTTCTAGTCTAACCAGGTTTTTTTGAAAAGGTAGGTTGAAATGTTCCATACAAAACAATTTGTTTACAATGAAATGATAAAATGTGGACAAGATTTCATTCCATAAACTATTATATAACAAAATACTTCTAAAGATATTTTTACATCAAAAGAATATAAGTATTATCTAAGTTAAAATGTCCCCACCTTATGAAAAGAGTTGAGAAAATGACTGTTGATAAAAGATCGTGGGCCAGATGTTCATCCCCAAAATGAAGTCGAGACAACAGTCGCAGGGCAACTCTGTGAGCCACATCCATTTCCAAACATGGCTGAAAGCATGACAACAAAATTAGCATGGACATAGTTGTATTCAAGTTGGCAACATTTCTCAACATTTCTAAAACTAGAACAATGCTCCTTTTGGTTATTTGAAAACATTGTCCAACTTGCATACTGCAAAGAGCAGGGTGCCTAGGACATCTGAAGTTATCAGCAGTAAATGCCTTGGCTGGCTTGGGCATGCACAGAGAAAGCCATAGGGACGACTTCAATAGGATATATTGGATGGTGATGTGATAGAGGGCATTAGAGCTGCTAGTCATCAACTTCTAGGATATGCTGATGTTATCAAGTGAGACAGAACTGATACCAATAGTTGGGAGAAAGAAGCACAGGATAAATCCACCAAGAGGGCAAGCATATAGAAAGGTCCTGGATCACAGATAGTGTGCACACCAATAGCTGGAAAAACACTGAAAATGCTGCAGCCTCTAGTGATTACAAATGTTTAACCTGTGACATGAGTCACTAAACAAGTTGCAAGTGGAAAGAGCATTTTCCTTGATATATAAAATGATATATATATATATATATATAAAATTATATATATATTTGTTATTCATATTATTCCGAAAAATATTTACAACACAGGAATTTAAACAAAAAAAGAATGGGAATAATAAAAACTAAATACTAGTACTGTAGATGCAACAATCATTTAGCTATTAACATGGTAAATGATTTACAAACGAAATAAAATTAACCAAATTTAAATCCCAAAATCTCACCATAAGACAGCAACATTTCAACCAATAAAATTGAAACATATTTTCAGGCTGAGTAAAGTGCGACATACTGACATTGGACTTGCCGGCCGATACTGTCTTTTTCATGTACAGTAAAATATCCTTGTTCTGGACGATTGATGGCAACAGCTTAAATGAAATGAAAGAGAAAAGAACAATTATAATATACAGCTTTTACAGAGCAAAACATTGTGAAATGAAAAACTATTATCCAGTAAAATGACAAATTGTTTTTGAAATATAATTAAAAAAAGGTGCATATAATCCTTGAAACAATCCATTTTGCTATTTTTATTGTATTAAATCAAAAAAAAAATATTAATGTGTCAACTATTAGAATAATATTGAACTGAAGTCCAAATAGAAATAATTTGATCTGATAATTAGTTTACTGGTGTCATTGGACTTTTACCAAATGATCTAGGAGCACCTGAAGCCTATATTTACTTACAAATTGTATCATGTCTTTATTTCTGCGACAAAGTGCCAAACACAATCTCAGCAATGAGGTGAAGAATCCAAATGGTGAATGTGGGAGAAGCAACGGGACGTTCAGCTTCCATGTTTGCCCTTCATTTGCAGGGACATTGAAAACTCCAAGAGACGTAAGATTTGGAGATGCTTCAGACATTGGAGCTCCACCGCCCTCGATTAAAAGATTGGAATGTGAGCTGAAAATGAAAAGTATGTCAGTGTTAGATCTACATGTCCAGTTTACTTTAAGAGTTAGAGGCACTGTGGCTGAGTGGTAAAGCGCTTAGCTTTCAAATCGAGGTGTCTCTGGTCCCTGATTTTTTAATTTGGGACCTTTAGGGCTCCTCTGAGCCCACCCAGCTCCAATAAGTCCCTGACATTAAGTGGGGAAAAGTAAAGGCAGTTGGTGGTTGTGCTGGTCACATGACACCCTCGCTAACCGTGGACCACAGAAACAGATGGCCAATACATCATCTACCCATAGATCGCAAGGTCTGAAAGGGGAACTTCACTCTTACTTTAGAGTTAATTATTTAACAACCTCCAGCAGTTAGATAAATGTATCAGTTAAATAATGTGGAGATTTGACAAGTGGATGTTAAGTTAAGTTAATTAAGTCAGATAAATAGAAATTTTTAAATTTGCGTTGAACATAAACTGGAGTATCTTAATGGAACAGTGTGACACCCTAGAAAAAAATAATATTGTCAAGAATCTTTCGTGAGCATGCCTGGTTTTTTTAATGGAAGAGTAAGATGCTACTGAACAGGCATGAGTTAAAATGTATATAATGTATAAAGGCTAGAATATAGTGAAGAGATTTTGCATTTGGCGAGAGAAATGTACTTGTCATTGTAAAATATAAGTTTTCTATTCTGTTCAATAATAAAATAACATGTGCATGACAATAAAATATGAATAATACACTTGAAAATCTGCAAAGAGCAGTCCCAAGCCTGGATAAAAAAAGGCAGATGGTTTGGCATAGTGCTAGTTGCTCTACCCTGTTAAAAAAAAACAACAGATAAAGAAACCCCAAACAGCAAACTAGCAGACATTGCCGACCTAGGAGAAGATGGACCTCCAGCTAGAAGGTGTGTGACACAAGTCGGTAAAAGCCAAAGTCACCTAGAAGCCAACAAGCCAAAAAGCGTAGTCTCCACCAGGACCATCACCACCATGTCAACAAGACATGCGGACAGTCTGTGGGACTCGTCCAGAACCAAGATGCCTGGAGGAAGCTGGTTGGTGGCCTATGCCCCAGATGGGACCACAGGCTGAGATGAAACTACAACTTAAATTGTAATTAAGAGATTTAGAATTAATTTGATTGATAATTTGTTTAACAGTAATTGGTATAGTGCAAGCTTGCTACCTCATCAGTATATTTATTTAATTCAAACAATAACTCTGACTTAAAATCATAGACATGCATTTGTTATTTAGGTTGAAGTCAATCTGTCTTAAACTTGAGAAATGAAAACATAGAAATACAAACCAACCAAAGATTGTTGATAATGATGGACAGACCAAAGGAGGACAAAAATGGAGACAGCGATGCGCAACAATAGTCTCTGATGGAGTCCAGTCTTGACACTTCATCTAGCCCTCGCTGTGGAATATTAACCCAAGAACTAATATACATTTATTCAAGTTGTATATCTACAATTGTTCTAGATAAATAAAGCACATTTCAAAATAAAACTGAATTTGAAAATAAAATTCCAAATATATATTCATTGCTAAGAAATAATGTGAAAAGTTGATATAAACCTGTTTGGCTTCTGTTTCGTAAAAAGTGGCCAGGAAGTTGAGACACACAGTGGCAAGATTCAAATCTTGTTTCTATAAGAAACAAATGTGAAGAGATATAGAATACATCAAATTTAATTTAGAACCATTTTAAATGTAATATGGAAGATAAACTTGGTTATTATATCATTATGTTACTTATGTCCCATGAACAACTCTCTACCTGGACTGGATAGTTGGATCCAATGTCTTTTAACAAAGAACGTGACAGACTGACAATTGGTGGATGAAGTGACATCACATGACTCCAATTGAGGGAAGGACTGAAACTCACTTCTGCTTGGGATGAGTCTAAACTAAAAAAAATATTTATTTCAGTTACAGAAATTTCAAAGTTACAGTTTCATTTTAAAGAATAATAATATTCTGCATAAAAAAAAACTAGTGAAATAATATTCCATAAATGTAACATATTAAAAGCAGAAAGACTTAAGTGTCACAAATGGACAGCCAAATGAAAGGCCTGAGATTGAAAGCAGCTGGGAAATTTAAATTATGACTGAAGTTTTTTTCTGTACAAGAGAAAATATGTGCCCTCTGTTTAATTCCACTTTCTGAGTAATCTCTAACCTAAAACTGTTATCACCAATTTCTGTCTGAACATAACTACTTTGGTTAGAGATTAAAAACAAAATAAACTTAAAAAAAAAAACACAAAAAAAAAACAACTTATATTAAGTGTAATTGTATTGATTAGTTTGGATTAGTCATGTATGATTGAGCTAGACATATGAATCTGTGCAATAGAAATATTTTTTACCAATTGTTTTTGTTTAGCTTTCTCAATGCACTATGATCCTATCACTTGTCTGGACCAGTTGTGAAAGAGTTTTACATTTGTGGGACAATTGAATGTTACATCATCTTCACAATACCAAACATAAACATGCAAAAAAAAAATGATATTGACAAAGATAGTACTAACTTGAACAAATTAATGTCAGGCGGGGAACATCCAGCTAAGCAGACCAACTTCTCTAAGACTGATATCAAACCAATTTCATACGTCAGTGAGTCTCTATCTACCGCAGATGACCATGTGATTTCAAGTCTGCTAATCATGGATACAACATTGCTGTACAGGTCACTGAAAAAAAACAAAACAATAAAGACTACATTGTAATATATCTTGTTTATTTCCTTCAGTTGAAGAGCGACTATCGGAGCAACATTGTTCTTTTAGTGGCTCATTCAGCAGTTCCTCCTCTCCACACAGATGATGTGTTGTATCCAATACTTAGCAGGTTCTGCTAGGGAGTAGCACTAAGTGTAGCAAGCTGCCTAATAACTTATGGAATCATCAATAGATTGCACTCAAAATCTAGAAATTCATTTAAAAAATAAACAGGTTAGCACCTAAACTTACAAGTAAATTGAAGTTGAGATTCCATAAGTAGCATAAACTCTCCACAATGCCAAGGCTTCAGTTTGTAGATTGATGGATTCCACTTTCGGTAATTGTAAATCTCTTTTCAAAATATTTGAAAACAATATTTTTAAAAATCTTACGTGAACAATGACTTTAATATGAAATACTAAACAAAATAGTATATTATTAAATACTAAACAATGACTTTTAAAAAATACCAATAATGTGGAAGAACAAAACTTTGGTGTACCTGGCACAAACAGCAAGGAAACGTAAAACAATTAGATTGAGATGGTATCTTGAGTCCTAGAAAAAGAAAAAACAACAGAAAGCAATTAATATATGAGAAATGACTATCTTGTATCTTAAAGAAAAACTTGAAGAATGCATCTTTAGAAATTAAGCCTGTAACTCCCTAGAGAACACATGCAAATACATAATAGTAAAAAAAAAAGATAATCTTATATATGAAATCTTAAAACAGTCTTTGGTATATTGAATAATGTTTGTAAAAAAAAAAAAAATATTCTCTGTAATTTTGAGATATTAACATTTAAGAAATCAAAAAAATGAATTTAATGCAGTACTAGATTTCGAAAGTTTTATCTGAATAAAAAAAAAAATATTACTTAACAGCATGTCAAGGTAAAAAATTCATTGCATGAGAATTTTATTGTGCCCTGAAATGTTTGTTAAGCTAACAATGTACTGACAATGGATAAAAGAACAATTTTACATTTAAGAGATTAAGCAGATTTCTATTTACCAAAATAGATGCCAAATTGCGACCAGACTGACACATTAGTCTGATCAATCTCAAGGCAGCAGGAAGTGGTACTCCATAGACAGATGGTAATGGTTGGGCTGGATCTAGGCATACAAATATTATAGTTATATGTATATAAGATATATGGAATAAATACAAAAACAACACTTAGCAAAGGTCAAAATAGATCATTTTAAAACCATCCACTGTAACTGGGATGTGTGGATGAGTGGATAAAACCACTTGGCTATGGCTTGGCCACCTAACAATATTGCCTCAAGTTCAAAGTCTGACTCAAGGAGAGCTGTTTGCTAAGCGCCTAAAGGCATCACCCAAACCTTCTCCCAGATATTCCTCCCCTCCATGCACATAAAAGAAATTGGATCATAGGTGTCACAGCCTAGTTTATGTTGTAGGCGTGATGACGCGAATTTCTCTGTGTGTTGTACTGGTACTACTATGATATTCTTTGACTTCTCAATTAAATACTTTCACTCGCGCACTAGATTTGCTAGTGCGTAAGAACACTAACATGCTGAACTCTCTAACCACAATATTTAGAATAATTAATAGACTCACTGGTAGCAGACATGGTTTTTATTACATATAATATAATTAATAACAGATATTGGCAAGTCCAGCCATCAAGAAATATTCACAAAACATAGTGAATTATAATCCAATGAAATACTTCAGCTATCACATATACTCCAAAATCAATCTTAATATCTATACATTACTACACTGGACAAGATATCCATAATCAACCTCTCTCTACGAGAGTCCAAGATCAACTGCCGTCCACCTCGTGGTCAACTTCCGACCAAAAAACAAAATCTCGTGCGAACAAGCACGGAATGGTTCAGTGATTACTATTCACCAAATATTGCAGGGGTTCTAAAACTGACGTGACATACGCCCCTTCCCCTAGAAAAGATTTTTGAAAAAAATCTTTTAGAAAAGTACATATGATAGTAATGTTCTATATATATGTCCAGTTGCTTAATCACTCATGTCAAGCTGATGTAATTAATCACCTCAATACTGCTTGCTCAATTATACATAAATATTAATGTCATGTCATTCATTTTAACTATGAATGGTTCCCTATACTAATTGACAAATGCATTGTTTAACTTTCAAAATGTTTGCTCGTGCTGATAACGTGAATGTCGTGGGTTCGTTCCCCATACTGGCCACCATATGTCACAGCCTAGTTTATGTTGTAGGCGTGATGACGCGAATTTCTCTGTGTGTTGTACTGGTACTACTATGATATTCTTTGACTTCTCAATTAAATACTTTCACTCGCGCACTAGATTTGCTAGTGCGTAAGAACACTAACATGCTGAACTCTCTAACCACAATATTTAGAATAATTAATAGACTTACTGGTAGCAGACATGGTTTTTATTACATATAATATAATTAATAACAGATATTGGCAAGTCCAGCCATCAAGAAATATTCACAAAACATAGTGAATTATAATCCAATGAAATACTTCAGCTATCACATATACTCCAAAATCAATCTTAATATCTATACATTACTACACTAGACAAGATATCCATAATCAACCTCTCTCTACGAGAGTCCAAGATCAACTGCCGTCCACCTCGTGGTCAACTTCCGACCAAAAAACAAAATCTCGTGCGAACAAGCACGGAATGGTTCAGTGATTACTATTCACCAAATATTGCAGGGGTTCTAAAACTGACGTGACAATAGGCACAGTGAGAATGCTGTTAGCATGAGAGAAATTAAAATTAATAAAAAAAAAAAAAAAGAAAGGGTTGAAAAAGAAACATTTTAATTTTAAAGGCATGTTTTCTATGTCAACTTTCTATTTTCTGTAAACAGTCAAACTTTTTTTTTTTTGTAATAACAATGTCATTCAAAGTATTCATCTGTAAAGAAAAAGAAAATGCAGGTGGCTGCATGTGTTGTGATATGAACTCTGGACTATTGTCTCGGAAGTCCTGGGTTTGAAACATGCATGTGGCCATCCCAGTCATACAGGGAGAGAAGTTTGGGTCAGGATGTAATATTCTTTAAATCTGAAGGAAACATTTCAAACAAAAAAGAAAACATATTTTAAAAAAATAGTATGTTGGATGTGAGTGATATAAACCACTTGGTCACCTATCAAGGGGGGGGGCGGGGGGTAGAGTTCAAATCCTGACTAGAGATGTGTTTGCTGAGAGTGGAAACCCTCTCCCAAATACCCCCTCCCTTATGTCCACAAAAAATATTGGACCATAACACTTGAGCCTGCTAGAGCATGATGTGGTCTACAAAAGTGATTTCTTACAAAAAGGCTCACCAGCTACACTCCATGCTGTGGGGAGAAACTCTTGAATTATTTTGTCCATCAGTCCTGGACATTTAAAAATCTGTGGCAGAAATGTTTAAAAGTAAATCAGAAAAATGTAAAGAAATAATATATATATATATCTAAATGGAAAGTTTAAAAACACAATTATTGTTTTGATGATGATTTTTTTTAAACACAAGAGCTAGCTACGTAACACACAGACCTCGTATGCCATAGTCCCAGAATGCTGAGCAATTCTTTGGAGAATTTCTAAAATTTGAATGATAGTCTCTGGCTGTAGCTGCATTTTATCAAGCAAATAGTTGAAACGAGTGAGTAGTTCCATGCGTGTCACAAGTGCCTGAGTTACAGACAAAAAAAAAGACATGAACTTAATCTTTTGGCAATGACAGATAAGTGCCTACTTAAGCTTGTGCAGAGTTTATGGGAATCCATTATTGATCTGATGGATAAGGGAACAGCTTTGTAGAATTGGGAGATACCGGAGAAATATACCTCGGGTGGAACATCAGCTGTCCTCACATTCAAATGATACATGGGTTCAAAAAGAAACATGGGCATTAAAGCACAAGGACCAACAGCTTTTACTTTCCCAACTTATGTCAGTTTCCAGTTTAAGCTGGGTGGACTCAGGGGTGTCCCAAAAATCCCAAAATTTGAACCCAGGACCTCTAAAGCCACCACACCCACCATAACTTGAGAACTTGAGCTTAACATAATATATTTTATTTTAACATAATATATATATATATATATATATGTATATAAATAGATGTTTGCAGTACAATGATATAAGGTAAAAATAAATATAGAAAATAATAAAAGCATACACTGAAATGTGAACCATAATAATTGACTGTCTAACTCAAGTCCTTATTTATATTGTTAGAATATACTTTCTACAATGACTGGAATCAGATTGTTCTTGAAAAGTTGTTTTTTTAAGATTTTCCCTAGAACCTTAATCAGACTTATTTTTTAAATACTATCCAATTTTACAATAAAGCTTATAAAAATCTCATTTCCAGTTCATGTGTGTGTGTAAACATTCCCCTTTCAGACCATACAGTCTATAGGGCAGATGATGCTAAGGTCATCAGTTTCTTTGACCTACCATTAACGAGCATAAGGCCAGCACAATGACCAACCACCTTTACTTTCCCCAACTTAAGTCAGGCGCCCATTAATGTTGAGTGGACGCAGGGGCGCCCTAAAAATCCAGAAATTCAAAATCCCAGTCAAATCCAGGACCACTCAGTCACCGCACCCCATCATGTGTGTGTACAAAGCACAAACATTGATCTGTTTTTTAGAACAAAAAAAAAGACAACTCACCAAAACCACATCTCGTTTGATTACGTCTGCATCTGTTTCCTCTTCTTTGTTCTCTTCATCCATGTCCTCAGGTTGGGATTCTTTCTCCAGAGTTGCAGCTGGTGTTAAAGTTGGCAGAAGGTAACCATTGAACCAAGGCCATATCAAATCTTTGCCTTTCTGGAACACACGTTTTTGCAAAGTAGTGACAATGAAAAAATGCTTCCACCATTAACAACAGCATGGAACAAAGATTCAAATCCATGTTTTTAAATTCAGAATGGAAAAAAAGATTCAAATCCATGTTTTTAAACTCAGAATGGAACAAAGATTGAAGTCCATATAACAAGCTGGTTTTAAATACACTAAGAAGTTTACCTCATCCAATGGGCTATACAGTAAAGCATGAAGAGAATTGACAGCAGCAGCAACAGCGCTAGGTACATTGTCATCCAGAGCCCAGCGCAGTAGAATGACTACACCTCCATCCAATATAGAGGGAAGGATTGGACTATTTATCCTGTCTGTCAGATGTCCAGATTTGGCCTAGGAGACATAGTAATTAAATATCCATAAAAATGCTCTTAAACATTTATGAATAGTTCACAATTTGAAATTGTAACATTGTACTCACGTTGAATGATTTGAAAGTAAGAATATATTGTCAAAGATAAAACTAATTACATATATGTTTCTTTATTAATAATTTGCAACTGATTGAACTAATATAGTTACTTTTTCATAACTCTGCTTCACAAGATAATGTTTAGTTCAATAGTCTCCTTATGTCAATGACAATGATTGGTATTAAAAACAAACATGTGAGTGATGAAAGCTGTTACTCACATTAGAAATAACTCTGGCTAAAGTATGTAAAGCAAGAGATCTCTGTTGAAGATTAGAACTCCTGGACAGTTGAAAGATTTCTTCAAGGGTGTAACCAGCTCTCTGTTGACAGATTTTGTTTACATTACTTCAAGCATTCAAACAAAAAAAACTAGGATTTTAAAATCATTCATTAGAATATATATATATATATTTATTGGCTTATGTTAGAAACTGGTCTTATTGATTGAGTGCACATAACTATAGTCTGTATTATGTAAGATAAGATAAGAATCATGCGTTAAACACAATTTCTAATAATATTTCATAAGTGGGAGTTACTAAGGAGAGTAACTTAGAAAAGTTTCAGAGGAAAAATATGTAGGACAGAACAAAAAACAAAAATGTTTCACCTCAGGTTCATCTCCATGATGGTGAAGGCCAAGGTTGACTGGCACGTCTGCGTCCACAGCCATCAGATTTCCCTGGAAGTCAAACCTGGCAGGTCTTCCAGTCTACAATACAAGAAAAATTATTATGATTGCATGCACTAAAAACAAGACAAAAAAAAATTTGGACAAAGAGTAGCTGGTAAATAATTTATTTTTATTCTGAGATTCTAGGCCCAAAAGACCTTCCTTCAAGGAACATACCAAGAAAAAAAAAAGAAGAGCCAGACAGAGAAAGCGATGGGAAGACAACATAAAAGAATGGACCGACATGCCATTGAAAGAGGTTCTATCCAATGCAAAAGACAGGAATGGAGAAATGTGGTTGACAAATCTTGCGTGGTGCCCCAACGGACTAAGGGATAGGTGAAGGTGATTGATCAGTCTACTTAATAAGTAAAACTATAGCCCAGTCTACTCATTTAGTCAGTGCTAAATAATAAGATGCATTTCAATCGGATCATCATCATCACTCCTTTGAGTTCCTCATGGAACATAGGGCCTCGACAAAAACGGTCACTCTCCACGGTCTCTTGCTAGCTTTTTGATGGTGTCCCAGCTCTTCCCGGTCTTCTCTGCTTCTTCAAGTGCACTGCTTTGCCATGTTCTTTTTGGTCTTCCTCTGCGTCTTGTCCCCGGGGGGGTTCCACTCTAAGGCCTGCTTAGCTCTGTTGCTGGTATCTTTTCTAAGGGTGTGACCAATCCATCTCCACTTCCTCTCTAAGATCTGCACTTCTACATTTCAATCAGATACAATACGTTATTGTTTTAAGTTCAAATATCTAAGAGACTGATATGCATGAGATTTTTTTCACTGTAAATAGGCAATAAATTGTGCTTATTAACAGTTATTAGATTGAATGGAAGTTTTAAAATAAGCAAATAAACTTTTTTTTTTATAATGCAACGAGCTTCATATTAAATATATTAAAAAATATTTACCATTGACCAACTTTGACTAGTAAAGAAACATAAAAATTATGCATTTTTTTATGATTGTCATATTTACAATTTTCTAGCAAAATAAGTTGAAACATCTTTTCATTTTAAGTAGTTCCAATAAATAAATATACCAGTATCATCACTTCTTATGTAGAAGTCTGCAACTCCTCCCCCTATAAGGTATTCTATAAACTCCACTGCTGCATGCTCATCAGTCTTAACACATCCCATCTGAGCTACTTCCCTAGACATCCTCTAAGTAAGTTGGTTTACTTGGCAGACTTTGACTGCCATGACAGCATAACATTGTTCTATTTAATCAAAGTTATTTCATATGTTCAACAAAATAAAATCATTATACATTCAAATGTTTTTAGGGGAGCAAACCTCAGCGGAAGTGGAGCACGGTGCAGGTAAATCTTTCATCCATTCCAGCTTTTCTCTCTCAACATTGGACATATTCAACCAGGTACCTTGAGGCTTGAAAGGTAATTCCTCTTTAGACGTTGGAGACCCTATTAGAAAAATAATATTCCTATTAAAGAAGAGTGTTTTTTTTAAAAATCCAAACAAAACTTTCTTGCTCTGAAACGACTTTTGTTTTATTATTTGTCAATGACTCTGATATAACAGTGATAACACAGTGATATAACAGGTTTATATTTTTTTATGGTCACAAAATGTGCCAAACGCCAGGAAGACACTGCGTTAACGAGGTAAAGATTTTTAATCTCCAATTGAGAATTTTCCAATTTTAAATTTCAGTACTTTTCAAAACTGCAGGGGCTTCATGTTTTAACATACCTGAATTTTTTTGTTGTTTTTTATTTTCCCTTTTCACCGAAAATGTTTTTTCTTTAGTTGTGGCATCTCTGCTTGCATTCATCTGCTGCACTTTGTCTTTTCTCCTGGCCTTCAGAAATTCAACTAGTTTAGGATCTATATATAATAAAGGATTCAAATACTAAAAAAATGAAAAAAACAACTCTTCTTTCTAATTTTAGTAGTATTCATACCAAAATATAATAAAAAGATCAAACTAAATACCAGTACCTAAAGTTTGTATCAGTTTCTGCTGTTCCTCTAAAATGTCTTGTTCTGACATTGAGGACAACTTTTGTAAATTCTCTTCATGAATTTTCTGTGGTTCAAGGTCAATTCTGGAAGCACTTAGTCCAGCACCATAATTAAAACAAGGTCCTGGTATATCTGAATCAAATTAAATTATTACATATTATAGTGCAGACAACTAAATGAATTAGTGCTGGCTTCAAAGACCCCTTTTTTTTCCCATCACCATTCGCACAAATCATAGTTTTGCTGAAAGAAATGTCTCGAGTAAGACATTAGATTGGAGAGAGAAATAAGAGGAAGAAGTGGAAATTAAGTCACTCTAGCAAAGAGCTAAAAAAAATTAAGACATCTAATCAGACGGTTTTAATGGAAGAAGCGTGGTCGAGAGGCCAAGTGCGCCTGAACTTGACTTGGCCACCTAGAAGGGGGCTCGAGGTTCGATACCCGACTTGGGCAGAGTTGTGTTTACTGAGCACCTAAAGGCAGCACAGAAAACCAACTCCTAGATACCCCCCCCCCCCACTGGTCCACAAATGAGATTGGACCAAAAGCGCTCTGAGCATGCAATAAGCATGAAAGTAGCGCTATATAGAAGGTACAATAATAAAAGAAGAAAGTCATCTCTTGATCACTTATAATGTAATCCCCCCCCCCCCCCCCCCCCCCGAAAATATAATGGAAGGATAGCAAGATGATGGTGGACAAAGGAAGATTTCAGGGACATTCTAAAAGCATCATTGAGAGTTTTCGAAATGGATCCTTCCAACTAGAAGCATCATGGTGCCATGTGTTAATTACTGGCATGAAGCATGAAGAGGACAAGAAAACAGGCTTGGAGGAGCAGAAAGTCTCTGCGATCCTCAAAGACTCCAGATGGAACTAGTTTGCTAAGTCTTCAGCAGGCTCACATAGTTGCATGAGGAGGTATTAAAAATGCAGTTGCAAAGCAGCCTTATGAATGATGGAAGTGGTTGGCATTGAATAACAATGGATAAACTATCTATAACGCAATAAGAACATTTATGGTACAACAAGGTAATCCATTTGTTAAAAAAAAAAAAAAAAAAAAAAAAAAAAAAATTAGTTCTAAATTTCTAAATGTCTTTATTTCTATTTCTATTACAATGTTTTCATAAATATTTATTCTAAAACGAATTGTAGCATCTTTTCAAACATTCCCTAACACTGATCAAATACAGAAGAAAAAAAAAAAAGAAAAAAAAAAGGTGCACGGGTTATAAAAGATAAGTAGGAAGGAGATAGAGTTGAAGTTTTTAAAAAGAAAAAAAAAGGTAGAAGTGACAGAAAGAAAGAAAAAAAGAGGATGTGAGACAACTAGAGAACTCAACCGGTAGAGCAAAGAGAGAGAGAAAAAAAAGTGAAGTAGAGAGAACGCGTGAGAGACGACAAAAAAATGGCCTCTTAGAATTAAATTCTAATTAAACTATGTAATCTCCACTCTTACATACTAGTTTCTCCCAAAAAGGATGGCCATCAGCAAAGAACTAAGATAAAAAAAACAAAAAAAACATGGACAACAGGAAGCAATATAGCAAAACTTATGTCTGTGCCCTGGGTGCAGTCAGCAGGATTGGACTTCATAGCCACCTTTATATATATTTTTTCTTTCGACGTCTCCATAAATAAACAGTTCCCTGATGGCTGATTCTAATCCAATTTTTAGTTGGCATGAGTTAGCATTATATGCCACATTTACCTGCTATCTTCACCTGCAACACTTTATCATCCGCTGCACTAGACTTGTTTTCGAGGACAGGTTTTGGAGGAGTGGGCTCAACTCCAAAGTATTTGACACTGTGAGCCTCAACTTGCTGTGCAAATAAGCTTTTTCTTTTTGCCCTCGGCTGCTCAGTCTATGTGACCAAAATAATATTAGATAATATTAGGAAAAAAAAATTATTTATAGAATAAACAAAAAACATTAACGATATAACGTTAACTTTATTTAGTGAAAATGTGATTGAAGGACGTTACTTGTAACTTTGTTTTGTTGTCTTTGATTGGTAGATCCATGGAAACAGCTGAAGGAAACGCTTGTCTCCCAGCAACAGGGGCTATATATACTTCATTTCTTGTGTCCCTTTCCTAGATAAGATGAAATACCAATGTTCAAACAATGTATACCATCATAAGTGAAAAAATCGTTGACTACAATTTGAAATAATTAAGTGCTAAGGGTGAGTGATGCTTTCTGTAAATATTGAAACAATTATTTAACTTTTGTAAATAAGAAATGAGACTAAGCTCATTCCCTTAACATCAACAAAATCAATTATTTTTTACTTACTATTATGGTAGTGAGGACCGCAGCTAGCCCTCTGTCTTGCTCTGAAAAACGAAAATGTTAGTTCTTCAATTTTTCCTCTAAATATATCAGAAACATAATTTAATAAAATGTATTTATCATTAATAAAGCCTAATTGTATACCCCTACAGCTCCATAAGTCTTAAATGTCCTAGAACCAGCCAGTGAGTAAGAACAAGTTAACAGATAAAAGCTTTTTATGAGAACAGCTTACTATCCATCATTTCCTCCAAGTCTTCATCTTCTTTTTGACTAGATCTCTGTCGTGAGACGTCTTCACTGAATTTAACTTTAGACTTCTTAGTGGGAACAGTTGATCCTGGAACAGAATTTTCCACACCTAAGAAGAAGAAAAGTGTTGTTCAATTGAATTTAACATATATATGACAACTAAATAATATTTCAATGGGACTCATTGTAAAATTCTAGGCAGAAATGAGTTGCTTAAAACTGTATTTCTATTTAATATCAGGTATCCTTTCTCATTAAGACAGATGCAAAATTTTAGCCATCAGGTTTATAACAAACGAATATTTCCCGTTTCATTAGAGTCACACCAATTAAAAATCCAAAAAGTTTAAGAGACTCTTCAGGACAGAAGAATTAAAAAAAAAAGTATCAATAATACAAATTTACACGTACAAAACCAAAACCTAATAAAATATTTCCGAAAGACACAAAGATAAAAGCTTGCTGGGCTTGAACCTGTGATCATCGGACAACAGTTCAGAGTTCATATCACATAAACAGGCAGTCATTCAAAGCAAAACATCAAACTTATGTAAAATACAGTTACCTTCCATAGGTGTGATCTCAAAGTCACCTTTGTCATGTTCAGTTTTTCTTTTATCTGGTCGTTTGAATCGAGCCGAGCTGGATGCGTGAGAAGATAAAAACTGCTGCTGTAATTTGAGTAAATCTTCTTCACTCTCTTGGGGATTCGGCCTTTTGATCATTTTGTTAGTTTTTCAATGTAGGTTTGCTGCACAAGCCACAATATGTATATTCTAGGACCTACTACTTGTATGTTCTCCCTGACATTTGGTGATACAAAATTAAGACGGTTATTTCTACAATGTTTGGTTTCCTTTCATTTAAATTCACTACTTTGTTTTCTTGGGTATTTTGTCACTACATACCTAGAGACATTATTAAACTGACCCAATGGTTGACTAAGTAAGGAAATGTTATTCAATTTAATTTAAATTTATATAATATAGATATAATATAGATCTAAATCTATACCAGATTCAATACAAAAAAATCCTAGAATCTAGATCAAGCATGCAGCCCGCGACCACTTTGCATGCGGCTCACTTGGCAAGTTAAAAATTATCAAAATAATGTTAAACTATTACGCTGGAAAATAAGAGATGACAAGCTACTTGAATTGGAAAATAGTATTTTTAAACTGAACAACGAGAGTGAGTCTGCAGTGAAAGCCAGCTACATTTTGTCAAACTTAATTGCAAGCCATAGCAAATCATTTAAGGAATGTGATTTTATAAAGGAGTGTGTCGCTAGAGCTGTGGAAGTAAATTGTCCAGAAAAGGTGAAAGCATTAAAAGAAATAGTGTTAACTAGGAACACTGTGGCAGATAGAAAAAATGACATGTCAGTCAGCTTGCGTGAACAATTAAAAAACAAAATAGTGATTTTAATCTATTGTCATTGGCTTTTGATGAGTCATCAGATGTGACGGGTGTAGCACAGTTGGCTATATTCATAAGGGCCTTTGAAAGGAAATTTGAGATACATGAGGAGCTACTTGAGCTCTGTTTTATGCATTACACCACAACAAGCGAGGATGTTTTTGAGAAATAACAGAAGGTGATATTGCAGAACAATTTATTTTTGGTAAAGCTAGCTAGTCTTACAACAGATGGAGCACCAACCATAAAATGAAATGGTTTTGATGCAAAGCTGCTTACAAAAATAAGAGAGACATGCTAGTTTTAAATTTGCTCATTTTCAGTGCAGCACCAAGAAACATTCTGCGCAAAGCAATTACAGTTCCAACATGTCATATATGGCAGTTTTCAATTGCTCTCAATTTCATTCGTGCCCATAGTTTAAATCATCGCCAATTTTCAATGTTTCTGGATGACATTGGACACGAATTTGATTGTGTTCCCTACTACACAGTCTCTCATGTCATACAGTATTGAAGAGATTTTTTGCACAGTGTGAGGAAATTGTATTGTTTCTGAGCATGAAAGGTGAACCTGTTGAACATTTTCTAACTGGTCACCTGCAAGACTTGAATTTGAAACTTCAAAGTAAAGACAAAATTGTCACAACTGTGTGTGATGATGTGAAGTGCTTTCAAGTCCTACACCTGGAATCGCTTTCAATGACCGTTTTTGTGACTTTGTTTCATACGAGCAAGAATTTTTGTTGTTTGTATATATCTCCATTCTCATTTGCTCCTGAAAATGCTACAAGTATTGTGCAACTAGAGCTGATAGAATTGCAGTCATATTATTTGTTGAAATCGAAGTATATATAGATTTGGCCATGCCAAAATTTTACAGTTATTTACCTGAACGGTACGTTGAATTGGGGAAATTTGCAGCTAGAATTCTTGCTTTGCTGCAAGCATTTATCGCTGTGAGCAGTTCTTTTCCATAATGAAAGCTACAAAAACACCTCACCGTTCAAGATTATCTAATCAAAATTTGTCATCAGTGATGAAAGTGTCAGTGGCAAACAAACTTCAACATATGACATTAATAAACTTGTATCACAAAAAAGATGTCAAGCATCAGGACAAAGAAAATCATAGTTATTTTTAATTACCAAATAATACTACAAATTTAGCTAAGGGACAGGTATGCCATTAATTATTGTATTCTATTGTATTGTTTCTAATTTACATAAAAGTAGTAGGCTGTTTTGCAACTGATTTTTTGCTGCGGCCCCTCAGGTCACAGTAACTAAGTGTTTATGTGGCCCATACACCTTAATGAGTTTGACATGCCTGATCTAGATATAATTAGATTAAATTAATAGAGAGCTTCTTTTTTCGTCTCACTTTATCTCTTTTTAAACTAGACATATATATATAGATTACTAAGAGTAGTGGCAAGTATTCTAGTATAATATAAACTAATATAGTGTAGTACAGCAAAAAATAGGTTTCTATATTATTTTATGTATATATTATTTTAATTTTGTTCACTTATATACTAAAATTGAAATAGAATAGGCTACTTAGTTAACTTAAGAGTAAGACTGAATGTAAGTCTATCTCAGCTGTTCACTTGACTTAAATTTAACTTAATTTAAAGGCAAAATTAAGCCTTTAAAACTTTAATGAAGCCTAAGCCACCTTAAGTTTTTAACTTAATTTGTAATTTGTCTAGTAGATTTGCTAGATGATCTATCTTATCTATTATTCTAAACTTAGTTAGTACTACTTAGTCTTATATTATAATTATATAGATTATAGGACTTAAGATCTATAAAATCAAATCTATTCTATAGTATACTATTGATAGTTGATACTGACTATACTCCCATTGAAGTTCATGCATCAGTCAAATATCTGTTAGCACTATTTATAACTATAATGTTTTGTGTAATGCACAAATTGTAAGACAAATTTCCTTACAGACAATAAAGATTATTAATATTATTCTTAAGGATCCAATTTCACTTTTCTAATTTCTACTTTCGATTTTAATTCGCTGGTCACTTGCCAGGTTTTTGAGAAGTAAATGCTATTAGATCTATGTATAGAGTCTAGTAAATAATAATATATCTCGTTTTATCAGATAGATCTAGAGAGAGATCTACTTCAGATCTAGATCTATTTATTTTGTTTGTGCTCACAATATTTCTTACGGAAAAAACATCAATACCTAAATTATAATTTTTAATCGAAAGTGGAGGTTGTGAAGTAGATCTAAAAGGGAAAGGAAAGTTACAAATTAGATCCAGAATTAGAAATAGATTTATCTAAACATCTATAAATAGCAAAATCTGTCACAGTCATCTGCACAAAATACTTCCGTCAACAAAGATGGCGTACTGGTTTCATCGTAATCCACTTAAAGCTACTGGTCCAGTTAATTATGAACTGCATGGAGTATCAACAAATGATGCTACAAGAAAAATATTCAGGTAAATCTCTGACTAGATCTAAAATAACTTAAGATTTCGCTTTAGACTTAATGTAATACAAGTCTCACATTGTTAAAACTTTTTATTAAATATTTTGTGCTCTGACACTTGATTGTCACTCTATTGACTCTGATTGTGAAGTCTGTCAGTGTCACTGTGATACTCAGGATACTGCACTGGATAGTGAAATTCTTTATGTTGTTCCTGATAGTGAAGTGATATGGATGGCTGCCTGGTCATGCGGTTTGCGCGCTAGACTGTCTTTCAGATTTATCTATGGTCCCGGGTTCAAACCCTGCCCGCTCCCATCCCCCATCGTCCTGCAGGAGTTTAGGACTAGGAAGTAATTATCTTCAACTCTGAAGGAACATCCGAAACAGGTAAAACAAACAAACAGTAACTTTAGAACTCAATTGGTATGGTGTCAATCATTAGCCTCCTTCAGTCATAGAACTATGGTTTATCTCAAATACATTTTCATATGGCTGTGGAGCCCTATTTTCAAATTTGGATGTCATTAATGATTAACTTATTTTATAAAATTTATAAATAGTCTTTGTTTATATTAGTAGATCTATATCACAGATGTTACTTTAAAAAAGAAGATATAATTACGTCCTACACATTTCACATGTCAATCTAGTCATGCATCTTAATCGATGAGTTAAACTCTGCTAAGTCACTGGTTTTCCTGGTCGACTCAGGCAACCCATTCCATTCTCTAATGGTGCTAGGGTAGAAAGTTAGCGTATGAAATAAGAAATGTGCCTCTATCTTTCATAAGTTTTATTATTTTATTTGTAAATTATGGTTCAGTGTTTTATGTATTAAAAAACTATCTAGATCTAATGATGTCAGACTAATGACTTGTGAGTCACTGACACTAGATAGTAGGTTAGAATGACTATAATCTATACTATATAGATCTAAAATGTAATATGCTAGTCTAGTGGGACTTAGTCACTGTGAGTGTAACTGTCATTACTGTCAAGTCTGTCTCTGTGACTTGTGCTTGCTTTGTCTAATCATAATATAATAATAATCTTTATTGTCCATATGGAAATTTGTCTTACAATTTGTGCTTTACACCAAACAAAAAAACATTATAATAATAAGAAGCCAAAGTGTACATTCACACCAGACTCACTCATAATTTACATGTGACAAAGTTTATACCAGATTTTTTCTTATTTAATGATTTGATTGCCAGGGGAACAAAAGAGTGTTTGTGTCTGTTTGTCTTTGCTATCCGCGTCTTGTATCTCTTTTGTGATGGTAATAAACCATAAATATAATTCTTCTTCTTCTTCTTTTTTTATCTTACTACAGTGATCTTCGGATGACCAGAACCAAACTTCTAGATCTACTCACAGATCCAGAGAACTCCAAAGATGTGGTAGAAAAAGCAGCAGCCGAGTACTTGGGTCTACTCCAAGGCTTGTGTATCCCAATGGAGCCGAATGAGACTGAAAACAAACTACGCAAGCTCGTTAAATTTGTTTGGAGGAACAGTCTTCATGGCGTACCAACAGTGTAAATGTGTATTTTGATACACAACATAAACTTATGGTTTTCACCTTCACCTATCCCTTAGTCTGTTGCATTGTTGGGACACCACACGAAATCTATTGACCACCTTTCTCCATTCTTCACTGTCTTTTCCCTTGGATATAATTTCATTTGATGAAAGGCCTGTTCATTTTTTTTATGCTGTCTTCCCATCGCCTTATCTGTATGCCACTTCATCTTTTTCCTGGTACTGTTCCCTGAAGGAATGTTTTTGCGCGACATGAGGATCTTGTGATGTGGCCATAAAGATTGCATTTTTTGAATTACTTAGTGTTAGTTCTAAAATAACCCATGCATCAATGTTACTAAAATTACAATGTCCTGCAGACAGTTGTGCAATTTTTTAGTAAACATGTAAAATGAATCATTTACATAAAGTAGAAAACAGTAATGGCATATTGTCAAGCGATTAGACAAAGAAATCCTGCAGTGTCTTCTGTAGCTTTGAAGACCTAGCTTTATTTGTACATATTTTGACTACTGTTGCAGCAGAAGCTGTTGTATGCTAGGGTTTATTGCATTAGCAATGCAGTTTTCTAACCTTATCAGAATTCTGCTTCTTGTGGAGCTAAATCAAATAAAAATGCAAAATGTCTGCTCTTTTGTTAACAGTAAAATATTTCCCCATAACCACAGACTTGCCTTCTTTCCTACAATATTGAATAAGCTGTCTTGAAACTTTATGGCCTAGTTACATTAACTCTTTGAGGCCGTAAGAACAATCCGACGGTTGTTTTTACCCAGCTATAAAGCTCTCATCAGCTCTGGCAACGTCAGTGTTTTAAAATGTTTAATTTTTTTCTCCCATATATGTTTTTAATTGCTTATAACATTATCTTGAATAGTTTCCCTTCATTTTCTAATAGAAAACAAAAAATATATAAAAGTTTAATCAGAGCATTTTTTTTCACTCCAAAAGGGAAAAAAAAACAACATTTATTCCGTCCAAGTGTGGAAAATAATTCCGGAGTCAAAGAGTTAAATTGGTTTTCGAAGTGTGAACATAGTTCAGTAACAAGGAGCGACATTTAAAAAAAAAATGAGTAGCATGAAAACCTTGTCTGTATGGGCTGGGCAAATTCTGTTTGGGCAACAACATTCTAACCATAGCTGATACCCTGTCTCTCAAGATGGCAGCCAACAGTAAATAGTCTTAAAAAGTCATAATAGTAGTGATAATAAAAAGGGTTTTCAGTTTTTCTAGGATGTTTCTTTTAACATAATTTGTTTTAAAAAAACGCCTCATGTTCCAAGCTGTTGGTCTTCAGAAAAAAAAAAAGGTTCTTGCTTGTATGAAAGCTTTTGCTGTGAATGTTTACTATCAAGATAGTACTTTTTTGAGTTTACATTGTGATATGAACATGATTTCAATTCACAGTGAAGGCTCAGACACAGTCTTTGAGTATTTTTCCATGTTGTTGAATGTGGCATTATGGTATAGTAAACATGCAGCCAAGATTGCAGCTAAAGAAGAGTAGGTATTGCTCTGAAATCAGTTTCATTGTCACAATTGTTTTGTAATAAGTAACATTGCACTGTTTCAACAAAACATATTTACTAGTCATTTTTGTTTATTAATTTTGATTATACTAATAATCTTATCTGCAAGAGTTACATAAACTTATACTTGAGAAAAAATACTTCCTATAAAATAAATTATTTCAACCAGAGGATACTTTATATTATATTTTTTTAGAAACTCACTTTTTAGTTTGCTGTTATGATTTCTGTGGTAATCTACAAACTGTAGAGGTCAGGGTTAAATAATTTAATGAAATAAAATAAAAAATATCTATATTTATTTTCACTTTCAAGTGTGTTGTCAAATATTTCAATGTTTTCCAGTCCAGACATGGAGGAAGCTAAAGAAATTCACAAATGTTTGAGAATCGCTGCTGGTATCTTTCAGTTTTGTAAGGTAAATAGTTTTGTTTGTTGCATTTACATTTTATTGGAGCCAATTTGGTCATCATCTTTCCTTTGTGTTCCTCGAGGAACATCATCATCTTCTCTTTGCGTTCCTCGTGGAACATAGGGCCTCAGTAAAAATACGCCTCTCTCCACTCTATTGTATTACCATCTCTTTCCTGTCCTCTTGGTTTAATGTCGTACACTGCGTCGCCACATTCTTTTTGGTCTTCTACGTCTTGTGCCCTGGGGGGTTCCACTCTCAGGCCTCTCTGTTGCTGGTATCTTTTCTAAGGGTGTGTCCAATCCATCTCCACTTCCTCTCTAAGATCTGTACCTCTATATTTCTCAATCAACCATTGCCCACAGTTTGGTGTTTTGAATTGTCATACCAGTGTATTTTTAAGATATTTTTGCAGATGTGATAGTAGAATGGATTTTCCTTTAATTTACCATGAACTCAAAATATATATATATATATATATATATATATATATGTATTGCCTGTTAGGTTTAAAATCTGTTGCAATTTGAATGATACAATACGTTCACAAATTTTTTTAATACAAGTATTTTACTTATCCAAGATTTATTTATGTTTGTGAGACATTGTAATTTAATTCTCAGGATGATTTAAGAGTCAAACTACTAGATCCACCAACAGAAGGCTCACATGACACAGATACTAGAGTGCTGGAGGCTTACATTCACCAATGCACTGCTGAGGCTCAAGAAAGTAAGATGTTCATTTCTTTGGTGAAGAGTGTACATCCAAGAAACATAATGGTTTTAACTTGTCAAACTAAATTCAAAGTGTTTTTAATGATTAGGTTTCTCGTTACAATCTCCTTTATACAATACATATTCTATTTAGATGAACTTATTTCAATTAGCTGCTATGTGTAATTTTTTCTTATTTACAGTCACTCTAGCAAGAGCAATAGAATTGAAGCATAATGTTAGCCTGGTGTCAGCTCTAGCCTTTGAAACTGCTCAGCTGTATCAAAAGGGAGGTAATAAATCATATCATTCATATTTACATGTTATGCATTCGGGAGACTTAAAAAATAATGACCTGAATTTCTCAGCATTTCTCGTCTGTCTCTTAACTTTGGCTGTAGGGGGTGCTGTGACAGTTTGCGCAACCAAATACCTCCATTTTTTTCCAGCCAGCAGCTGTTAGGGTATCAACAGAGAGGTGGTCCATTCTTATACATTAGGATTTATCCAGCCTGTTTTTTTTGGACAACCCTCTCTTTGTTTTCAGTCCGCTGTACATTGAAGGATGACTTTTGACAGTGAGTCATGACTGAACACTAAGACTGCTTTATTGATCCTTATGGAAATTTGTTGTGATTATATAAGGATCAATAAAGCAGATACAGATTAAATCAGATATATTATATTGTGTATATTATGCATTGGTAGTAAATATATTGTATTATATACTAGACATATGTTACCCGCAGGTCTTTATTTGCGCATTACTGTCGATATAGTCACAATTAAACGAAATAATAATGTAATAAGTAAAGCGAATGTGTCAATGTAAAAATAGTGTGAATGAAGCTATCAAATAAAAATAGCTAATAGGCTTAAATCCATTTTTTCAAATTAAAACATTTGCTTGTAAGCCTACATATATTTGATTAAAATTTGAGATGAATAGACTTAATTTTGTATGTTCATGTGTTAAAGTATAAAGTAGATCTTGAGGTAGACATAGATCTAAATCTACACTAATCTAGAGTTAAAAATTGGCTCTTATAGAGTTCATTCTGTGTTGCGCATGCATGACCTTTTTTCATAAATGAATATAGGCCTATCTCAACACGGCTACGCAACTATAGCGAACAGCGAACGAATGTATTAAAAATGCTTTAGAAAAACAAATTTGAATGTTAAATTGATTAAAATATCAAATGAATGGACAATAATTAGTATGTTTATGTGTTAAAGCACAAAACTATCTTTGCGAAAAGAAGTTTTACCATCTTAGAGTTCAATAAGAGTTTTAGACCTAGACCTAGGAATAGACTCAGTAGGGAGATGTGTTAATGTGTAACCAATTGGTAATGTCTAATGAAAGAATGTTTGCCAGGAAATCTGTAGTCACAGATATCAGGAACTAATTTATGTAAAAAATGCTTTTGAACACAAAATTGAAGGTTAATTTTATTACATAATGAAATCAATGGATCTTCTTTTGTATTTTCATGTGTCAAAGTAAAAAACTATGTGCTCAAAGTGCATTTCTTAAAATTAGATCTAGGTCTAAATCCTTTCGATCTTTTCTCATGTCAACATTGTTAACCATGGCCTAGATCTATAAAATACTATAGCTGTAATAGAGTTGGACAACTTTTTTTTTTTGTTGAGGGTCTTAAGTTTGTTTTAGGGCTACAATACATACACTACGGTCTAAGTTAGTACCCAAGGAACATTCCTGCCTAGTTTTATCAAGATTGGTCAAGAGGTTTTGATGTCTTTAAGTAACATACATACATACATACATACACCTCACATTCTACTTTATAATATAGATATGCAAAGATACATAAATGTAACAAATAAAAGTTGTTTTTTTAAATCAAATTTTGCTATGGCCAAATTTTAAACTATGTAACCAAAACATCCTGAATCCTTCTAATATAGTTATAATAGAACCTTAAAGAGTCCTAAATTTAGCCTAAAAATTTCAGATACATCAAAAATAGGGCCTTGTCATAAGCTAGTCTCCTCTATTTTGTATCACAACTGAAAAAAATGGTATTAGTTTTTTTTTTAAGAATAGTTTTGGAATGCTATATATAGAATGGATCATTGATGACTTAAAGTTGGCATGTTCATAACAGATATATTTGTAATGAATGTTTCAGATGATGCACTTGCAAGTTTAGATCAGAAAGATGTTGGAAAGTGGAGGAAATACTTTCAGCTGAAACATAAATTTTATTTGGCTTGTGTTAGTACTGAACTAGATGAATTTAGTGCAGTTTAGCTGTATCTGATAGCTAACAGAGAAATAAAATAACATTAAGTCAAAATTATTAAAAATAAACAAAACTAATTATTTTTCTTTTTTTTTTTTTTTATTTCTCTTGTCAGGCTCATAGTTACAATGGAGAGAATTTATTAAACCAAGACAAATGTGGGGAGGCAATACGAGGCTTGCGTGAAAGTGTAGACTGTGAGTACAACTTGACTCCACTCACTAATTAAAACATTCTTTACACAAGAAAGACATTTACTTCAGACTGTATTATTTAGTTTATACACCCACTGTCAGACTGTGTTGTTTAGTTTGTACACTCACTGTCAGGCTGTGTTGTTTAGTTTGTACACTCACTGTCAGGCTGTGTTGTTTAGTTTGTACACTCACTGTCAGGCTGTGTTGTTTAGTTTGTACACTCACTGTCAGGCTGTGTTGTTTAGTTTATCACTCACTGTCAGGCTGTGTTGTTTAGTTTATCACTCACTGTCAGGCTGTGTTGTTTAGTTTGAACATTCCTCCTCAGTGTATAGCAAGGCTGAGCTGCTGTGTAAAGACTATGCTGCCACCAAAGGCGTGGGAGCAGTTGCCAAGCCACAATACCATTTGTTTTTCAGAAAGCTTGGAACAATTATCAAGAGAACTTTGGACAAATGTGAACGAGAAAATGGATTAATGTGAGTCATTTCAGTTTATCTATGAATTATCAACTTTTGGTGTCTGACAAAATAGAATGCTATTTAAGAATTAAATAAACCTATCTGGAGAGTATTATCACTATTTCTTTTAGGATGTTCACTATTCAAAATAAATTTGTGGCCATAAAATAGATCAAATCATAAATACAATTCTTCAACTTTTGGCTTTACTTGCTCATCAAACATAACACAGGCTTTGTAAAGTTATGAAAATGATAAGGTTATTTGCCAGGAGTTATCATGTTGTATTTTTCACAAAAGTACAGCCTCTACCTCATTTGTATACTGACTATATTCACTTACACATCCAGTTACCATCAAAAAGTTGCTCCAGATGCTCCATCATTGGAACTGAAGGCCACCTATGGCTTGGTCAGTCCAGAAGAGTATAAACCCCCGGCCTTGAACCAGCTATGGTCGGTTGAAGTCTACAAACGTTTCAGCCCCCCTCCCAGCGCACAGAAACCAAGCAATGATAAGGTAAAAAAACAACTTAATCATTGAAACAATGTTATGTTCATTGGTACATTGTTTTATCGTGGTACATTATTTTATCGACACTCCAATTGTGTTTCAATGTATTTTTTTCTTCTTGATTCAAGGCCAAAGGCACGGAAGAGAACCCACTTCCGGCTGTTAAAGAAAAAGAAATTAAAATGTCGGAAAAAGATCCTAAAAACAACAGCGGCTGTGTTGTATCATAACAGTGTACTTTCACCACCGTTGCCAACTTTTTCTCACCCTTACATGAAAGAAACACAGACAGAACTATTATCCTAAGCCCTAAGCTAATTCAGGTGATCTAGAAATGAGTCTAAGACAAAGTGGTTTCTTAAAGTAACTTGTTGAGATGCAAGTCTTATAGTTTAAAAATGTCTCTATAATTATCTTACGCTGTATGTAAAGATTACATTTTCAAAAACACTTTTTAACATTTTCAACTTTGAATTATTTTTTTCATGTGTGCTGCCAGCTACTGCATTTTCCTTTTTGCCTGTTGCCAACTAATATGCTGATTAGAGGGCTTAGAGCTGCTAGTCTGTTGAAATAAACATGTTAACAATTATATAATGGAGTTGAAACACAATATGGCTAGGGCACTCCGACATGCAAAAGCATATTATGCCGATAGCCGACACATACACATTTTGAACTTAAGTCAATGTTTTAATAAATAGACATTGTTGTTTTATTTCTGATGTCTTATTTTTGAATATTTGATTCAAAACACTGGTTGCCACTGTTCAATTCTACAGAAGGTTTTTACTTTTGTCACCACGAGTGTTGGTTGTGATTTTCTGGAGGGCGAGGAGCTGGTACAAAGCATTTGTTAAAAAGCATCTTTACAGATGCTGATTTCTTCATGAAAGCTGTAGAAAAAGAAAGATCAGTCACATGGTTGGGTTTTATTAATGATTTTTTTTTCACGCACCTTGAGAGTAAGACAGTCTACTCGCTACAATGTAGGCGTGTCACTCTACTGGCTATACTATTGAATCTAGACATTTATTATTTAAAAAGACACCACCATGCAAAGCATTGATAATTTGGACAATTTATCAGACAGGGAATTTAGTGTAGGCCGGGTGTTTCCCCAGGCTTTTTAAAAATATATAATCCCCGCATTTTAAGGAAGTTTTCGTCTTGGCAGTTTGCTTTAATACTTATGTAAAAGAACATCTGGGTCTAAAACTGTAACTGGAATATCCTTGGGACAAGGTGGGGTTGGCCAATGGTCCATTCTCTGCCATCCACAGAGCTCTCCAAAGGAAACTATTTTGCAGTAGAAAGCTTAAAGTGGACTGTGCCCTGTATATGCCCTGTGGAATCATCACATCCTGGATCCAGGCCCCTTCACCAGTTCCAGAAAAAAAGTTCTTGATGGGTTTATATCCAGTAGTAGAGTGTAGTGAGACATAGACCTCTGTCTGGAGTAGTGCAGTCCAGACCTCTGTCAAAAAGCACCTAGAGGGGGGGGGGGGTTTCCACTATTATTCGCTTAGTGAAATGCAAGTGGAAAGGCAGTGGGGTTATTTATTACTCTTGGTCATTTCCAAAAAGTGGAGGTTTGGAGTTTTCCTTCTCCAATATGGGTTGCGTTTTTTAGGCTGACATGCCCTCAACACGAAGCTAAACTGGTTTTCAGGCACCAATGTTCCGCCTTTCATCCCTTCTCCTGGCAGTCTGTAAGAACTGGTTCCACTGGATTTTGGGAACATGTGAAGGCCAGGAGCTTGATTTGAGGCATTTAGAGCCGCAAGCCATGGGAGCTTATCTATTATTCCTTGGCACAGTCTGCAAAACAGATCACAGCTCAGCAGCAAACAGCTGGCTAGAAGAAGAGAAATCAGACAGGGAAAAAAGAAAATGTAAGGAGTTTGTTAAAGAGCTAAAAGTGTTCCATAGAAAAAAACAAACTTTGAATACCTGGGCTACAGTATCGTGAAGGCTATAATCGTAGAACTCACCTAAAAATTCTTATTTCCTTTGGAAGTTTTCAAGGAGATGTCTACGTATTCAATTCTTTTATGGATTTGTTGTAATAAATATAATTTCAAGATGAATGGTTTAAATTTGTATTCCTTTACACTTAGGTCTGAAACCAATTATATTTGATTGGTTAAACTTGTAAAAAAAATGTTCATCAGTCAACTCTCATATCTAAGCCTGAATGGTAGCCTATATTGTATATGATAAGCTTATCAAGACTTTCCCACCCCTCCGATATTGGATACAATAAGCAGAAAAACAAATGTATGTTTCCCAGAACTCCAAGAAGTGGCCTAATTTGTTGTGGGGTATACTGGTCTCAAGATCAATCATGGTCCTTCCTAGGGTCACCTGTGTTTGTTATTTATATTGTTTTTAAATTGTATTGTAAAGGAAATGTCCATGAATGACTGTGATGATAGTGTACAGTGTAAACAAAGAGAACTTCTTTGTTTTTAATTTTACCTCTCTATGTATACTTCATTTCTTTGTATAGAGATGACCTGTTCTCTCTTGTGATAATGTCACTTTTAAATACCATTGTAAGAAAGACAACTCATGTTATTACTTCTTCCATTCAGTAGTGAAAGTGTTGATTTAAGGGAGAGAATAAAAATGCTTTCTGTATACATTTTAAAATGTGTTTATTCATAAATGTGAAATGTGTCATTCAATCTTTTTTTTTTTTAAACTCAAACACAGAGAATGTTCATAGTACCAAACTAAATCTAATTTATGCTAAATGTTGTTAAGCTACAGTTTTATTTATTAATTTGCACATAGTTCCAACTCATTCAAAGCAGAAGTTTATCCCTCCCAGCCCTTAGCCTCTGAAAGAGACTGTCCACTGTCCCACTTAGTAACCCTCAATTTTTAGATCTAATGAAAATCATTTTTTTTAAAAATTCTGAATCAACTTTAGGCTTATTACAAGCCTAGACCTACCTTGTAGGCGCCTGATTCATGGTTATTGCAAATTTTCATGTTTTTTTGTTTATAAAACTACACCATTCCAATGTAAACACATGGGCGCATCCATTAGCAAAGCTAAGCCTGTAATTTAATTATGATTAGTTGATTAATTTGATATTCTGACTCTTTTCTTTGAATGAAATAGGCAAGTAAAGAAAAAGCAGTCCACTGGTATAGTGGCTATTTTGGAAATTTTAAAAATCGGTCCACTGGTATAGTGGCCATCTTGGAACTTTAAAAAAAGCGGTCCACCAGTATAGTTGCCATCTTGGAAATTTTTTTAAAAGCGGTCCATTAGTATAACACCCATTTTGGAAATTACAGAAAAAGCAATCCACTGGTCTGGTAGTGTTAGAGCATTGCAAGATATTTGACATCTACTTGTAATGTGATACTAGTGGAGGTGAATAGTTCAATCCATATAATCCATAATAGAACATAATAAAAAGAGAAGTCTTTGCAATTAATATAATGTAAGCTTAACATAATCTTAACATAAGGCCAATGGCGTTATTTCCTTTTATAATAATGTTGATACAGCTGATCATTTAAGATTTATTTTATTTGAAGTATCTTTAGTGATGTAACAAGTCCTAACTTAAAAATACACAAATAGACAATTTTCTTATTTCATATGCTAGAACAAATTCTTATAAGTGCTGTTTCTTTCCTAGTGCCATTAGAGCTTACAATGGGATGTCTGGAGTTGAAGTCTATAAATAACATATATGACTAGGTTAACACTTGAATAATCTTTTTTTTTTAGGAATGTCTGAGCTATATTAGATAAAAAAGTTTTTATTTCATGTCATGATATAGAACAAATGTCAAATTATGCTGATTCATTTATCTGTGCATCATCTCAATGTAAGCCAATGTATTGTATCTGTAGATCATCCATAATCTAATGGTATGGTAGAAGACGCAAAACTTTGTTTTTATTTCTTTTCAAGGTTGTGTTTATTGTTTGTCTCAGTACACAGCTTAGCGCAATGGCAATCCATCAATGTAACCACAGCACAGAATAAGTGGCACTGGAAAATAAAAACTTGAATTGATTTCATAGTCTTGCAGAAAACCAGTTGGAACATGAAATTACTCTAGAAATTACTCTAATTTAACTACTCGGCCAATAACATATTTCTAATACTCATTAAAGCTTAGTGTTGTATACAGCTGTTAGACTTGCAGGTATAGAAAATATAGTCATGAGTCGATTAGGCTTGACTTTATGTTAATGGATCCTTTTTTTTTTTGTTTTTTAAAATTGTTTGCCTACAAACACTTAACAGATTTAGGATTAAAAAAAACCACTAGGACTTGGAAAGACTTATTTAGGCCTTTCAAGCACTTAACAGATTCAGGATATAAAAAAAAAAGATCCTAGGACTTGGAAAGACTTTAGGCCTTCAAGCACTAAACAGATTCAGGTTTAAAAAAAAAGATCCTAGGACTTGGAAAGACTTTAGGCCTTCAAGCACTAAACAGATTCAGGACAAAAAAGGAATGGCATGATGGGAGGACAACAAGGGGCGGGTCTTGTGCTGGATAAGTCAATAATAATAGCAAGACACAGAAATAGAGACCTGTTTGGTAGATCAACTAAAGTGCCTTAACAGACTTCATGATGTGAATATATTCATAAAAGTACAACCTTTATTTATTCCTAAAAAGTAATACTGTATATGAAGGTTTTCTTTTTGCCCTCCCACCTTTTTTTTTTTTCTTTTTGAAAAGTGGTGAAATGCTTACTTTCCAATCAAAGGTGTCTTGATTTTTCAAATCCCAGTGAAGACCTATATTTTGAACTTACAGAATTTTTTGTTGGCGCCCCTGTGATCACCCAACTCTAATGGAACCCTACGTACCTTGGGTAGGTAGAAAAAGTGTTGTGCTGGTCACATGACAACCTCATTAATTGTTGACCGTAGAAAACATAGCTTTTACATCATCCGCTTCATTAATTGCAAGCTTTGAATGGAGTACCTTTATTTTTTTTTTTTAAGTTTTAACAGCCGTCCTTAAGAATAATAACAATGTCTTCGATTTTGAAGATCAAGGATTAGTGCAGTTTTTTGCGCTGCTAAGCAAACCAAGTTGCAACCTGATTTTTTCCCACACCTGTTGCAAAGAATAATGAGTTGTAATAGCATGATAAAATTAATAATAGTAATACTTTAATAATAATTTATTTTGGAAATCTATAATATGAAGCAGAACGTAAGGCGTATGTATGTATGTTCTGAATAGAAATCAAAACCATTTGACCAATCTTGATAAAAATTGGCATAAATGTTCCTTGGATACTAACTGGATAAGTAACGTATGTAAAGTAGCCTCTGAAACAAACTTAAGACCCTAAAAAGAAAAATAGCCCAACTCTATGAAAGTATTAAATGGATCTAGGTCATATAGCCATATTAACATGAGACAAGACCGAAAGGTCATGCATGTGCGTAACAGAAAATCTCTTAAAGTTTAACTTAACTAAAAATGTTTTGAACAGATTGGTCTTAATGTTTTTCTTGAATCTAGTGAAGCATTTCATCACCTTTGGCCCCAGCACTGAAAAATAATTTATTAGAGAGAAATATGGCACAATTAGGTGGAGTGGTGGCTGAGGAGTAAAGCGCTTTGCTTCCAAACCGAGGTCCGGGTTTTGAACCCTGGTGAAGACTGGGATTTTTAATTTCAGAATCTTTGGGCGCCTCTGAGTCCACCCAGCTCTAAATGGAAAATATGGATTAATCAGTCTGCAAATTATGTAAATCCACAAAATCCATATATGATGCAACACCCAAACTTATGCATACCATATTGCATACATTTCAAACAGTGAACCATGGAGGCAACAACCTGAAGTGCCTTCAGCACTGAAAGAAGACATTCTAATTTTTTTATACAAATAAATAAACTAACAACAACATCAATTAGTTTCAACATTTATTGTTATCTAATTACACATTTTTTTGTTTCTAGTCATAAATAAAACATTGGTAATCAGACAACGTAGATGAATACGGGATAGATTGGCATAACTGTCAGGTTGTTTGCTAAAATAATTCATTTAAATATAATATGTCATTTTTTTAGTTAAAGTCCATGTGCATATTTTCCATCAAGACAGTTGATTGTACAATAGTTCAGAACAAACAAAAAGGTTGGAGTGAAAAAAATAAAAATGTTGGCATAGCATTAGAAAATCTTTGGTGAGTTCCAATATTGAGCTGATTTTGAAGGAAGATATTTGGACTGTTTGATGTGAGGAGAGCTACACAACTTAGTTTATCTACATTTTAGCTGTGAGGAAAACAGTAAGCCCAATGTGGTATGTAATAGTTTTCAATCATTTCTAAAAATAGACATTAAAAAAAAATAAAAAATTTTTGTTTAGAAAATTGAGTGAATGATGATTTTATTGATTTTTCAGTCATGGCCAGGTAATGATCAAAGTTTAATTATATTTGAAAAATGAAATGTGGCAAAATTAGGCTTACATTTGTACAAGACAAAAAAATCAGACCAGAACTAGCTGACATTTTTATTCTCAAAAAAAAAAGAAGAAGAAGAGACAACTCATGCATTATTTTCTTATTTCTATATAAGGTGCGGATGAATCTCTTCTTCCTTTCTTATCCCCGACAGTCTTTGTCTACCAATAACACTAATATCTCTCATTGAAAGAGATTCTATCAAAGGCAAAAGACACAGAGGAATGGAGAAAGACTGTCAACAGATCTGGTGTAGTGCCCGCAACAGACTAAAGGAAGAAGGTGAAGGACTACTATGATGACTGTGGAATGGTTCAGCCAAACAAGTATTTTTGAAAATGTCATGAGATTATGTGGAAATGTCATTGTATGGAAATGTCAACAAATAAACATTCATGCATCACAGAAGTGTTTTTTTTTTATTAACACAGAATATAACATTGTAAAAAAAAAATCATTTGGTTATTACACCGAGAGTCTGATTTAAAAAAACAACATCACTAACATTGTATGATAAAATGTAAAAGAAAAAATTTTTGTAAAAATGAAAACATCTTTTTAATTTGAGTGCCCTTAAAGCCTAAGGAGTTGAAACTAAAACGAATCTTTTGATAGCACACGTCAATCATGGTTGTCATACATATGTCTGAAGATTGTCAAAAATATAACAACAAAATATGAGCTTCGGTAAAATCAAATATTTGATTCTTTAAAGGAAAAACAGAGAAAAAAAGTTCCATCATTACAGTCATAGTACAAGCTTAGAAGTCTTTTTTTAGTTTTGGTGGATGGAAAAGGGGGGGTGGGGTGAAAAGGGGGGTGGGGTGGAAAGAGAGGTAGGATTAGCAGTAACAAAAAAAAAAATTTGAAGCATAATCATTTTAAAAGTAAATCATGAGTCAGAACTCTTTCTGTCATGTATGTCACAAAAGAGGTGCACAAGTTATTGAATTTTCTCACTCTTCCAAGAATAAAAGACTGTGAGATTGTATTAAGACTTATGACAAAAATATCTCAATAAACAAAACACTAAGATTAGAAAAGAAAAAAAAGAAGATATTAAACATGGGAAAAGGACTGAATGTATTTATAATGAGTGATGAATGACTAAAGTGTAAATATTTTGGAGCAATATTCCTACAAGATGACCAAACACTGTACAACACTCATTATATACAGCATGTACTAGAGATATAGGATGTACAAAATAGAAACATCAAAATGACTTGATTCATGAGCACATTCAGTTATTAAGTATATTAATTAATGAAGTAGGTTTGAAAAGGGCAGGTTTTAAACAAAATTTTTGTTGTTACATTAGAAATAAAAGATGTAAATGAGGTATACTACAATTGCAATAGAATCTTTAAAAATTCATTACATTATATTTAGCATAAAAAAGTTGTTTTTTTCTACTTAAAGAAAATTTAATATAAAAAAAAAAAAAGCAATGATTGATTCTTAATACATTAAAAAAATGTCATGGCTCTTACATGGCAGAGATTTAACTCTCTCTCTCTTAATTAACGATGCCAATGTTGATTTGACGCCCATTAAACTAAATTGGTTTTTGGAACTTTAATTTTTGTTGTGTAAAAAGAGCATGCAAACTCCTATAATTCAATACCAAATAAAAAATTTTCTGATAACAAACAGAAAAGCTATTGAAGTTTAATCATAAAAGGATAATGAAATTCAAATGAGCAAAATGAATTATACTATCAGAACGAGAAAAATAATTACGGAGAGAAAGAGTTAAAAAACTAGTACTACGGTACTAAACTTGTTTTATCCACAGAAGAAGTATAGTAGGCTAGTAAACTTATGTTTTATCCAGAACAGTACTAAACTTGTTCTATCCACAGAAGAAGCAACCAGATTGTTAATCTTATCTTAATTTTTAAAAAAGTTTTGGTTCTAGCTCTAGTATTCTTTCAATTGAACTGCCATTTTAGAAGCTTAGTGTTTCAATATGACTTAAGAGGAACCTTATTGATGCTAGACTTGTTTTGTTGAGGATCTGCACTGACAACTATAACAAATACTGGCCATTTGTTTTTCATTTTCATGACGATACTCAAAATCCTTAGTATACAATTAGATCTTTGACAAAATAGATTCGAAATGCTTTATTATATTTATTTTGTATTTGTTTAAACATTTTATACATCCAAATAATAAAATTGTTTGCATATGTGAATATTCCAGGACTTAACTTGTGATAGGGAATGTAAGGATGAATATTACCATATGAAACAATTTAACAATTCATTCAACATTTACAATAAATACTAAAAACTCTGCAGGGACATAAAACTAAAACTTTTTTCAATTCTAGAAGTTAACAATAAGAAAGCACACGAATCCTAGAGGCCAATTTTCATGAAATGAATGTTGATACTTCTAAACTATAAATTTTATGAAACTTTTTTATATTTTAGAGTACATCTAAAATATTCTTTCAATTTATATGATGCCAACTCACTAATAGTATCAATGAGGTTCAGATCTCTAGGTGATGCTCATGCCTCTGAGGTTATATGACTGCAAGCTAAGGTCAAACAAACGAAAAAAAAGATCACATCTAGAAAAATAGCTGCAGTTAGGGAGGAAAAGAGATTCACTCAGCAGTGGGTTGAAGTTATATGAAAATAAAAACTCACTGTGCTAGCATTTGTCAAAGCTGTTAGTGCAAATCAACACACACCAAAACAAGATCCTCAGCAACACACTCTAGTGGCCCAATCTAGCACCAAAATGTCAATGTAGGCAGTATATTGGGTTATTTCTGTATGCTTCTTTTATTTTTATGGTGGCCAGGCACTAGAGCGATGAAGTATCAAGCTTTTATTGCTAAGTATTGTGTTCATATGTCTGCTAAGGTATAAAAATTGAAAACTGATCATTGTTAATAATTACTGTCTTAATTTAAAAAAAAATAATAATAATATTGAGATATATTTATTTTAGCTGATGTTCATTCTATCAACAGTTTATTTTATCAGGAAGTTTACCAACTATTATTCCTATAGCTTCAAAAGTTTCATCTTTCTGAAATTGTAGGTCAAAGAAAAAGCAATCTGACCATTTCCATGATTAATATACAAATTGATTTGTCATTAGCTAAATTATCATGCAAATAAAAATGAATAGATAATGATACAACATTTAGGGAATAGGATTTTATAAAATAGGAAAACAAATAAAATAAATGCTTCTAGTTTTTAAATATACCTTAAAACACAATGCACAGTTCTTGCAGCTGTTAGGGTAATCACTACGCTACACATGAACAAAATACTGTCACTTGAGACGTCTGACATAATAGTAATGAGACAAAGCAGTAAAAAAATGTATTTCTTTTTGTTTATTATGACTATTGTTATGAATTATTATCATGAAGCGTTTGGTTGTGTTTGCTTGTTGCTGTTCTGTTTTAGTAACTCCTTTATATAAATACATTGTCAAAGCTTTGCTATAAGAGATGTGTAATCAATATGCATGTGTTTTAATGTTTTCGTTTGATGTGTGTGTGTATATATGAGGGCACAGATAAATACCATGAGGTAGTTGGAATATAATTAATTATTGACTAACTTCAATGCACATGAGGAAAAAGCACAGACAATGTTTAGTATGGAAATCCTTCAAACAGACAATGTTTAGTGAGGAAAGCCTTCAAATCATTTTATGTAGTTTCCATTTGTTAAAAGTAAATAAAATTGACTTTTTTTTACATTAAAAACCATTTTTTTTTGGCCATGCTAAAAAACCCAACTATCTTTATGAATGTTGTCATTGGTACACACTAACAATGCCTTGTGAAAATTTTCTTTAAATGAAAAAATAACATAGAAAACCACAAAAATACATTTGATAACAATCTAGTTTACTTTAACCATGACCCTTTGCTTTGACAAATGTTTTAACTAAACAGGAAATAGACTTTTGGCAAAATAGCTGACCAGCCTGCTTATTTATTAGCTAATTAGTAAACTAAATATTTTAATTATCTACTGAATTCCCTGAGTAAACATGATTGAATCTGCTAAATGACTTTTTTTCTTCCAAATAATCTTAGTATAAACCATGATGATTTATGATTATTTATCACCAAACAATTTTTGTTCACAGGTAATTTGTTACATTTAAAGCTTGAAAATGTCAAATTTGATGCTAATTCCATCCCATTTTTAAGTTAATCAAATTAGTTGACTAGCTGATTTATTTTTACTGACAGGTTCATCAAAAAATACTCTGTAATCAAATATCATTTACAGTGAATATCATTCAAATGACTCATTTATCATGAATTTGAGATTTTTCAATATTTACCCAAAGAGTTCCACTGAGATCCGAGCAGATATGAGACAGATTTTTTGTTTTATTTTGTATTATAAAATGCAGTACATAAAAATTTGTGGTCGATATAAAGTCAACCTTTACATAAACATGAATACACACACTCACGTACACACACGCTAAAGTTGTAAACCTAAAAATAAATAAATAATAACAACAGAAAAATAAAATGGCAATAAAAGCTGCTGACACCTAAAACCAAATCTGGACATTTGTGTGAAAAGCCACAGACACTTAGAACCATATGTGCACATTTTCAACTATTTGTCTTTACTTTTAGATGTATTTAAAATCTGGTAAGTGAACATATTTTGTTTTAAATAAATATTCAAAGTGAAAGTAAAGGTAGCTAGTATTATTAGTATTAATATTTAACTAAGAAGAAGGAAAATTATATTTGAAAATGTCCAAAGTGCCTGAGGTAAAAATGTTTAGTCAAAGCTTGCAGTGAAATGACCATTAGTGAGCTATACATATATATACATGAAAGTAATGAATGAAAATTGGCCTCCAGGGTTCGGCTAGGTAATAGTTTGACAATTATGAATTGGAATTAAATCAAGACAGATGTTTTCTTGTTTAATTGCCATCATAACGCTGAACCCCTTGGCCGAAAAGTCAGATATTGGGGAGATGGTCAAACCTCTGTGGTGGCTTGGTTCTCAGTGGTAATGGGGGTCTGTAAGGAGGGACTGGACTGTTGGCAGGCTGGAGCTGGGGGAAGGGCTGGAAAGGCTGAAATATAAGACAAGTATAAGACAAATGAAAGAAGTATAAGACAAATATAAGACAAGTATAAGACAAATGAAAGAAATATAAGAAAAGTATAAGACAAATGAAAGAAATATAAGACAAGTATAAGACAAATGAAAGAAATTTAAGACAAATATAAGACAAATGAAAGAAATATAAGACAAGTATAAGTCAGGTGAAAGAAATTTAAGACAAATGAAAGAAATATAAGACAAGTATAAGACAAATGAGAAAAATATAAGACAAGTATAAGACAAATGAAAGAAATATAAGGCAAGAATAAGACAGATGAAAGAAATATAAGACAAGTATAAGACAAATGAAAGAAATATAAGATAAGTATAAAACAAATGAAAGAAATATAAGACAAGTATAAAAAAATTATAAGACAAATGAAAGAAATATAAGACAAGTAAAAGACAAATGAAAGAAATATTAGACAAGTATAAGACAAATATAAGACAAATGAAATAAATATAAGACAAGTATAAGACAAATGAAAGAAATTTAAGACAAGTATAAGACAAATAAAAGAAATATAAGACAAATGAAAAAAAAATAAGACAAGTGTAAGACAAATGAAAGAAATATAAGACAGATGAAAGAAATATAAGACAAGTATAAGACAAATGAAAGAAATATAAGATAAGTATAAAACAAAGGAAAGAAATATAAGACAAGTATAAAACAAGTATAAGACAAATGAAAGAAATATAAGACAAGTATAAGACAAATGAAAGAAATATAAGACAAGTATGAGAGAAATATTTATTTTAGACAAAGAGTAAGTTCTATTGTTTAATTACTTTTTAAATGTTTAAGTGAATTAATTACTTTGATTTTATAACACTTACAGGAGGATAATTGCTCGCCCTTGACTTGTTCTGATTTTTTCTAATTTCAGGTTTGGCTTTAGAAAACTCTATCCCTGATTCTCTGTTTGCATCCATGTACGGATGCTGTAAAAGCTGAGCGCATGTTCCTCTTTCTTCTGGATCCATTTGCACACAGGACTGTGGACAACCAATGAATATATTTTCATGATGTATATTGGGGCCATAGAAACAGATAACCTATACATCATCTGCCCTATAAAAAGCAAGGTCTGAAAGGGGTACTTTGTGTCTTCTGATTTAGGGGGCCTTCCTCAAGGAAATCAAACACTGTTGTATAACAAGTTTTCCTTCTCCTGAATTCAAACCTCTGCTGCTTTGCAGCTATACCCAATGATAGGAAAAGCTTTGGGAATCATCCCTGAGGAAAAATCAGGAGCTGGTGACCCTAAGGCAGTTTGCAACACACTGTGCTACACCCTGGCAGAACTTGTGACGACGCTGACCCCAAACTGTATTGGCACTGCCGGTCCTTTAGATACATCAGCTAGGTGGAGAGGGGGAACTGATGTGTGGCCGACATCGTTCCAACCACAGCTAATGCTCAGGCATTCATCTGATTTCCATGAGATGATCCATAGTCCCTTCGCAACTGAAGTAGGCCATAGTAAAATAAGTAAGTAGTTGTGTAACATTTGAGATTTTTAAAAAAGTTAAAATACCAAACATTATATATATTACCTGCAAAAAATTCATCGCTGAGGGACTCATCATGGGATATCGCTCTTCTAATGGTTCCTATCAAAAATAAAATCAAGCTAAAATTAATTTAAAAAAAAAATGCTATTAAATAACACCAAGTTACTAGAACTTTTGTTTGTTCTATAATCTATAAGGTGGGAAGCGTGGGTCGAGAGGCTAAGTGAGCTTGAACTTGGCTTGTCTTGGCTACCTAGAAGGGGGCTCAAGGTTCGACACCCGACTCGGGCAGAGTTGTGTTTACTGAGCGCCTAAAGGCAGCACGGAAAACCAACTTCTAGATACCCCTTCCCCCCACTGGTCCACAAATGAGATTGGACCAAAGCACTCTGAGCATGCTATAAGCATGAAAGTAGTGCTATATAAAAGCTATAAAAAATAAAAAAATAAATAAATCCAAATGAATAATTAATTGTTCTTAATTTCATGCTCCACTTTTTGTTAAAAAATTTTTCTTGGTAATAGGTATTTCATTGAAAGTTAATTTTTGGTGACCGGTCATTTCATTCCCCGGTCATTTCATCCCCAATTAAATATTTTATATATAAATATGATTATGTAGAATGCTTTTTTGACATTTTATGACTTGTTACTAAAGTGTTTATAGTGTTTCCTCTTTCAGTTTGTATTCTTAATGAGAAATCTTATATTATATTGTAAATCTGGGTGTGTACTTAGCTAAAGCGCTTCTATTGAATGTGGGGGTTGTAATATCATAATATTATCCTGATCGAAGGCCAAGGTTTGGTGGAAGTAGTAAAAAATCATTTGAGAGATAGAAGTGCAATTAGAATAATTATGATCATGCCGCTGATAACTTATCATCAAAGGCCAAGGTGTGGTGCAAGTAGTGGAAATCTTTTGAGAGATAGAAGTGCGATTACAAAAATTATGACTGTGCTGCTGATAACTTATCATCAAAGGCCAAGTTGTGGTGAAAGTAGTGGAAATCTTTTGAGTGATAGAAGTGCGATTACAATAATTATGACCGTGCCGCTGATAACTTATCACCAAAGGCCAAGCTGTGGTGAAAGTACGAATATGTTTCACTTTCATTTTCAGCCTTGAAATAAGGTTTTATTTTGTTCTAATAAAGGCGGAGTTCACCCATCCTCGTGCTATCATGTCGCCTGTAGAAGTTCGCTTTAATTCCTTGTAAACATTAACGTGTTACAATTTTATCATTTAAATAAAAAATGAAGACATGAAATATTGGCTCAGTTCATGATTTTTAAAATTACAATTTGTTAGATAAAAATGATCTGATGATGAAAATATCATGGGATGAAATGACCGGGGATGAAGTGAGCAGGGGATGAATTGGCCAGGGATTAAGTGACCGGGGGATGAAATGACCTGGGGATGAAATGACCGGGGATTAAGTGACCGGGGATGAAGTGACTGGGGATGAAATGATCGGGAACCTAATTTTTAATCTACTAAGAGAAATAACTTTCAAAAAAAGATAAGATAATTTTATTGGTGCATACAAATGGAAATTCAGTTTGTCAACTATTGTCAACCTCATCATTACTACTTGAACAATAATGATATAGATGGAAATACAAACAATATAAACCCAACTTTAGAAGAAAATTGAAATACTTACGAGTCTCTCTGGCTCGGGAATACTCATGCCCTTGAAGAAAGCATTGTTTGAGAAAATTTCTAGATGTCTTGGGATAAGGTCACCTGAAAAACACAACTTCATTTTGTTAAGAAAATAATAATTTTTTTCCTACACCATGTTTGCTTTGAGTTTACAATGAAACTAACCTAGAGTTTTACGAATGAGGTAGAGTTGGTCGACATCTGATCGCCCTGGCCAAATGGCCTGGCCAGTGAGGAGTTCTGCAAAGACACAACCTATGGCCCAGACGTCCACTGGTGGCCCATACTGTGTGTCCCCCACCAAGAGTTCAGGAGCTCTGTACCATCTTGTGGCCACGTAGTCTGTGTATTCCCCTCCAGGGCCAGCTACAAAAAAACAAGTGAACAATTTATTTAGAGTTCAGCTTAATATCTTCTTAAATAAATTAATGACATTTCTACAAAAAAATAGATTATTTCATTCTACACATATCCAGGTGAGTATAACCGAACAGGTTAATTGGAGACAAACTCTGCTAATTCACTGGTTTTCCTGGCTGATTCAGGCAGCCTGTTCCATGTTCTAATGCAGTATTTTCACTTTTTTTTTACGAAACACTTTGCATATTCTAAGTATTTAGCAGAACACTTTGCTTATTTTTTTAGAGAGATCAATTTATGTAGTAGCCTACTACTTAATTATTCCAGTAGTTTGTGGAACACCTTTTCAGGTCTCGTAAAACACAGTTTGGGAAACACCCCCTATAAGCACTTGTACAAATTTGTCCTAGCATTTGAATATAAAATGTGCTTTTGTCTTTCTTTCATTAGGTTGTGTCTTTTGTACGTTATAATTAAGTATTTAATGCATTATTGCTACTTTACTTTTCAGTCTTCTGTCCTGAAGTGTTTCTAAGTTTATTGATTTTACTTTTTACCACACAGACAGACAGATTTAAGCTTTGTAAAAATAGAGCTTGAAATCAACTGATTATAACTGTATGTCCGTGTGAGAAATGTAAGCAATAGTTAACACAAATCTCCCCTCTTAAAAAAACAAATAAGCTAGAAAACTTAATTCCCTAAGAAGGATAAAAATAAAAGTTAGCTATATTCAATTCTCTAAGAAACTGGCACAGGTTCTAACTAGTTCTAGCAAGTTCATTCTTGAAATATCTACATTTCCATTTTCAGTCACAAGTGATATCATCTAGCAAGAAAAAAAAAAGGGAAATATTTTATCATTTTTAAACAATCCCCATACACAATCAAGCCCTCCTGGCAAGCCCATTAGGACATTGATTCCATTAAAATGTATTCTTTTCTTAGTTCAGCTGCTCAGTCATGCATGCAGGCTCTGAAGCAACACAGCAATCATCTGATCTCTTCCAAGCACCGTTGCTCACAATAATCATCATGAATACAAAGCCAGGTGAAGCATGTGAGCAATACGACTACTAATGATAAGTTACAGAAATATTTATTTAATGAACATTATGATGACAACAGTTGACTTCACTTCCTCAGTCTTCATTCTTTCAACCATGTATTCATTGCAAGTCCAGTAACACAAGTGCAAATTACCAAGTGTTTTAAAAAATATAAACGGTAACACATAGAAAAATAATGTATTATTTACTTAAACATATTGAGCTGACCTATTCTGATATAACTAAGCAAGAGGATAACAAAATTAGACATTATAAATAAAAAGGTGTAACCTCACATTACACAACAGAACACTGTAAAGTCTAGTACCCCTTTCAGAGCTTGCGATATGTTTGTAGCATGCAGTTAATGAGGGTGTCATGTGGCCAGCACAATGATCAACTGCCTTTACTTTTCCCTAAATAATGTCAGGTACCCATTAGAGCTGGGTGGACTCTGATCCTAAAATTAAAAATCCAAGTCTTGACTAGGATTCAACCCTGGGACTCAATATTGCGTCCACATAAACACACAATTTATCAATGAATATTCTGTCCAGATAAACACACAATTTATCAATGAATATTGTGTCCAGATAAAGACACAACTTATCAATGAACATTCTGTCTAAATAAACACAAAATTTATCAATGGATTCTCTGTTCAGACCAATGATGTTATGTACAAGAAATATTTTCTAGTTAAGTACACAACATTACATAATATATAACTAAGTATAAAATATTTATACATTTTTTTCTTTCTTTTAATAAATTTGTTCAAAATATTTTAATAACTTAAGGACATCAACATGTTAAAATGAGACTACTAAACTGAATTAAGTTTCTCCCATCAGAATTAAACAAAGCGCTCTCAAGAAAAGTATACATAACACTGAATTATGTCCCTTATTATAGCATACTTTAGAATTTTATAATTTTTTTACATAAAAATAAAGTGAACATTTATGTATACAACCAGAACTAACATATAAAAAAACTTAAGTAATTGAATACCTTCAGTCTAACCCATGCCTTAATTTGTGTTTCTAAATATCAGTAAACAAGAAATTGAAATGGTCATAGGTGAAAAGCAGAAATGCATATTTGAGGTTAAAATATCTCTCAAGTCTATCGACTGCTTTGCTTTCAAAAACAACTATGAAGAGACATGAAATATTTACTTACTGAGAACTCTTGCAAAGCCAAAGTCACATAATTTCACTTGACCTTGTCTGTTGATTAATATATTCTCTGGTTTGACATCTCTGTGTATGGTCTATAGAATATGGATATATTTATTTAGCATTTGATAAATAATAAACAAGCAGTAGATTTAACTCTATGCTCAAGTGGCAAGAGCCAGATCTAGGGAAACCTAACTCTTCCTTTCTACTTTATTCCAACTCCTTTTAAATAAATTAAACCTTGCTTATGTCCTCTCTTAAACGGGTGAGTGGCTAAGTGCTGGACTTCCAAATCTGAGGTCTTAGGTTCAAATCTCAGTGAAGACTGGGATTTTGAATTCCAGGATTTTTAGGGCGCCCCTTGAGTCCACCTATGGGTACCTGACTTTGGTTGGGGAAAGTAAATGTGGTTGGTTGTTGTGATATAACACCTTGTTCATAACCATTGGCCAAAGAAAAAGATCATCATCAGCCCTATTGATCGCAAGTTATGAAAGGGAAACGTTACTTTATGTTTCCTCTAGGTTTTCTTTCCCTGCTACTGATGTTTCTCTCTTCCCTTTCTCCCACCCAGCTCTAGAGATCCATCCTGTCACCGCTCTTTCCTCCCGAAAAAAAAAAAAAAATTAGGATTTTTTTATTTGCTTCTTTGATTTTATAACATTTGGGAAACCCAACCTTCCCAATTAAAGGCATGAGCTGAAGTATAACATTATTTGTAAGCTTGACTCCCTTTATTTTGTTTTTTATATCCATTTAGAATAGACGTAAAAAAACAACTTACATTGTGCTGGTGACAAAAGTTGACTGCTAATAACGTCTGGTAAATAATTCTCTGAACCAATTTCTCTGGCACTCTAAAGTGAGTAGAAAAAAAAAATGGAAAAAAAGATTTGATTAAAAAAGGCTACACAACATTTGAAGGCATGGTGGCTAAGTGGTAAAGCACTTCTGAACTGGTGGTCTTGGTTTCGAATCCTGGAGAAGACTTGGATTTTTAATTTTGGGATCTTTAGGGCACCTCTCAGTCCACCCAGCTCTAATGGGTACCTGACATTAGTTGGGTAAAAGTAAAGTAAAGGCGGTTGGTCATTGTGCTGGCCACTATGACACCATTGCTAACAGTGGGCCGCAGAAACAGATGATCTTTACATCATTTTCCCTATAGTTTGCAAGGCCTGAAAGGAGAACTTTACTTTTACGCAAAGAGTTCAACTGGCTTTTAGTAATACTACATTATTCAGGCTGTGAGTTCCTCTTCTTGAATAAATTATGCTAATGTCCACTTGGTTAATTGACCATCAAGTCACAAAATGGACAAAAAACTTAAAGAAAAAATTGAATAACAAAAAGAACAAAAAAAAAAAAAAAAAAAGCATCACACGTAATAAAAGTCAAGCTGCAATGGTGAATTCTTAATTTAAATTGCCTTGTGTAACCATGGCTTCTACCTATTAAACAATAACATTGTCAAATTCTATCAGAGACCATTCAAAATAAAATAACTGCAGGAAAAAAATAATTACTCTCTAAGCTTTCTTTCTATTAGTACAAAGGGTAGAGGCTTAACTAGAAATCATGACTATTGTTTGAACTTAGGGCTGGAACAACTGGAAATTAGTATTGATTAATTTTTCTCAATTTTTTTTTTTTTATTAAGGGATAGAACTATACTGTGAACTGAAAGAGTTAATTTGGTAAGGCTTCAGTGACTCAGAGGAATGTTTTCAACTTTTGTGCTTAGGTGTATATAGTCTTTGTTTCTGTATTGAGCAGTTATTTATACTGAAATACTTTAGGCCTATTTTAAACCTTTTTTGTTTTTGAGGTTTACAAAATTCTTTCTTTAGTGAGTAATGCTTATATATACAACAATAGGATCAATACTTTAGTACGCTGTGACATAGTTCATATAAATAAATGTACTACAAAAGGCTTTAAAAAATTGACCTATGGATTGAAAAAATCTGGCTTACCCTTTTGGATGTCTATCAAGTTCATTTAGAACTGTGTGGTCAACGTATTCAAAAACCAAATGAAGTCTTTTCCTGCGTCGGAAAACTTCTATCAGGTTGACTAAGTTGGGGTGTTTAAGTTGCTAAAGAAAAGGAATGTGATTATTAATGAACTTAATCAACTGCAACTGTGCCAGTTTGTTCATACTTTTTTTTTTTTAACATTAAAAAAAATGTAAATTAGTGACTGAATCACTAAACGAAATCACATTTCAACTTGGACACTTAGATATAATCAATCAAGGGTGTGTTATGTAGTAATAGAGAATGGCTGGTTATGTGCTATGTGTTATAGGCTGTCAACATAAGGGTCCTGGGTTTGAACCCTGCCAGCAGCATCCCTTCCTTTCTTGCAGGAGAGGTTTGGGCTAGGACCTAGTAATCTTCATTTCTGACAGAACTAGAACTTATGAACCAAGATCTAGGTATTTGGGTTTAAATCTTATTTATTTTTTCTGTATTTTAGATCTTTCTTGGTTTACCTATAATAAATGCAAAAAAAGAACAAGGGCCAAAGCCCTATAACCATCTCCTATGTGTAGAATGGTGGCTGAGCGGTAAAGTGCTAGGCTTATGAACCATATTCAAATCCTTGTAAAGACCTTTTTTTTTATTATTTCAGGATGTTTGGGTGCCTCCGAGTCCACCAGCTCTAATGGGTACCTGACATTAGTTGGGAAAGTAAAGGTGGTTGGTTGTTGTGCTGGCCACATGACACCCTTGTTAACAATAGGCCATAGAAACAGATGACCTTAACATCATCTTCCCTAAGATCGCAAGGTCTGAAAGGGGAGACTTACTTTTATGTGTTAACCGTAAATATTTGTATCTTCTTATAAACTACAATCTGTCATTTTTAAGGCTCATAAACAGTTTTTTGAGAGAAAATTAATTTTTGATTATTTTCTAAAGTGAAATGATACACCAGCCTTAAATAATGTAACATTTCATAATGTACACCACCTGAAGTAAGACAGTTCAGTCCAACTCAATAATCTGACTGTGATCTATGTATTGTAGCTTTTTATTTTTAGAGTTGATTGTTCAATACCTAACAATTCTTATTCAATAGGACAAATTTCTATATCCTAACTTTACAATAGGGGGCGCGGTGGATGAGTGGTAAAGCGCTTGGGGTCCAAACAAAGTGATCCTGTGTTAAAATCCTGGTGAAGACTGGGATTTTCAATTTCGGAATCTTTAGAGTGCCTCCATGTCCTCCCAGCTCTAATTGATACCTGACATTAGTTGAGGAAAAGTAAAAGGGGTCAGTCATTGTGCTGGCTACATGAAACCCTTGTTAACCACGGGCCACAGAAATAGATGACCTTTACATCATCTGCTGTATAGATCACATGATCTGAAAGGGGAACTACTAATTTTACATTAACTAATAATACATTTTACTATGTCATCTGATGCACTTGAGTTTGATTAATGTAATATGAACATGGCTGATGGTAACTTTTTTACCTTAGCACTCAGAACACATAAAAGTGTATTTCTGTTAGCGTTGACACTGAATGTATAAACAGTAGAGCCAGGATTGAGTTGTGGGTCAATCTGCATCTCCTGGTAACTTTGGAGGAGGAAGGGGCTTTTGAGTGGAAGGTTGAAAGTTTTTAGTTATGGTTTTTTGCTTTTTGAGAGTGGGCTTGATTGTTTGTAGCTCCTCAGTGGTTATTCAGTGATTTCTTGTGATTGAAACCAAGAGTTGTTCTATTTATCTTGGTATGGAGAGTTTATTTTAAGAGTGAGTTGTATTCTGTGTTTCTGAGATTGGAAATGTTGGAGTTATTATTATTATTATTGGACCATTATCAACAGTGCAAATGACTTAATTATTATTGTATATATTGTAGTAACTCCAGTGGTGGACTGAAAGGGTTAATGTGTGTGTGGCCTACTGATACACACAACTCAGGCCAATCACACAGGTCAACGGCTGTTCAATAAGTGACATTGCAGCTATTACACGCAAATATGACAAGTATTATGGTCATGTGACCGAAAGCCTTCACTGTCTCTCGACAGTGTGCAAGAAAGGACAGTTGAGTCCAGGACGGCAAGGCAGTAAGGATTTGTGGTACCTTTGAGTCCTCGAGAATGTAGCTGTATGAGCTAGAGACTTGTAATGTTTAGTTAGGCAATTCTGTTAAGTACAAGAAAGCATTTGAAGTTACTGTAGCCAATTAGGTTGAATTGGCTGTCAATGTAATTGTAATTAAAACGCCACATTGTTTATTGAAGCTCTTGTTGTCAAGTTCTTGTGTTAGATGTGCTGTGTTGTATTTAGCAGTGTTTACAGAAGCCTGATTGAGAAGATCGTAACAATATATTAACAATTTGTGTTTCTAAGTTATCAAGTCTATGGTAAGAAAGTTGGAGAAGGATTGAAAATAATGAACATCTCCTATAATAAAGTATTGACTCTTACAGACTATGTTTGTTATTGTAATATTGGGGCTAAATTTATAGCTCTTAAAAACTTGGTCCCTGGTGCTGTTATTCATTTATGTTTAATATATGTATGTATCATTTGTCTCAGCACCTAGCTTCAACTCTATGTTTTCATTACATTGTAGTAAATATTTATAATTTGTGACACTAAAAGTTTTATCATTTTTATGTTTCACTAAAACCTTCATCATGCTCGTGGCACATGATTGTATCAGTTACATCCTAGCCTATATCTTTTGCAGAATTACAGTGGAATGTAGCTGTCAGGGTTCAAACTGGAGACCTTCATGAGAATAGTCCATAACAAATACCAATCTACCAGATTTTTCTGTTAATATAAATTTAATGCCACCTCAATTCCCAGATCTAGTCTGTAGTTTTTCTTAATATCTGCAGTTTGGGCTGAACTGTTTCACGAGTTCAATATTGGAAAAAGCTCACACTAAACACAAATTAATACTTAATTATAGGCTATGAAATAGTTTCTACAACTAGGAATGGTGTAAATAATTTCATTTGGATTCTTGTTTCTTCTTTTGTTTTTCTTAACAAGAAATTTTTTTTTTTAAACTTTCAATCCTCCACTCTGTGATGTTTTAATTTAACTTAAAAATTTATCAAAAGAATTTTTCTATACCAATTTTAAAGAAGAGGATAAATATTTAAAGAAAAAATAAATTGTTACTTATGATAGTGAAATTTTAAAGGAAGGAGGCTTTTTAGATAGCATAGAAACTCAATAGAGAGTTTAGAAATATTTTGTTATCTCCCATGTTTTAATGTCATGTACTTTTAACTCTTTCTCCGTAATTATTTACCAGATTCTGGTGGAATCAACGCTGGTATCGTCAGTTAGGAAAGAAAGAGTTAAATAAGCACACATTCAAAGAGTTGCCAGGATGTAATAGAACCAAAGAGTCTATTAAAATTATTTATATTCACATTGACTTAGATTTTTGTGTTTATGTCTTTATTACAAAAACGTTTTGACATCCATCAGTAAGAAAAATTTACTTCGAAATAGTAATTACTAAATGGTAAATAATGAATCGGAGGTGCGGTGGCCGAGTGGTAAAAAGATTTGCTTCTGAACCAGGGGTCCTGGGTTCGAATCCTGGGATTTTTAATTTCGGGATCTTTGGGCGCCTGAGCCCACCCAGCTCTAATGAGTACCTGACATTAGTTGGGGAAAAGTAAAGGCGGTTGGTCGTTGTGCTGGCCACATGACACCCTCGTAAACCGTAGGCCACATAGTCAGAAGACCTTTACATCATCTGGCCTATAGACCACAAGGTCTGAATGGGGAAATTTTTTTTAACTTATATAATGGATCATTGAAATAATTTATTTCCATAGTGCTTTAATATAGTGCATCTTTTAACTCTTTATCTCCGTAAATATTTTCCTCATTCCGATAGTAATATTCATTTTGCTCATTTGTATTTCACTATCCTGTTCTTATTAAACTTAAATAACTTTTGTTTGTTATTAGAAAATGTTATACTTGGTATCAAATTATAGGGGAATGCATGCTCTTTTTACACAACACAAATTAAAGTTTATAAGTGAATAAATCAATTTAGTTTAATGGGGTCAAATCAACGATGACATCATCGATAAGGAGAGAAATAGTTAAGCTATAAGCTTGCTCTGTGCACTGATGGTTCAATCTCTTTTGTGGACAAGTGGGGAGAGAGTATCTGGAAGAAGGCTTCCGCGCTGACATTTGTTGCCCAATAATACAATTCAGCTCAACTCGGAATTATAACTCTAGCCCCCTTGATATTAGAGCATGGAATGGGTTGCCTGAGCTAGCCAGGAAAACCAGTGACTTGGCAGAATTTAAGTCATTGGTTAATATGCATGACTAAATGCATGACGCGTAGGATGTAATCATCTTCTTTTTTTGAAGTAACATCTGTATTATATAAGATAAGATAGATATGTAGCCAAGAAGTCTATACCACCCAGCTACAGACCAGAGCAAACAAAAATAATGTAAAGCTACTCTAGTGGTTTTATACACCCAGCAGACACAGTTTATACATATAAATTAGTTTATAGTTGAGAAGACAATAGCCACCCACTCCAACATCTGCCAATCAAGACTAGAACCAAACAGTACAAAAACTCCTTCATTCCTTACTCATCATGGACTGTATCAGCGCTAAGCTAATCTTTGACTAAAAATGTGAAAAGGATCAAGACATCTCAATGAACTTTTTATGTTGTGTCTGCTCTATTTATGTACATGTTTTTGTTAATGTTGTTTTTATTTGAGAAAAGAATCTTTTTAACCACAACAAATTTCCAATAAGGACCAATAAGCGTCAGTCTTAGTCTTTAAAAAAAAAAAAGAAAACAGTGAGTCTTTAATTTTCTACTTGAAGGAAAAAAAAAGTATATTTATAGAAATTAGAGGAAAAGGGGAACACCCAATAAACATGAGTGTCGGCAGCAAAGATCTTTGCGAGACATATGATATGAGTGAGTCTTTCAGTTACAAGCACATTTTATTATTGTTTATGTCTTAATAACAAAGTGTTGCCAACTTTACTGATTACTTGTGTTTGATGTGAGCCAGCAGAGGATCTTATACTATCTTGTGCTGACCCTTATTAACTATCAGCCATAAAAAAAGATGACCTTTATATCATATGCTATAGCAGGGGTTCTCAACCTGTGAGTTATGACCCCCTTGGGGGTCGATTGACGATTTGCCAGGGGTCGCCAGAGACCATAGAAAAAATGAATAGTTTTGTCTATTCTTCTAATGCGGTGTGTCTGAGCGGGGACGGGGGGTCGCGGCAAAGTGTAGGATTGTAAAGAGGGGTCGCTGAGCTTAAAAGGTTGAGAACCGCTGCTTTTAAGGTTGCAAGGTCTAGATATATACACTTGTGTTACTATTATAATTATACACTGACTATTAGATTACATAAATTAGTTGATTGGTGTTCCAACAAGGTTTTATTATTCTTTCTCAATGTGTTTTAGGTTTATGATTAAAGTTTAAGAGATTTTTGTTTTACATGTTTTGGTTGGTCCTTCAGAATTGTTGATTATTACATCCTAGCTCCAACCTCCCACTGAACAGCCAGCAAGGGATAGCTGCCAGCAGGGTTTGAACCTGCGACCATCAAGACAACAGTCCAGAGCACATATTGCAAGATCAGGCAAAAAGTAAATTCATTATTAATTAAGAATCTTATGATGATTATTACCAATTTGTTACATACATGTAACATTGGCACACAAATAACTGACACATTTATAACATTTACCCCAATACTAAAAAAAATAAAGTGATTTTTACTAATTTTTTTTTAAAAAGTGCACAAATAACTTACTTTTGTTATCCAAAGAATGAACACTTTCTAATAATAAAAAAAAAAAGAACACAGAAATAAAACACACCTTTAACATCCTTATCTCCCTCATTGCAATTTTCTTAATTAAAGGGTCCTCCTCTGATTCCACAAATTTTTTTATAGCAACTAACTGGGAGGTCTCTCTGTTGCGACATTTGAAAACTACACCATAGGATCCTTCTCCAATTTTGTTTATTTTCTCATACTTGTCCATCTTGTCTGTGTTTCCTGTATTGTTCCAGTATGGACCCTGTTGTTGCTGGTTGCCAGGAGGATCTTTCCTTGGACTGAAATAGAAAGAGGTAAAAAAAATAGAGATCACAGTCAGAAAAGAAAAACTTTATTACGCAAATATTTGGTTCACCCCAATTCCTCACATTTTCTAGAAATGTGAAGAATAACTTTCCTTGTAATCAATAATATGAGTTTTAAAAAATTCACATGCAAGTAAATAAAATCGGTCAAGACAAAAATATACACATTTAAAATGTTTAAATCTATCTATATATATATATTTAAATCTATATATATAATTCTCTTCATCGCTCAAGAAATTGAACGAAAAGAAGAAGTAAAGGAAAGATCACTCTCTTATTTCTGCAGATAGTCACCCACGAAACAAAAAAAAAAATGGGGGGGGGGGGGGGGAGAACAAGTACTCACTGGTAACTACGGATGGCTGCCTGGTCAACCGATTTGTGCGCTGAACTGTCGTTTGGATTTATTAAACCCTGCCTGTTCCCATCCCCCTTCGTCCTGCGGGAGGTTTGGACTAGGAAGTAAACTATCTTCAACTCTGAATGAACATCCGAAACACGTAAAACATTTTACAAACACTAAATAGCAGTGCCTGACCATTGTGACCAAGAAATCAAGGAAAGAGAACAAGTAATCAAATATGTATATGAATGACACCCCAAAATGACAATTTTTGTCTTTATATTTCCATATATTTTAAGGACTTTTTCGTATATTTTGTATTTTCGGGAGATTTCCAGAAGCTCCTGATAAATCGACAGGAGGGCATGGGAAATCTGTTTTAAGTTATAATATGGTTTAATTTAATAATTTATACACCTAGAATTGGCGCGGGTCCTATGAAAGTGCGGGGCCCACTGCGATCGCATAGTTTGCAGTGGCCTAAGGCCGGTCCTGCAAAATAGTGGCATATGGTATGCCTCCAGTCGACTAGTGTATAATTATATAGCATCTTATAAGATAATTTGAATGTAAACCAAAGACTGTAGACTGATGTAAACAAATTAAACCTGTGAGCTTTACGTACTATCCTTATCATTAATTTTCATGGGAACCATTTTTTGTCAGCCAAATGTCAGAGAACCATTTGTCAACCAGTTTTCTGGTAAATCATTTTTCATTAACAAATGTGAATTAATCAGTTGTTGTGGAACCAGAAATAGCAATCGCTGCATTTCAAAAAGTGACCTGCCTGATAATAGGCAAAATAAATAAAATATGGGTGCACACTGGATTAGTATAAAAGTATAAGCATAAAATCTGTACAATTGTATACATCGTTTCTTCTTATCTTACTGAAAATAGCTCTAGAATCTAGATCTATGCACTTAAGCTATTTGAACTTAACTTGAGTTTCAACTGGACACAACAGAATGATACAACATATGTTCAAGAAGCTTAAAGTCAGCACGTATGAGACCTGCCCTTGTGGAGCATCACCAGAGAATACTGACCATGTCCTTCAAAGCTGCATACTATATCAAGAGGCCCCAAAACCCTTCTATAGAACAAAAACTATACTGAGAACTGCTTGATATGGAAACTACTGCGTGGTTCATCTCAGATATAGGATTACTGATCTGAACCCTATGACATGTAAAATGAGAATGAAGAAATAGAACTGTATTCTATAGTAAGTATTAAAATATACTAATCTAAAAACGTTTAAAATGAAATCTATGTCAACTATGTTTAACTTTATGATGGTTTATGAGACACTATTATAATGATTTATGATGATTATGTTACATTATGTACCTGAGATATTCATTCATGGCTGGCAAATAGTGCCACCCTGCCTTTAACACTTTTCACTTTCTACTGCGAAAGTGAAAAGTCAAGTCTTCCAGTTGATTATTTTATTTATTAAGTCTAGATCTAACTTAACAAGTTGTTTCACCAACTAAAAATATATTGTCAGTCACAATCACCTCTTGAGTTTGAGTTCATTATCAAGAACTTTAGAAGTGAAGTTGACAATCAACTGTGAATTATCATTATTATGAGTTCAGTGACTTTCATCGATAGTTGGTGGTACTGGTCTGGATCTAGAACTATTATAACGATACTTCTAGACAATCACATTAGCATTCCATTTCACAAATGGTAGATCTTATAGTTTTAATAACAAGACACTATGTGCTACAATAGATCTTATAATGATTGAAACAGAAAAATCAGAAGATCTATACATCTAGATCTAGTCACATTCATTAGTTTAAAATTTAATTTAAAAAAATCAACAACGCCATATTGAATTTTTATTTAACAATATTCTTACGCGGTCGTCACGGACTATATTCTGTAGTAAAGGATTTGAAAAATAAGTTTTTATTACATAACCACAATTAAATAATGTACTTTATATCAAATCAAATTAACGCTTAGTCAATATAGTACTGTAAAACGTAAATTCTTTAAAAGACAATAAGAACTATTTGTTTTATAGTTCAAACGAATGTACGCTATAGCCCACAACGGGTCATTCCCTTGGTTACACATACCACGTGACGTAAATACACATACTTTAGGGTTTGTTTAGATACAAATTTTCACGCTTGCGTTTCCGGTTTTGCTTTCCAAAACGGATCGATACTGATATGGCCAGATTTTTATGAAAACGTAGAGAACGTTATTCAAATCAAGAAGTACAATTATTATTGATCAGAAAGTTTAAGGCGTCAGTCATTGAACTGCTGTTTCATTATATAATTATAGAAAGATATTTTACACAACTGTATAAGAGACATTTTCATTGGTTACAGTCCTCCCCCCTCTATTTTTATATTTTTCATTCGGTAACAACGCGCAGTCTGTGTGCATGTATTTAATTAAGCCGTACGCTGTTTGACATGAGTGTTAATTACACAATAAATCGATTCTATGCCAAAACATGTATTTGTTTTTAACAGTTCTGTCCCTTTGTACAAGATTAGGTAAAAGAGCAAAAGGCTTAAATAAGCTTATTTCTACTGGGGAAACTGTTAATCCGTTGACACAGAAAAGTACCTAAGGCCTAACTATTGTTAAAAAAAAAACGCAAGCTAAAACTCTATATGCACAAGGAAATAATCTTGTTCCATTAAATAAAAGAAGTGACAACTAACAAAATTCTTTAATATTTGTTCAATTGGGCTTTCTAAATTTCTAATTCATATGCTACTTTTGATATAAATATTTTTTTAAAAGTGAATAGTTAATTTCTAGCCGTTGTTTTTATACCTAACCACATAAAAAAAAAAGCAAACTAAAACACTATGGCTATATCACAAGGTCGTCAGGGCTCGCAAAGACCTTCCTACAGAGAACAGTACCAGGCAAAAGAAGAAGAGGCGGACAGAGAACGCGATGGGAAGAAAAAAAAAGAATGGACGGCCCAGTCATTGAAAGAGATTCTATCCAAGACAAAAGACAGAAAGGAATGAAAGTGAAGATTATAAGCATTGAGTAACTCAAAGATATACAAAGGTTGATTGTAAACTTTGCTAAAGCCAAACTATTTAAGCATACACTAATACGTCCACAAGCTCCACTCTCCATTCATATAGGCTGTACTATTTACTGACACATCCCCATGCATTCGTATAGGCTGTGCTATTTACTGACACATCCCGATGCATTTAGCTAGGCTGTGCTATTTACTGACACATCCCCATGCATTTATATAGGCTGTGCTATTTATTGACACATCCACATGCATTCATATAGGCTGTGCTATTTACTGACACATCCCCATGCATTCATTTAGGCTGTGCTATTTACTGACACATCCACATGCATTCATATAGGCTGTGCTATTTACTGACACATCCCCATGCATTTATATAGGCTGTGCTATTTACTGACAGATCCCCATGCATTCATTTAGGCTGTCTATTTACTGACACATCCCCATGCATTCATATAGGCTGTGCTATTTACTGACACATTTCTGGACTCGTCTCGACAATACACCTCTAAGTATAACAAACTTTTTTCGTATCATTTTGAAATGTGACATGTGATTTTGAATTACACATTTATATAGTATATTATACTATCCGACCGGCGGCGTAGCATACGCCGCTATTATGCATGCAACCTGTGCGACCGCAGTGGGCCCCTCACTTTTATAGGACCCGCACTTTCATAGGACCCGCGCTAATTCAAGGTGTATAAATTATTAAATTAAACCAACTTAAAACAGATTTCCCGCGCCCTCCTGTCGATTTACCAGGATCTCCTGGAAATCTCCCGAAATTGCAAAAGATACGAAAAAGTCATTAAAATATACGGAATATATAGACAAAAATTGTCATTTTGGGGTGCCATTCAATATGGAAAACGTCAATCCTACGCGCGATAAATAAAAAAGGCATTATGCATTAGCCGTAATTGTGTAATCTGGTGAATAAAGCTTCTAGCGGCTCAAACTAATGAAGAATTACTTGAGGTCAACAATTCTCAAAGATTGAAACATTTGGTAATTCTTGCTATTGAGAGTGATCTATGTAGGAAACAGAATTATTATGATAAAATGTATGACTTTGCAACACGCAAGGCTCGTAAAGTAATTCTGTATGTAGTAAAGAATGTATAAAATGCATAGACGAATTTTCTAATACGAACTCTTAAATTTCACATATTATCCTCTTCCCTACCCAAACTTGTTCCCGCGAAATCCGTTTCGCATAGGGCCCCACAATTGTTAAGTCCGGCCCTGCTATTTAGTGACCTGTAAATATAGATAGTAGATTACTTGTTCTCTTTCCATGACTTCTTGGTCACAAAGGTTAAGTCCGGCGCTGCTATTTAGTGTTTGTAAAATGTTTGCTTATAAAATGTTTTACATGTTTCGGATGTTCCTTCAGAATTGACGATAGTTTACTTCCTAGTCCAAACCTCCCGCAGGACGAAGGGGGATGGGAGCGGGAAGGGTTTGAACCCAAGACTATCGATAAATCCAAACGACAATCCAGCGCGCAAACCGCACGATCGTGCAGCCATCCGTAGTGACTGGTGAATACTTGTTCTCCCCCTCCCCCCTCTTGTTTTTTCGTGGGGTGACTATTTACAGAAATAAGAGAGTGATCTTTCCTTTACTTCTTAATTCTTCATGTTCCAAACTTTTGAGCCATGTAGAGAATTTTATATATATATATATTTATATGGCTCCTCATGTCTCGAAAGACAATGGATGCGCCTAGTTGAGTCACTGACTTTGGTTTCGTATTGAGAGGGGGCAGAATCCGATGTGACTGAACAAGCCAATTCTGGAGCGGCAGAGTTTGCCACAGTTCGTGCATTTATATGCATCTGTCCTTATACTAGCTGACACGGCCGCGCAAGAATAACCTACAGAAATGTCTGCAAGCGAGACATGAGAACCACAGGCATCAATGATAGTATGTGGGAGGAGATAGCCCAAGACAGGACAGCATGGAGACAGGCTGTGCGTGCTGGTACGAACTTCGCCGACTGCAAAAGATATATGGGCCTAAAATATATTTCTGCAAAATAGTAATATTAACGCATTTTTGTTGAAATTGAAGCCATTGAAAGATCTAGTTCAAAGTTCAAAGGTCATACACCATCAGTGTCTCCTGGTGCAAAGAAACAGGAAGTTTTAAGAAAACGATGGGTTTATGGAGTTGAAAGGAATGATACCACAAGAATGTCATCTTTATATAGGCTCACATATTGCTACATAATGTAAGCCTCTTCGGTAACACGGTATATTAATAAATTATTACATAGCCCGGAAGATAAAAATTGGGACTAGCGAATCATGAACTTGTGAAGTACCATCAGAGTATGCAGACCATTTCCTTCGAAGCCCTACCAACATACTGCCGGGATAAAAACAACAACAACAACAACAACACGTCGACACATATTTGACCCAAAAGCTATGCGGCCACACATCAACATCTTCTGACCTTAGCTATGGCCTAATCGTACTTACAGACATGCGCATTGCGTGCAAGCTTATAGACTCGACTGTAAGATTTTCATATATATTTTTTTTATCATGCGCTCCTGAACATGAGCTATTTTTAGACAAGGACAATTCTGGTGGATCAGGCGATTAGAGAGTTAATTTAAAATCGATAGTGGAGAACTCATCCGGTATTGGTCGGTAATAAGATCAACTAGACAGATCAACTAGCACAGTGTAAGTACTTTCTCTGTCCGTGTGTCTCTAATCAGATCAAAATATTAGCGTCCAAAGGTTTTATGGAATAGTTTTATTTAAACACAAAGAGCGACAGAGTTAATTGGAATAGATAAAAACAAAGCGCGAGAGAAAGAAAAATGTAAGTTGATCGAGAGAGAGAGAGAGAGAGAAGAAAGAGAGAGAGAGAGAGAGAAGAGAGAGAGAGAAAAAGAGAGAGAGAGAGAAGAAAGAGAGTGAGAGAGAGAAGAGAGAGAGAGAAGAGAGAGAGAAGAGAGAGAGAGCAGAAAGAGAGTGAGAGAGAGAAGAAAGAGAGAGAAGAGAGAGAAGAAAGAGAGTGAGAGAGAGAGAAGAGAGAGAGAAGAGAGAGAGAGAAGAGAGAGAGAGAAGAGAGAGAGAGAGAAGAAAGAGAGTGAGAGAGAAGAAAGAGAGTGAGAGAGAGAAGAGAGAGAGAGAAGAGAGAGAGAGAAGAAAGAGAGAGAGAGAGAAGAGAGAGAAGAAAGAGAGAGAGAGAGAGAAGAAAGAGAGAGAGAGAGAAGAAAGAGAGAGAGAAAAGGGAGAGAGAGAGAAGAGAGTGTGAGAGAGAAGAGAGAGAAGAAAGAGAGTGAGAGAGAAGAGAGAGAGAGAAGAGAGTGTGAGAGAGAAGAAAGAGAGTGAGAGAGAAGAGAGAGAAGAAAGAGAGAGAAAAGAAAGAGAGAGAGAGAAGAAAGAGAGAGAGAGAAGAAAGAGAGAGTGAGAGAGAGAGTGAGAGAGAAGAGAGAGAAGAAAGAGAGAGAGAAGAGAGAAAGAAGAAGAAAGAGAGAGAGAGAGAGAAGAGAGAGAGAGAGAGAAGAGAGAGAGAAGAGAGTGAGAAGAGAGTGAGAGAGAAGAGAGAGAAGAGAGAGAAGAGAGAGAGAGAAGAAAGAGAGAGAAGAGAGAGAGAGAGAGAAGAGAGAGAGAAGAGAGTGAGAGAGAAGAGAGAAAGAAGAAGAAAGAGAGAGAGAGAGAGAAGAGAGAGAGAGAGAGAGAGAAGAGAGAGAGAAGAGAGTGAGAGAGAAGAGAGAGAAGAGAGAGAGAGAAGAAAGAGAGAGAAGAGAGAGAGAGAGAGAGAAGAAAGAGAGAGAGAGAAGAGAGAGAGAGAAGAAAGAGAGAGAGAAGAGAGAAAGAAGAAGAAAGAGAGAGAGAGAGAGAAGAGAGAGAGAAGAGAGTGAGAGAGAAGAGAGAGAAGAGAGAGAGAGAAGAAAGAGAGAGAAGAGAGAGAGAGAGAGAGAAGAAAGAGAGAGAGAGAAGAGAGAGAGAGAAGAAAGAGAGTGAGAGAGAGAAGAGAGAGAGAAGAGAGAGTGAGAGAGAAGAGAGAGAGAAGAAAGAGAGAGAGAGAGAGAAGAAAGAGAGAGAGAAGAGAGAGAGAAGAGAGAGTGAGAGAGAAGAGAGAGAAGAGAGAGAGAAGAGAGAGAGAAGAGAGAGAGAAGAGAGAGAGAGAAGAGAGAGTGAGAGAGAAGAGAGAGAAGAAAGAGAGTGAGAGAGAGAAGAGAGAAAGAGAAGAGAGAGAGAGAAGAAAGAGAGAGAGAGAAGAAAGAGAGTGAGAGAGAGAAGAGAGAAAGAGAAGAGAGAGAGAGAGAAAGAGAGAGAGAAAGAGAGAGAGATATATAGAATAAAGAGAGAGAGATATAGAATAAAGAGAGTGAGAGAGAAAGAAAGAAAGAAGGGAATGAAAAAAGAAAGTGAGAGATGATGAAATATGCGCATATTAAAAGAGCCCAGATTTTTTGGAAGTACTGCCAGTTTGGCTACATAGTTGTTTAGCTTGAAAAATGTGAAGTCTCTTTTTGAAAAGTCAAATACTTTTAGAGAATTTAATAACTCTTTTATCGTCTGCTTCGTCCAGTTTTAAAACGTCATTCACTTTCACTTTGTTGTTAACTTCCGTTCTATATTCTCCATCAATGCTGGCTTGTCGTGTGGTATGCGCCCTGGACTACAATATTGATGGGTTCGAACCCTGCCCGCTGCCATCCCCCGCTGTCCTTCTGGAGGTTAGTGCTAGGTTGTGATAATCTTCCATTCTGAAAGAACACCCGAAACGTCTAAAACGTCCGAAACATGTAAAACGTCCGAAACGTGTAAAACGTCCGAAACATGTAAAACGTCCGAAACATGTAAAACGTCCGAAACATGTAGAACTAATGGAATCCCTTGTATCTTCTGGTTTTAATTTCACAAACTCATTCACAAATTGAACAAAAGGACACTTTATTTCGACAACTTATTTCCTAACAGTTATATTCAGAGCTGTTCAAATCTCCTCTAGATCTGGTGAGTCCATTTTTCTGGCTGGGCATAAGGATAATGTGGAAAGAATGTTTGTACTGACCAACGCACAGAGGACAAAAGAGAGTGTGGATTTACAGCCTTTGAGATCAAAGATAATAGCTTTACAGCCTTTGAGATCATAGATAGTAGCTTTACAGTCTTTGAGATCACAGATAGTAGCTTTACAGCCTTTAAGATCACAGACAATAACTTTACAGGGTTTGAGATCACAGATAGTAGCCTTAGAGATCACAGATAGTAGCTTTACAACCTTTGAGATCACTGTAGCTTTACAGCCTTTGAGATCATAGACAGTGGCTTTACTGCCTTTGAGATAATAGATAGTAGCTTTCCAGCCTTTAAGATAATAGATAGTAGCTTTACAGCCTTTGAGACAATAGATAGTAGCTTTACAGCCTTTAAGATAATAGATAGTAGCTTTACAGCCTTTGAGACAATAGATAGCAGCTTTACAGCCATTGATATACTCACATGTTTCATCGAATACATTGTAAGACTAATTTATAAATTTTACTTTTATTTTTTTTTGTATCCTCCTTTGTGAGGATTTGTCCTCCTTTTTGTCTTCCTAAGGACGTGCAGGCATCCGGTTACTACTTATCTTTATATATATATATATATAACTATTAATTGCGTATTCTTGTCATTGGTTTTTCTTACTAACTCATGCAACTTATTCCGCGATTTAATGTTATTAAAAAACACGGTTACAAAAACAGTTTGTGTGGAAACTCAAACTCAAAATCGTCCCCCGAAGTGGTCCGCTATGGCAGGTAAGATAATGCAAGTTTCATAATATTTTCACTATCTTCGTCGATTCAAAAACAGAGCTTGTGTCGAAAGTGTTGCCGACAATGTTGTATTGTTAGTTAGACTAACGACTTGATACCACAGGATAAGGAGATTGTCATTATTATTATATTGTTAATATTGTTACGATCTCTCCTATTCAGGCTTTCTATAATCACTGCTTAACACAACACAACACATCAAGAATTTGACAACAAGGCTCTAAATAATCTGGTACTTTAATACTGGTCAAATCAAACAGCCAATACGACACAATTGGCAACACAATCAACTGCTACAACGTTAGACCCTATATCACTGTAATAAACTCATAACTCTACTGTCTCTTCCTGGACTCGTCCGTTTCACTGGAGGACTGCACCAGGACCGACTTCATGGCTGACTCACAGTCCCGGTCTCAACGCTCTGCGGTCTTGAACTGCCGCTTTCCTAAACACTTTGTCTGGTCTGCCAAGGCTTATGATCAGATGACCATAACACGGGCGCTATTCACGTGCAAAGTTCATGCCAGTACTGTCCCTTGCCTTTCAATATAGCACGCTAAACTGACCTGTGTCACATATGTCAGCTGATCACACAGTTAACCCATTTGCGTCGCGAATAGGGTTATAACAATATTCACATGTATTCAATGAATTGAATGAACTGATGTTTATGAAGATATAGTTCAATCCTTGGTGTCACTTACAAAGAATGCAAGAGGAATAAAGAGAGTACAGACAGCAACCCCACGACGACCTGCTAACCACTGTCAAAAAAAAAACGTAAACTCAAACTCTATTGCCACATCACAAGGTCCTCGTGGGCTCGCAAAGACCTTCATTCAGGAGACAGTACCAGGAAGAAGAAGAAGAGGAAGGCAGACAAAGCGAAGTGAAGACAACATCAAAGAACGGACAGGCCTGTCAGTGAATGAAATTCTACCAAAGGCAAAGGACAGAAAGGAATGGAGAAAGACAGCTGACAGATCTTGTGTGGTGCTCCAACAGACTTAGGGATAGGTGAAGATGAAGTTAAATGTGAACATGGCCTAACTGATGTTAAGACGGACGGGCAGACAGACCACACAAAACTAATAGCGGCTATTATCCTTTCTGGAATAACTAAAAAACACTTGTAGGCCTACGAATTTGTTCTAGCATTTGGAATAAGAAATATGCCTTTATCTTTGTGTCTTTCTTGGTAAGTTCACCAATTATATATAAATACATAACTAAAAAATAAGTTTGAGTCTGATTGGCAAACACTTTAGTTCTAAATACTTACGACATTAGCTAGTAATCAAAACAATCATACAAACAAAAACAGCAATGATTGGAACAAGTCCCCAGTGCAACACACGCTAAAAACATTTAACTAGCTTGTGACAACTGAAAAGCTTTAATTGAACATTGAAATGTTGGAAAAACCTGGCCAACTTGTGGATTTTAATTTCGGTTAATCCTAAAGTAATCTTGTTCTATCTGGCACTTTATCAACACTGGTCAGGACTATGCAGTTAAAGAAAAATCTAATCCTAATCGGCAAGGAAATAAAAAACACTGACACTAATCCTAACCGTTGTGACAGGACAGTTTGATTGATTGAATCACAAAATTTGTTCTCAAATTATGTTCAGTTATTAAAGAAGCCACATTATACCTACCTAATTCCAATTTTCATTTTCGTACAAATAAGAATAGGCCTAATATTACAGCCATGATAATACAGACTGCCAGGCCATATTTTAGGCCTATGCGCTTCGTGTTCGACTTCTTCACACTACCACCCAGATCATTTCCAGCCGTCTGGCAGGACTTTTGGACTAGACATAAAATATTCATACATGAAGGATCGCATGAAACTGTCACTGTTTAGGTTATTGCAACTATCGCATTATCTCCCTTGGATATTACTGCGCTTTTCCCCCCCCCCCTCTATCTCTCTCTGTATATATATATATATATATATATATATATATATGTATTTTTATGAAAAAAACCTTGCAAAGTTGATTTTAAAAATTATATATATAAATATATACAACAATAAAATACTCAGAAAAACACAAAGATAGAGGCACATTTCTTATTCCATGCGCTAGAATAAAGTCATACAAGTGCTCCTTCTTTCTTAGTGCCAGATAAGATTGACAGCTAGAGGCATTTACATAGATTTACTGATTTATTTATACTGCACTTCTTCTATTTAAACTTTAAGCTAATTCTCAGTTCATGCTTCGAGCTGATTAATTAAAGAGTTCAATCTGGCGAACAAAATGCACTTACTTTATCACCATTTATCTTCTACGATAACACTGGCTGAAACTGGGAATTTATCAGTGCCATATATATATATATATGTGTGTGTGTGTATGTATGTATGTGTGTGTGAGAGAGAGGTTAATTGAACACTTGATCTAAAGACAACAATAAGGAACTTTCTAGACTTCTCCTTATAACACGTAATACAAAACTTATAATGTAGGGCATCTATATCATGAACGAGAGGAAGATTTGAGGGAGGAGGAGAGAGGAAGAGAGCAGAGATTGGAAGGGAGGATGAAGAGAGGGGCGGAGGCAGAGAAAATAAAGGAAAGAGCGCGGGAGAGGATAGAGGTGGAAGGGGGTAGACAGAGGGAGGTAGAGCGCGATACGGGGGGGGTAGACAATGATTGAGATGGAGGTAGAAATTGAGAGAGACGGAGAGAGGAGAGAGAGTGGGAATAGGAGAAAAGGGAGAGTGAGAAAGAAGTAGGGAGGTAGATAAAGAGGAAGAGCTAGAAACTAAGAGATTGGAGGGAGGAAAAGGTAGAGATAAGGAGCGAAAGAGTGGGGGGGGGGGGGCTGCAGAGAGAGAGAGAGGGGGAGGGAGATATAGAAGGAGAGGGGAATGGAGGGAGGTAGTGAGAGGAAGGGAGGTAGAAAGAGAAGACAAGGAAGGGAAAAAGAAACAGAGAGTTGGTAGCCATAGTCCATGTAAATGACAAGAAACAAAATACATGTGGCTACATCTATATTATAAAGTAGAATGTAAGGTGTATGTATGTTACCTATAGACATCAAAACCGCTTGACCAATCTTGATAAAACTAGGCATGAATGTTCCTTGGGTACCAACTTAGACCGTATTGTATGTATTGTAGCCCTAAAACAAACTTAAGACCCTCAAAAAAAAAAAGTTGTCCGACTCTATTACAGCTATAGTATTTTATGGATCTAGGCCATGGTTAACAATGTTGACATGAGAAAAGATGGAAAGGATTTAGACCTAGATCTAATTTTAAGAAATACACTTTGCGCAGATAGTTTTGTACTTTGACACATGAAAATACAAAAGAAGATCTATTGATTTCATTATATAATAAAATTAACCTTCAATTTTGTGTTTCAAAAGCATTTTTTACATAAATTAGTTCCTGATATCTGTGACTACAGATTTCCTGGCGAACATTCTTTCATTAGACAATACCGTAATGAATCGCGTACTAAAAATTAATTCGTTTAATTGTTAACTTTATAATCCCATCCCTAGATCTAAAACTCTAATTCAACTCTAAGATGATAAAACTTTTATTCGCACAGATAGTTTTATACATGAACATACTAATTATAGTCCATTCATTTCATATTTTGATCAAATAAACATTCCAATTTGGTTTTCTAAAGCATTTTTAAGAGACTACATTCGTTTACGAAAGCTGCGAAGCCGAGTTGAGATAGGCCTAGATCTTTATTCATTCATGAATCGCGTACTAAAAATTATTTCGTTTAATTGTTCACTTTATAATCCCAATCATTTAACAAAGCTATCGCTCTTTTCATTTTTAATAGATATGACTGTATCGGCTTCGGGTAAACCCATTTTCGCAAACCTAATTTTATTTTCGTAGCGAAAGAGAAAAAACTTGAAAGGATCATTAGCTAAGTTTAACATACATCTAAATCCAATCCACTAGATTAGTAAACACAAACTTAGACCCGCAGGCCGCGGGTAATGTCGGCCTAGTTGTCTGTAAAGACTGTATTCACATATTATAAGAGTCAGAACGTGAACAGAACTGTCACGTTTACATGTCTGGATCATTTGTGTGCTATTTAAATATGATCACTTTTATCTTAAATATATTGCCTGCATTCTGCTTTCATCTACTCGAGGTACACGTATCTATATAATTTTACACAGCCTACCCGGCAACAATCTTTTATTAACATGCAGTCAGAGCATTCAAGATTTCGTCTGAGTTTCTTTAATTACTTCCCTTTATAGACGTCAAAGAGAAGGTCACTCTTTTGATGTGTAATAATTGCGCATTGAATCGATTTCACAGTTGTCTCCCTCGACCTCTGACCTTCACGCACTTTATAAACATAGAAACAAAAAGTGTATTGCTATCTGCGTTATTAGCTTTGTTACTTCATTGCTAACGACGAATACTGCACTCCATATTTGACAGATAATCATCTACGCTTGTGCTGTTATCGAAAAGGAATAATTTCGCAAAGTTTCAACTTGATCTGAGAATGGGCATTGGGAGAAATAACGTGTAAAAGATTCCCCCCACCCAGACAGACAGACAGACGAAGTGAATTGAGCTTTGTAACAAAAACAAAAAAAGAAGAAGAAGAACAAGACCAAGTCTGAGTAAAACATTTTATGCTTGTCATTGTCATTCTAAACACTATAAAGACTGTAGAGTGTAGACTCGACCTGAAAGATTTGTGAACTTACGTTGTGTAAAGGACACACTTTCAAAAGTCCAAAGTTACATCGGTATCCTCTACATTACACTTTCAAAAGACCAAAGTTGCATTGGTATCCTCTGTGGTGGGCTTTCAAAAGTCCAAAGCTACAGTGGTATACTCAGCCGTGGGCTTTCATAAGTCCGAAGCTACATTAGTATCCTCTGCAGTGGGCTTTCAAAAGTCCGAAGCTACATTGGTATCCTCTGCAGTGGGTTTTAAAAGTCCAAAGCTACATTGGTATACTCTGCCGTGGGCTTTCAAAAGTCCAAAGCTACATTTGTATACTCTGCCGTGGGCTTTCAAAAGTCCAAAGCTACATTGGTATCCTCTGCAGTTGGCTTTCAAAAGTCCAAAGCTACATTGGTATCCTCTGCAGTTGGCTTTCAAAAGTCCAAAGCTACATTGGTATCCTCTGCAGTGGAATTAATATTTCTTTGTCTCTTAAAGGTATCTAAGATTATAAAACAACAAGTACATAGATCTTTATCCTAAGCTATTTTCATATCAAGGATTGATATGTAGACCAACGGCACCGCACTACTCTTAAGGTATAGATTATAAAAGAGAACATGTCTAGCAAATATTACTTGATATAAATCATAACCTTTTTCCAATGCTTTTATAAACTCTGTCTGGTCAAAAAAGTGTATGCCTAGACGTTTTTTCTCCCACACCCATTCTCGGATCACGTGGAAACTTTGCACAATTATTCATTGGCGTAGACAAGTGTTTCCCAAGCAGTGTAGCTGTCAAGAGAGCTCGTTAAGAGAGATATCGTTAAATATGCGAGATTTTGTCCCCTTAGAAGACTGTACACGTTATTTCTACCACACCCATTCTCGGATCAAGTGGAAACTTTGCACAATTATTCATTGGCGTAGACAAGTGTTTCCCAAGCAGTGTAGCTGTCAGAGAGCTCTTTAACAAAGATATCGTTAAATATGCGAGGTTTTGTCCCATTTAGAAGACTGTACACGTTATTTCTCCCACACCCATTCTCGGATCAAGTGGAAACTTTGCACAATTATTCATTGGCGTAGACCGGTGTTTCCCAAGCAGTGTAGCTGTCAGAGAGCTCTTTAACAGAGATATCGTTAAATATGCGAAGTTTTTGTCCCCTTAGAAGACTGTACACGTTATTTCTCCCACACCCATTCTCGGATCAAGGGAAATTTTAAACAATTATTTTGTTTTATACCTAACAAAACATGAGTTTAGAAATCAACCACTTTGTTAATTAATTATTGGTAAATAATTATTGTTTGAAATCGAAAAAGGGAAATAACTTCTATATTCTAGAGAGATATAGTTGTAAGTGCGAAGCACTTCCCCTTAGAAAAGTCTTGATTTGTATACATTTTTTGTTTTGTTTTATAACTTTAAATAGAACCATTATATATATGAGTATATGTATAGAACATAAAGGCAGACAACTTTGTGAAAGAGAAGCAGACGTGACGATTACACATGACGAGCTCAGACAAAACATCACAAGCATGCAATGTGTTTGATATGAGTATGCAATTACATATACAATGGCAGCTCTGGTGAAAACGCATTAGATGACATTATTACGCTACGTGGATGTGTACCTGGTCGTCTGATATGCAATTATGCACTTGGATATCCTAGCTTCCAGGAGTTTCAGCGAGACTAATGTCGTGATCTGTATTTAACATATGTTGTTGGGAATCCGTGGTCCGTTCCCTGATTAAGACCACATAGGCCTACTCTCATTGCACTATAGGCCATACTGAACTTGAGGCTGGCGTTCTAGGCCTGGATCTAAAATATGCGCATCATTTATTTCTTCCGCACTTACCTTCGCGTTTTATATTAATTATGAAATGTATGGCTGACTGAGCCAAAGAGCAAACAAACCAAAAAAAACGGACGATAAATCCACAAATCAAGAAACTGACATGGCAAATAGAGGGGCAAGAACTCAAGTGGAGAGATTGAGTCACAGTTATAGAGAATTACGCCTCTTGGGACCTCACAACTGCCAGCTTTGTTACAACGCCATCCAGATAGATCTCTAGTTCCTGTAGAATCGGAAGGATTGAGGATATGTTGTTTAGATATTAGATCTAGAGCTATGATATTTATATCCCTTTATCTATTTTTATTACCTGGTATCATTGAAACATAGATCTACAACTATGGGAGACGATATAATTTTAAATGTATCAGTTACACATACAATTAAAAATGTAGAAATAAAATTCTGGTATTTATTTTACGAAAAAGGGGTCGGGGTGATCCAGGAGAGGGAAAGCAGATCCAAGGAAGACGCAAGTAATTGGAAAATGTTACAGAGCATAACTTTAATTTTGTTTTCCCTGAAGCGATTTTCAAAAAAAATGTTATGCACTCTACTTTTGACAACGCGGAGAACTACACCGGAAGAAGTGTAACAGGTCCAACTGATGGCGGATTGATTTAAGACTCATGTGTGTCGGCCACACTTGAGTAAAATAAAATGCAAACCTTGTAGGAAGTACAGTCGCAGCGTGACACACAACATGAACTATGGACATACTGATTTACTGTGACATCTCACTCAAATACAATAATACTAGAAATAAATTATAAAAACTTTTTCGTTATTTTTGTCACGTGTTCTTGTCTTCTAAATTGTATAGAGACAAGGCCAAATATAATAATCACTGGAATGGATATTTGATCTAATGGCTGTTAGATGTGTGAAAACCTGGACAACTAAGGCTTAGCTTGCCGAACGATAAACACAAAAAAGGGGAGAGAACAGTAGCAGAAATGCCTCACTGTGGCCCCAATTGAAGGGTCCCCAAAATGAGAGTTTGAATTTTTTTACATTAAATATTAGGCCATTATCCCATGTAATAATGTCAAAATGCAGGGGCTCCCAAAGGGGTCAAAGCCTCCCGGGCCCACAAATGATGGCGAATTCCTATCTACGCCACTGAACCATCACCTTTAAAACACAGAACAAAGATAAAGGTATCAACGTTTACGGAAGCCTCACAACACTCGCGCCCATACAAACAAACAAACAAAACAACAAACAAAAAAACAACTAACAAACAAAACAAAAACATTCCACTCAAGGAAGAAACTGTTAGGCACCTCTGTTGACTCACAGTCCAAAGAAGAAGAAAGTTCCAGCCATTCATCTCTGTGGTACCAATCAATGTCTACCAACGAAAGCCTCCCCCCTCCCCCCACTAGTTCCACTCATAGAAGAAACTACTAGACACCCTATCTGAAAGGCAGACCATCAACAAAGATGGTAGTATATGGAGAGCTTTCTGATTTGAAAACCACTGCGCAGTTCATCTCATGTATTGGTCTAGTCATCTGAACACTCCAACATAACAATGAGAACGAAGAAGAAGAAGAAACAAAGATGGTGCCATGCATCTAATCCTGTGGTACCATAGTGACTTTCACCATTGTCTTAAATGAAAAAAAAGCATCTACCCGTTGTACGAAACAAAAAAAATCTTCATTATAATAAAATGGAACTTACTCAATCTTATGATCGATATACTCAGAACAAAACAATTGCATGTAGGGATACACTGGGGTTGCTATCCAAAACCTTGGTAGATCATTGTAAGACTATCACTAACATATACATTAAAATATTAAGATAAATCTTCATATCTGTCTAATTCCAATTTTAAGTGCCTGAGTTATCGATTTAACTGTTGGTGTCAATTTTACCAAGCCCCAATAAAAGCAGGCAGGCCCTCGGGTTTTATATAGCAATGATATTTGAGTTCTCACAGAACACAACAAATAATCATTATCTTTCAGATCTAGATCTATTTCTTTCTCCCATTCACTATCTTCCTATGAAGTGAATCGTTGCAAGAGTCTATTTCTGTATAAGGCGGATAGATATGTAGGCCAGTGGCACTACACAGTTCCTATGTTATCAATCAAACAACTTGCGCCCCCCCCCCCCTTTTTTTTGTTTGTTTAAATGTTGCTATAAGCCTGAGATCAATGATCTACACTGTTGTTGTAATTACCTAGCCTACCTGATATGATGAAGTGACTGTGTGTATGATTCCGCTGGATCGATAGGACATTAAATTTGATATTTTGAACGTAAGATAAGAAGTAGAGATTTTATTTTTCAGACTCGGCCAGATATGCCATGTTGTTTGTGATTTTGTTGAACTGATATGTTGGATTGATTCGGAAAATTTGATGACGTGACTCACTTTTTAAAGTTGTATTTTTGATAGGATTACAAAACGATACACATAGTTAAAAAAAACAAACAAAATGGTTGCTTACAGGTCCGCAAACCAAATTAGTACATTAAAGACTGTAAACAGAATGACAACCACCGTGAAAGAAAATGACCATACTCAATGTTGTAAAAATGACCTCATTCAAAGACTAAACAAATGATCGTGGCTGAAAACAGAATGACTTATTTCAAAACTAATGAAAGAAAATGACCATATTCAAGGTTGTAAAAATGACCTCATTCAAAGACTAAACAAATGATCGTGGCTGAAAACAGAATGACTTATTTCAAGACTAACAACGGAATTACCATACCCTAGCCTAGTCGATATAAAAAAAAAATGACCACACGCAAGTCAAAATTAAAAAAAACAACAAACATAAACACTCACAGGCTGTAAGTAAAACGACCAAATTCAAGTTTTTTTTAAAAATGACCACATTGAAAGACTTGAACTAAATTACATTCACATATAAATAAAAAAAACCACAATTAAGTACTGAACAAACTGACACCAATCAAGTGTTTAAAAATTGATCACAATCAAACTTTGTCAACACCATGACCACATTCACAGATTGGTCACAAAATACTACATATAAAGCAATATATAGTTTAAGGAAGGCAAAAACAACCCCCAGACTTTTGTCTCTTGAATAAGATTTAATAAAAGACTGCACTGCGAATGTCGTATAAACTATTTTAGTGCGTTGACAAAGTCTCCATCATGTTGCAGCCACAAAGAAACAGGCAAGCGTATGTGTACAATATTGACCTACGCAGAACAAACACACACACCAATACAAGTTCAATATTAACCCACTTAATCGGCCAATATTGAGAATACAAGGTCCATATTAACTCACACAAAATGTCTACACTGGATTATCAGTTCAGGAGCAGACCATTCAGTTCCCTTATATTGTTTAAAATTATCCGCCTATTGTCTCCTATATAAAATAGAGTGTAACGTGTATGTGTGTTTCTCATACAAATCAACACCGTTTGACCAAACTTGGCATGGACGTTTCTTTGATAATAGCGTTGATCTTAGGATATGTCAAGTTGACCCACAACGAGAGTTTACTAGATTGAGGCCAATGAGGCATCGTGACATAGATCTAGGTCAATGAGTCATCATGACATAGATTTTTAATACTAAAACTGCATAGAAACCATTTATATTGATACAAAACAAAACAAAAAAACAGAGCGAAAAGTCAAGCAAAGCCGGGTAAACACAGCCAGTATATAATAAATTCGACACTATATTGATAATTCATACCAGTTCGACATCGACATGGACTCAATCGGCATAGATGACCCACAACAATCCCATATGCTAGGACAAATTTGTACAAATACTCCTTCCCTAGTGCTATTAGAGCATGGAATGGGTTGCCTGAACTAGCCAGGAAAACCTGTGACTTGGCAGAATTTAAGTCATTGGTTAACATACATGGCTAAATGCATGACACGTAGGACGTAATCATCTTCTTTTTTGAAGTAACGTCTGTATTATATAAGATTAGATTTACACCACGAGTTCAATATGGAGCTAAATCGCTCAGGTCATTTCATGCAACAAATAAAAAACAGCATTGGGGAAATATATTTATTACAAATGGTCCATTACAGTAGTTATTTGTCTATATTTTTGTCTGGTTGGCAAAAAGGAGGAACACTTCAATACTTTCAAGAGACGAAAGCTGAGCTGGTTTGGTCATATTGTAAGACATGACTCACTGTAAAAGTCATTCTTCAAGTTACAGTAGAGGGAGCACGAAGAAAGGGTCGTCCAAAGAAAAACTGGCTGGACAAAATAAAAGAATAGACCGGCCTCTCTCTTGATATCCTGATATGACCAGAAAAAGTGGAGGGACATGGTGACGCGAACTGTCACAGCACCCCAACGACAAAAGTCAATGGACACACACACACACACATATATATATATGTATATATAGTAATATAGATATAGATAAATAGACAGACAGACAGACAGAGAAATAGATAGATAGATAGATAGATAGATAGATAGATAGATAGATAGATAGATAGATAGATAGATAGATAGATAGACAGACGGACGGACGGAAGGATAGGTAGGTAGATAGATAGATAGATAGATAGATAGATAGATAGATAGATAGATAGATAGATAGATAGATAGATAGATAGATAGTGTTACGATCATCAATAGTGCTAGATGTTACAATCAAACTTGATTGTTGAAGCACAATCAATGATCGTAATTGCCGAGGATCTTGAAATCGTCTTTAATAAGATGATCGTATAGAAGTAGCTAGATCTAGTTGATTATACGATCATTCAGAATGTTGCCAGTTGATAAGAGGATCATCTAGAAGTTGCCAATCGCTAAGTCGATCTAAGTATGTTACTATATTCAATGAAGAAACTTCTCTTCGTCTAAAACAATTACTTTAATTCAAAACTTGGAAAAGCTATTCACAGATAATTACAATGGTTTAATGTACTTGAATAGAACAGAATAAATAAATGATCTACACAATAATGTAAAATATACATCTGAATCGTAACACGTTCCGCACGACACTGACCAAAAATCTAGAATCTTTCCCCGGGTATAGCGTTGTCACGTGTCTAACATCCCCTCGTTGCAATGCCAACCAATAAATGCAGCTCAATGTACAATAATTAATATTTCAAAACCAATTACATTTATTCTGACACATAGCCCTGCCGCGTGATGGAATTCCCCGAGCTAACAAGTTTGGGCGGCTAAATATAGATACTGTGTACGTGACAGATAGATAGATAGATAGATAGATAGATAGATAGATAGATAGATAGATAGATAGAGGGTGAACACAATAATAACAATCTATCACAACTGTATTATATAGTCTAGCTGTTTCTGGGAGGGATGCGGTTGATTTGTGTCAGCGGGGCGCTATGTTGTACGTCAAATGTTTGAAAGTTGATAAAACACCACTTGATCAACTCCCTATTGACACCACATTGCAGACAGCGGCTGGCGGTCCGTGACCAGCACCACACGACGCCACACACCGAGACTGCGGAAACGTTTACAACGAGTTCCTCTACAACCACGTGAATGAATCCACGGCTGCCTTTGTTGCGCCAGCCCCTTTTCATAGAAATCTGTCGAGAGAGTTCCAGTTTAACGCAACGCTGGACTCAATGATACACGGGAAAGAGGAGAGGGGGGGGGCGATGACAACATTTATTCCTGGGCCACAAATGGGACAGGTTTCACCTCTCTGTTCATGTTTTAATGGCCATTAATCCGTTCAACATTAAGGCACCACACGTCGCGCAGTCTTGAGTCAGTCAAATATTTTTTTTTTAAAGTACAGATTTTGGAGTAGGCCTAATTGCTTGGATTAGATTTTTTCCCACTAACTCTCAATCTATTAGTACCTCAGACTGACTGAATTCTTTCTTATTTTGGACAAAACTTATATCAACTCTGTTAAAAAGTTTGAATAAGTTATTTTTCCCACACCCATTTTCGGATCATATTGAAACTTTGTACAATCAATTATTGGGGTAGACAATACACGAATCGATAAAAAAAACAACTAATAAATTAGTCAATTAATAACTGATTATTAAATATTTTGTTTGATAAAAAGAATGGAAACTAATTCTTCAGTGTTCACGGATATGGCTATATATGTCGGGTTTTGTCCCCTTTAATAATACTACACGTTATTTCTCCCACACCCATTCTCGGATCAAATTCAAACTTAAAACATTGTACCGAACAAAACATAAATCAATTTAAAAAAAAAACACAATAAGTCAATTAATGATGGGTAATACATTATTTTATGATATCGAAAAAGGAAAAAAAATAAAATATATAGTTGTAAGTGTGGTGTTCTTCCCCTTAAATAAGCATTGCTTTTTGAAAAGAAAATTAGTTTTTTATTTTGTTTGGCTGATGTGGAGTTCAATTAATCCCCTTTATACTTTGTCGTTAAACATTGACAACTAACAGATTGCTATGAAAACGTCTATATTCATAAGCACTTCGCTGGCACAGTGGTTAGTGTATTGGCTTGAGGAGGCTTGAGCCCTCGAGTTAGAATTCAAGTTGTGTAACATTTGTGTGTGTGTAAGTAAAATACATTCTAAAAGCGATCACATTAACGTTTACACAGATACCCCCATCTTTCTCCAAACTAATTAGCCTACACTTATATACGCTTTTTTAGCGGCCACCGAAAGGGGAAAAGACGCTATTAGTTTTGTGCGAAATGTCTGTCCGTCTGTCCCGTTTAGATCTCGTAAACTAGAAAAGATATTGAAAATCCGACATCACAATATTTTAGAACATTCAAAGTTCTGATGCAACGGCTACTTTTTTTTTTCATGAAAGCGAAAAATCTAATTTTTAAAATCAGTTATGCAAGCAGTTTTTTTTAAAGAGAAAAAGCTAATTAGTATGCATTATAAGTTAGACCTAATTTAAAACGAATAGTAATCTTATAAACTTCATTTTCTTTAATATTAATTTCAGGATATTAATGCTTTCCCCCCCCCCCCCCGTGTGGAACGGAGTGGTGGACTTGTCGGACTGGGTCATCAGTCTTCTCTTTCATCCCCCCCATGAACTCAAACGAGGTAACCTGAAAGGGCTAGGTTCGCTATCCGGTGCTTGGTTGTTTGCCTATCTGCTTACACTAACAGACGTTACCACCGAGGCGCCAAGTTGAGGCCGCGTGGGCTGGGATCTTCGAAATAAACCTCCCCCCCCCCCCCCCCCCCCCCCCAGATTTCCTTGAAGGTGACGTTTTCCTTTAGAGCCAAAATTGCAATTTGATTTTTATTTTTTTTTCTTTTGATTTTTCAACATGCTTGTAAGTTCGAATGTAATAAAATCAACAATTCAAATCATCCAATCAAATCAACAAATCTTTACACTTGAACGAGAACGAAACCAGTGAATCTAAACGCTGTTCAAATCGAATCTAACATAGGGTTTGTTGCCTGAATAGTAAAGCGCTTGGCTTCCGAACCAAGAGGTCCCCTGTTCGATTCTGGGTTAAAATTGAGGTGTTATCTGGATTTTAAGCCTCTGAGTACACCAGGCTCTAATGGGTACCTGATCAAGGCGGCTGTTCGTTGTGCTGGCCACATGACACCCTCGTTAACCGTTGGTCATAGACACAGATGACATTTACCTCATTTGCTCCATAGCTCGCAAGGCCTGAAGGGAAGCTTTACTTTTTTTTTACTTCACAAAACTAAAATTGTTTTGAAGCAACGTCTGTACTATATAAGATAAGATAATATAGTAGCTAGGTAGTACCAAAGTGAGACCTCTTGTTGAAATGACTCAGCTAAAGAGCGCATAAAGACAGCAACAGCGTGAGACTCCATGAGACGTCAAATTCCATGTACAGCGCTAGACCGAGACCACAAAAGAAATAAAAAATTGATATACTGATCTGTCAAACAAAAAAACATTTCTCCTCCACTCTCGATCACAGTTCCGCTTACAGCGATATCTAGATATCTAGACCGCGATACTCTCAAAAACTTGAGTCACGCGAGCTTTCCAACAAGACGGAACACGCTCCAAAGTTTACGTCCCTAAATATAGCTCATTCAACTCGCGCGCAGATACACACGCTATATTTATAGTACAAGGCCAATGAGAAAAAATTTCAACCTAAAAACCAAGAAGAAAGTAAACATATATAAACCTATTTATTTCAATACCTATTCATGGCCTGGATGATTCTTGTGTTGACATTAATAGTAAATTTATTGTAGTAAAATCCATTCATAACAGAATTAGAAAAACCCAGCCCTGCGGGCTAGCCCAGAAATGTGAAGAGTAAAGTGGTTGGAGAGAGGGTTGGGAATGATTGATTAGAACAATTGATATAGATCTTTTAAACAAACTTCCATTTCATCTTTGAGATGCGATTGTATTGTTTTAGGAAGAAGTGGGAATTAGAAAAAAGGGAGGGAAACATTAAATGCGCAGAGAAAGAGAGAGAGAAAGAAGGAGAGAGAGAGAGAAGGAAAGAGAAAGAGAGATGAGAGAGAGAGAGAGGGAGAGAAGGAGAGAGAAAGAGAGATGAGAGAGAGAGAGAGAGAGAGAAAGAGAGAGAGAAAAGGAGAGAGAAAGAGAGAGAGAAAGAAAGAGGGAGAGATAGAGAGAGTTCTTCGTAAGGAAAAACATTGATAACAATTCAAAGGGAAGCTACTTCCCCTGAGCCGCCCCCACTCGCTGTTGTTAAACAAGCAACACCAGGTCGCTAAGGAGTTTCTCACCTGTTGTCAACTGTCACCTGAATGCTTTTAACCCTTCCTCACCCACCCACCCCCCAATCATACCCAAACACGCACACACTCTTCTCGAGCTATACACTTCAAGTGCTATTTATAGCCACACTTAAAACAGCTGCCTCATTAGACTCAATGAGTTGGATGTTATTTCTGGAACATGTCAATCAGAGTTGTTTGTATGCTTGTTGGTATTGCACGTGCATGTTTGTATTGTTTGTATTGAAGTGCGTTAGAGATTATTGGCATGCCCAACACCCTGGTCCACATTCCCTCGATGGGCACGACATGGTTTAAACTGTGCCGATTTGTCAAAAAATTCCAAAATATCAAAAACCGTTGTCTCAAGAAACAAGAACTATGAGATTCAAGAGACATCGCCCAGAGCTCCGCCCCTTTAGGTGGCACCGAAATGTTATTCCACAAATATTAAGCGCTAACAAAACGCTTTGTAGTTAATAAATTTCGTTATATTATAAAGGGAGGAACACTTTGTGTGAAACCCGTACTAAGTAATCTCTGCTGCCCTTATTACATAATTGCTTATCATATAAATAGGGTCATGGATATCTGATGTGTATCTGGTGCATAGGATACGCGACATTAGTGCACCTAAACATTTTTATAACCATCTTTCATATCATTATTTTTATGTAATGTTTTAGGTGTAGAATGAAACTAATAAATCAAAATGTCAAAAAGAAGAGCAGTTTATAGCATCCACTGGATACAGTGGAGATCTCTAAGAGAACTTCAGTAAGTTCTCTCCCTTCACAATATTTTAAACTAACATTAACCACAGTGAATATATATATATATATATATATATATAATCTACTCCTTGTTAAAATTTTTTAAAGAATCCGGTTCGCATTCTTTAAGCATAAAAAAACAGAGTAAGAGAGACTAAGAATAGAACGAGATAAGGAGAAATGTGGGGGCGATACAATGGAACCAAAAAAACAAGTAAATTGGCCTATATCTAACAAAAATTAAATCGATTCGTGGCTCTATTTTATAAAGCTGATAAAATGTATTGTCCAATTTTCCTTAATATAATATAACAAAAATAAAGAGGAAAAAATGGCTAGTATGGCAACGGCGTAGTCCTGGTGGGGAGAGGAGGGTCAACTTTGAAAATTTCAACGGGCCCCACTTGAGAGGCGCAACCAAATAAGTGTCCGAAATTTTTTACATTAAATATTACGCCATTATCGCACGCCATGATATCAAATGCCAAAATGCAGGGGCCCCCTAAAGAAGTCAAACCCCCTGTGTTCCCAAATCTCTAGTTACGACATGTAGTATGGGGCTCGAACCCACGGCATTTACGTTATTAGCATGGCACTTTTGTTTGTTCGGCATTGTACGTACCACAAATGTGCGTAATTTTAGCTCGAAATAAATGATTCAATAGTGGTTTTAAAGTGTAGGAATAAAAAAAACACTTAAATAAACTAAAAGAGAAAAATGTGAAGAGATTTTGAACTGCATTAAATAAGCAATACTAAGCGAGCCAAACGAAACAAAACAATTAAGCTAAGAAATGGGTTCTAGGGGGCTAAAAAGAGCTAAAAAATTGGGCCGATTTACGAGTTTTTAAAATACATCTCATATTACGTGATTTGTTCCTTGACTTTCGTCGTAGGGGGCGCTGTCACAGTTCGCGTAACCAAATCCCTCCACTTTTCCCGGTCACTGGAGGCGCGGAGGCTGAGAGGTAAAGCGCCTGGCTTCCGAATAGGGTTTCCGGGTTAGAATCCTGGTGAACACTAAGGTTTTTAATTTCAGGATCTTAGGGCGCCTTTGAGTCCACCCAGCTCTAATGGGTGCTGGCCACATGACACCATCATGACCTTTACATCATTGCCCTATAGATCGCAAGAGGAACTACCTACCAGTATCTAAACTCAGTATCTATGGAATATCTACACTAACTATTTACTATCTAGACTCGTATTGAGTATCAAAACTGACAATTTTTTTTCCCGGTCAGCATCTGTTCTTAGCGGGATATCAAGAGAGAGGCCGGTCCATTCTTTCATGTTGTCCAGCCTAGTTGTTGTCAAACGTGAATCAATGCTTGCAAACAGTGCCATCATTCAATATTTCTTGATCAATATTATGAACGCGGTGATAATTCAATGTTCTCTTTATTCTAAACACAAACTCTTATTGTGCTGTCTGGGAATCTTAGGATGGACTTCTAGTAATAGACAAATTGGTATTGATCTTGACACTGTCAATGTTAAAAACGCACACACAGACTTTTACCTTGAACATGCCCTTTGACCGTTACACTTGGCTGAATCTCATTGCACAATGTTAACAACGGCAGGGGCAATCAACTTCCTTGTCTTTCTGGACTGATCTAAGGAGGATAATCACGCTGGACGGCATAACTCAATAGTTGAAAATGTTACGCTTTTTTTGGTTTACTGGTGGCGAATTAATTTGACATTTATCAACATTTAGCATAAAAATAGTTCAGATTTAAGATGCAGAGGATTCTCTCTCGTTTCCAGGCGCCAAACTGGCTAAATGTAAACAAGATCAATAAAATTGTTTTTTAAAGTCCATTTAGAAAAAACAAAAAAAGCTTATCTAAGCTTAGGAACTCTCTCCTTACAACTATATTCATCAATAATGTAGAAGTTATATCCACGGATGAATATCGAACAAAACTATTTAATTATTAATTATTCATGTTTAATTAGGTACAATAAATAAATGCCAAAATGACCAACTTGATCTGCGCATGCGTGTGGGAGAAACAGCAATAACAATTACTTAAGGGGACTAAACCCTACAAATTTAGCCATATCGGTGAATACTGAAAGATTAATGAAACAAAATAATTACCTGTAATTAATTGACTAATTGGCTAATTTGCTTGTATTGATTCATGTCTTGTCTATGCCAATGAATAATTGTGTAAAGTTTCAACTTGATCTGTGAATGAGTGTGTGAGAAATGACGTGTAGGGCCTACACATTTTTTACCGGACAGATAGGCAGACAGAGTGAGTTGATATAAGCTTTGTGAAAACATTAAAAATACTTTTAAAAAAAAAATACAAAATATGTAGAAACACAAATGAAATGATATTTTAAACAAGATTTAAGTCACTAAAGATACCCACTTTTTCTTGTTAGTCTCCCCCCCCCCCCTCCTCTATTCTTTAATTTTCTCACCAGTTTTCTATTCACCTCTATTACGATAGACCACATAGGGATCTCATTTTTTAAAAATCTTTAGTCTACACAACCAAAACATCCGCCCACCTTTCCTCGTGCACATACATTCCATAACACTTTAGTTATTAATACTATACTCGATTTCATTACGTCTGCGTTGGATGTGGCAAAATATGTAGGTCGCAGCTGGGCCTGCGTAGCCACGTGAAGCACTTGAATTCATTATATTCGGACTCGAAGACGAGCCTTATTATTAATTTAATTAAAACATAAAACTAGAATCTATATTTCAAGATTGACCTTTCTCACTTTGTTCATATAAGATAAGATGCTGTTCTATTTTATTTTTATTCTATAAAATGCCGGAAATTAGAACTTTGCGGTAACATGCGCATCTTTTGGACTATGCAAAAACAAACATAGAAAAAAGAATAACAGTGACATTTTTTTTTTTGTAGAGATTTTCAACCCGAAAGGAAATTTAGTCAGAATTTGGTCTTAGATATAAAAAAACAACAACGCGGACTAGAATTTAAAGTTTGGACTTTAAAATGTTAACGAAAAGATTTCATCATCATCTGCTATCTGCTCCTTGACCTTCGTTCTAGTGACACTGTGACCCATTCACCTTGAGCCGTTGGGGCACCACGCATGATCTGTTTCACTGACAGGCCCGTCCACTCTTTGATGTTTTATTCCCATCGCTTTCTCTGTATGTCTTCTTCTTTTTCCTGGTACTGTTCCCTGAAGGAAGGTGTTTGAGAGCCAAGAGGACCATGCTATTTAGCCATACAGTTTTAGTTTGCATTTTTTTTTACTGTGGCAAGCAGGTCATTTATATCTAAAACTCCAAGGCTTTGCAAGTGCTGCTCTGAACTGTGCAATTCTGGCCAATTGTTCAGGCTTGGTTCCTTCATATGAAACAAAAGCTCCGAATTATTTAAAATTTCTGACACTTGCTTCCAGTAAGGATGTCCGTTTCAATGCCCTGTTTGCTATTGGTCATATATGGCTCTTCACGGCCAACAGCGGCCCATAGCATTTAGAAAGTAAGCACATAGTCGAGTCAATTCAATCTAATGTATGGTCTAGATATGTAATGGGCGAACTTGTATAGGAGAGCGACTAAATTTAAAGGACAAAAGAAAGAGAGAGGGAGAAAGAGAAAGAGAGAGAGAAAGAGAGGGAGAAAAAAAAGAGAAAAAAAAGAGAGGTATAAAGAGAGGCGAGGGGTCAAATGCCAAAGTTTGAACGTTTCCAAATAAAGAAAAATGAAACTCCTTCCCAATGTATCTGTATGTTCTCTATCAGCCCCAGCCTCATTCTATTTCAGCCTCATTCTATCTCAGCCTCATTCTAATTCAGCCTCATTCTACTTCAGCCTCATTCTAATTCAGCCTCATTCTACTTCAGCCTCATTCTACCTCAGCCTCATTCTATTTCAGCCTCATTCTATTTCAGCCTCATTCTATCTCAGCCTCATTCTACTTCAGCCTCATTCTAATTCAGCCTCATTCTACTTCAGCCTCATTCTACCTCAGCCTCATTCTACCTCAGCCTCATTCTATTTCAGCCTCATTCTACTTCAGCCTCATTCTACCTCAGCCTCATTCTACCTCAGCCTCATTCTATTTCAGCCTCATTCTACCTCAGCCTCATTCTATTTCAGCCTCATTCTATTTAAGCCTCATTCTACTTCAGCCTCATTCTACCTCAGCCTCATTCTACCTCAGCCTCATCCTATTTCAGCCTCATTCTACTTCAGCCTCATTCTACCCCAGCCTCATTCTATTTCAGCCTCATTCTACTTCAGCCTCATTCTACCTCAGCCTCATTCTATTTCAGCCTCATTCTACTTCAGCCTCATTCTACTTCAGCCTCATTCTACTTCAGCCTCATTCTACCTCAGCCTCATTCTATTTCAGCCTCATTCTACCTCAGCCTCATTCTACCTCAGCCTCATTCTATCTCAGGCTCATTCTACTTCTACGATCTAAACAAAAAATACCGAACTTCAGTTTAAACAAGTTTATTCGATGAGTCGTATAATTGCTTCAATTAAAGTAGGTTAATACTTTAAGTAGCCTACATTTACCACTGTCAAACTACGGATCTGAGTCTCTATATCTTGATGAGTTTAAGCTCCCAGACAATAAGTCACTTTGATCAACTTTTATCCGATCTAAGCTCTCTTGGGGGGGGGGGGGGAGATTATGACCAGCTCTGTTATCAGAGTAAATATAATGACTGTCCTCCAGAATAGATGACATCTCGACCGTGTTCTCTGACCTATCAGCAGTCGCGGAGGAATACGGCAAGTATAATGTGTCTTCGGTCTGTCTTTTAAGTCCTACGCTCCGGTAAATTATTAGAGTCACTTAATGATTGATATAAGTGATCTATTACCTGGCAACGACCGACTATTTCTCGTGTAAGGGGGAGGGGGGGGCTCTGGATGGGGGCGAGTAAACAAGTTTCTATTGAAGTAAGTAATGAGCAATGTGTGGGCGCGGTGGGAATGTAGTGTGTGTGTGTGTGTGATATATTGTCTATGTTTTCATCCACTGAGTTTTAGTGTTTGCTTGCGAATATCTGAGCGGGTAGAATGTTGTTGACCTATCAGAGGAATGGTATCAATAAGCGATACAGACTGTTAAGTTTAATTACTTAGACTTAGATTTCTCCCGCGCCGTTCGGTGCATTAAGCGACAAGCTGTCTCCACAAAGATCTGTCACTGGCAATATCTGAAGCCTCCTCCCACCTTGTATATACTGTTTTGAGGTCCTCATTGAAAATGTGGCGCCAAGTGTCTATTTTTATGGAGAAATCATAGTTTGTGAATAAAATTAGTTGAATATCTATGTAATATAAGCTACATTTTGATGTTATAACCCATTTAACCTATATTATGTCGCACACTCTAATCTCAAATTTTATCATTAGTAAATATAAAATGAAAAAGGGTTGTACTAGGTGGGAGGGGCGATACATGCAATCACCTTCCCCCCATCGGAAAAACAAATACTTTTCCTTTTGTATTTTAGTTAAGAAAATACAATTTTTTAAAAAAATGTCACTGATATAATTTATATATGCTATAAATTAAATTCTTATATCAAAGAATTCATGAACACCAAATGCAATCATTAGCAGAAATTATAAAAAGGAGAGAGGATTAATCGTTTTCACTCTACCGCCTTTCCCCTTTCCAGACGAAAACACGGTGTTTTAAAACAGTATAGTCCAATATGGCGAAAGAGTTTATGTAATTTCACATAAATTTATCATAATTTTTTAAAGAAAAACTTTGCTTTGGAAAATTTAGAATTCAAACGAAATTTTTCAGTATAAGAGTCACGATTGAGATGAGTTCTGAACCCAAATATTCTTTCCCTAGTCGCCATTTTTCCAACCTTTACTCAATCTGCTATTTTTCTAGTTAAATAAATTTGGGACTATAGCTCATAATTTATGCTTCAATCTTAAAATGCAAACAAATTTAGAGTAGTCCTAGAATCAAATTGGTTCACTTAATTTCTCCTCCCACTTCCAAAATTTTTTGTTAGAGCTTTGAATTATAGTTCTGTAACAAAAACAAAGTTACACACATGCATATTGAACAAAAATGTATCACTTACAAATGAGCTTTTTAAGAAATATTATTTTTCGAATATTATTTTTTTCGGCAGCGATCCTCTAAGTCTCAATCTAAATATGTGGAGTATCATCTTTTCAAGGAACAAATTGGTTGTATTTGCATTGTAGTAAGGGCCTGTAAATTCATATTAGAATATTTTCAAGTAAAACATTATTCAAAAGGTCCTTTTTTTAATACGATGAATAATGAGTTGTAGATTTCAGGAGAATGTGTTTCTGCAGTGAAGAATGCAAGAAAACGCTTTTGGCGTCGGGGTCCACTTGGGACAGTAACAGCGCTGCCTCAGACTCCCTAGCTGTCAAGAGAAAGGCCTCAACATGCCTGTTGTTTTTTTTCGCGAAGGTTGAGAAACTTGCTGTATTTTTAAATTCTATATATATATATGCCGTACGCGCGTTTATGCTTAGGGTTAGGGTTTACTGGGCGTTAGGGTTAGCGTTTGGGAAACCCCCCCCCCCCCCCACTCCAAAGTTCTGGATCCGCTAGTGCTGTGACGTGGCAACGAGCTACTGGTCTAAATTGGTCTAGAAATAAATTTCCTTCAGGATAATATAGATATTCTAATTTTTATTAGCCTACTAATATAGGCCTAATTATTTTTATTATTAGTAATGTTTTATTTAATTAATATCTTTTTTATATTGATTGAGGATGTCTATTGTTGCCTATTTTTTTTTTTATGTTCCTAACCCTAACCTTTTTTTTTTAGTTCTAAACATGACAGACAGTTAAGACAGACAGACAGATAGAACACAACTAATATCGGCTCAAAATAAAGTGTTCCTCCCCAGCCAGATACATATTCATAACTTGATCATCTAAAGTACTTGGTCAATATTTGTGCTGCTACTACAAATACATTCACATCCAAGGGAGGTTATTATTTTTTATTTTCAAGGGAGGTTATTATTTCAACTCGACCTTGAACTTCACATTTCAATGTCTAATTAGAGTTGAAAAAAATATTTTTTTCTTCCAACAAACCTCTCTACTTAGGCATCTGTATATGTGTGTGTGTGTGTCTTTGGGCGGGCATGCGCGCATATTTAGTGTTTTGTAGCTGAGATAATAGGCTAATTTTGTAGGCTTAAATTATAACTGTTTTTTTTTTATTACAAGAATAACTTCCGTTTCCTTGTATACATTAAACATAATCACTCAGCTACATACATGCACATTTGGCATATGAGGATATGTATCTACGACAGAGAATAATAACCATGATGTCTACAGCCGGAAAATAGGACATCCAAATGAACAAAGTCTGTGGAAGCATGATATTACTTGTCGTGAGAGACCATGAAATTTGGTTGCTTTGTTTTTGACAATGTAAAACCTTATGAACTGCAGAATTAAAAAACAAAAAAGATTTGGAGAGATTTCGTAATTAAAGTCGACAGAATAAATAATGTCAAGGACGCCATATTGAGAGAATCACTTTTACCAACTAAAAATTTAAATAAAAAAAATTACGCTACAAGTTCAAATAGCTTGGAAATTGGAGTTTATAGCTAAAAAGTGCAAACAATTAAATTAAAAAAAACAACGTATTAATACTTCTGTAATCTGTATGCCGGATACACCAGAAAGCTCGCCTCCGTGTATAAATAGCCACATTAGTGTTTCCAGGGCCAGCTTTACAAATTGCGGAGCCCAATTTAATGGATGCTTGCGAGGCCCCCACTTCTAAGTATTTTTTTACAATAACAGCTAATACTATTAGTAAGATCACTATATCAACATTTATTATACAACTGGAGGCGCGGTGGCTGAGCGGTGAAGCGCTTGGCTTCCGAACCGGGGTTCGAATCCTGTTGAAGACTGGAATTTTTAATTTCGGGATCCTCGGGCGCCTCTGAGTCCACCCAGCTCTAATGGGTACCTTAGGGGAATGTAGACCGTAGGCCACAGAAACAGATGACCTTTACATCATCTTCCTTATAGACCACAAGGTCTAAAATGGGAACTTTTTTATTTTTATTATACACTATGCATAGGAAGCAACTCAAACGCAATAGGCCCAAATGGGTTAATTAACGTTACATCAATCGTACGATACACTAAATATGTTACGTCAACACCTTTAAAAGCCTGTGACAAGAGCCATGACTGATAGAGATATGCTCAATGTAAATTGCGGGGCCTCTGCCAGGCTGTCAAATTGGCCTAAGGCTGGCCCTAATTACAAGGGGCTCCATATCTCAAATAGCTTGCCTCCTTGTAGTCAGCATTTGTAATAGAGATGGGAATCGAATCCAACTTTTAAAGTTCGGGTTCGGTTCCGTCAGATTTAAGTTCGGGTTCGGTTCGGTCAAAAGTGAGATTCGAGTTCGGTTCGTTCAGTTCGGGTTCGGTTCGTTTCCCATCTCTAATTTGTAACCTATTACGCGTTTTTCCTTTACAGTGTACACCAATACACGTATTCGTTTCAGCCTCACCTGTTTTATTTTTAATATTTCTGATGTATTAACGGCGGGTATTAACGCGCGTCTTTTCACCATGGCAACGTTAAAACCATTTATCTGTGACAGACTATGCATAAACGAATTTCATGATGTGCCTGTCAACATAGTCGATTTTCTGCTGCTTGTTTTTAATCCTACATCGACATAAATCTAGCAATTTATAGTGCACTTTTAATATCATGTTTCAACAGAAATGTGAGAGAACATTTTGTTTACTGATCCATGCCATTGAATTTATGTTCAAAATATGTTGGACAGCTAGTTGTTTTTTTTTTTTTATATAAGTGGAGTCAAATTATCAATAATTAGCTTTTTAATGTATCTGGAGTTGAAAATACAAAAGTAGTATTAAGCTATGTATTAAAATAAAAACATAATAATTTTTGCACATTTTTTAAACCACTGCAGAATCAAAGGTTCATACTCTTTTGCTTGTAGGTCAAAATAATTACAAAACTTATATTAGCTCAGTCTGTCTGTCTGGTAAAAATTTTGAACACGTTATTTCTCCAATACCCATTCTCGGACCAAATTGAAACGTTACATAATTTTTAATTGTGTCTAACAAAACATGATTGAAATAAAGAGAATTAACGAATTAGTCAATTAATTACTGGAAAATGTTTATTCTGTTTTATACCGAAAAAAGGAATTGAATCCTTCAGCATTACGTTTTATTTTTCCCTAGACCCATTCTCGGGTCAAAGGGAAACTTTACAATTATTTTTTTGTACCTAACAAAACATGAACCTATTAAAATTGGTAATTAATTAATTATTTTCTTGAATATCAAAAATGGAAACTAGGTTCTACATTATTGAGATATGTAGTTTTAAATAAGGTGCTCTTACCATTAGAGTTAGATAAGCTTTTTTTTTAAAGTGGATTTTAGATTTTGGTTGTATTTAATATTTAGTTGGCAACATTCTTCTTTTAAAATAGCGACCTTGACATTGTTGGTCTATTTTTTTCAAAATCTCTCGCCAATCATTTTCTGGCAGTCTTCATTAGGTTCCATTATTTAGACCCAACATATCTTCAAATCGCTACCCCTTCTTTTTCTGTATTTTATTGCTTCATATTTAAAGATGTCTTCTGAATGGAAACCGTATATTAAAATTCAAAATGTAAACAATTAGGAGATTACTGCGTGCGAAAGAGAGAGAGAGTCTGAGAGAGAGAGAAAGAGCGAGAGAGTTTGAGAGAGAGAGAGAGAGAGAGTCTGAGCGAAAGAGAGATTCGAACGGGGCTGTATCCTTTAACGGTGTAGAGTGTTGATATATTATTTATTTGAATGACCAAAGTTAAAGTAACACGTAGATAATAGTAGATATGTTGTGGAGTCTGTTTCCATGGTGATGATGAAGAAAGGGAGCATCCATTTTTGGTCTTGTAGAATGATGAAATCACGACATCATTTATGTTACGAACGGTAGACGATCTAGAGGCATGAAAGAGTAAAGACGTGTTTTACTTGTTTTTCTTGTGAGTTAGATTTTGTTCAACTATCAGTTTAACAACAAACAAAAAAAAAGAAATAACCTTATTTCATTACTATTTTACATCTCAAGTTAAACCTATGCATATAATTGCATTAAAAGATATATTTTGTTTTGTTTTCAAAGAAAAACGTGTTGAAGTTATTTAAAGTTGTTTTGTTTTTTTATTATTTAACATAGAATACGCCTACATCGGTTTAGTTGTACCAAATACCCATAGCTGCAAGTCAAGGAATAACAACAAGATACATTTTCTAACAGCTAAAAAAAAACACAAAAAAAAACGTTCACAGAGATACATACCCAATTGGTGGTCCTAATGACGGGGGCAAGGGGAAGTAATTAAAATTCCTCATAGTGTGTCTCAGCTGATGTAAGCTGCTGGACTGACCGACGACATACAATTGTCTCCCCTCCACAGCAACGGCCTTTGAACCAGGTCGTCACAAAGAAAGAAGAAAAAAAAAAAGAAGTTAATCCCAGGATCCTTTGTGTCTAGAAGTGTAAGTGTCAGTAATCTCCCTTGTGTGTGTGGGGGGTTTTTTTTTTGGGGGGGGGGGGGGGAGTTACATGGCGTAGTGACGCTTCTGATGACCAGATCGGTCCAATAAATATTCCATTGGTCAGGGAAAATGGGCAGGTCAAAAGGCAACTTGTGCAGTGACGTCAGTGCTAGAGGTTTGTGTGTATTCCAAGTGTATCAGGTCGTATCAGGTGTGAGGTTACTGGATTAGAAAAAAAAAATTGCAGAAGAATTCATAGGATTCAGCTTAGCAGTAATAGATCAATTAATGGATGAGGATTTATTAACTAATTATAGCGCTAATGATGTGAGAGTGACATTCAGGGAGAAAATGAATGACAGATGACCGAGAGATTGGTTAGTGAGTGAGAGAAAGAGAGAAAAAAGTGTTTGACCGAAAAAAGAGTAACAGCTTTAGTAAAATCACTAAATTTAGAAAGCCTTCAGGACAGAAGACTCAAAAGTAAAGTAGCAATTATACATAAAACACTGAACCATAATCTTCAAATACAAAAACAAAATTTAATAAAATACTCTGAAAGACACAAAGATAAAGGCACATTCCTCGTTCCATATGCTAGGACAAATTTGTACAAATACTCCTTCTTCCCTAGTGCTATTAGAGCATGGAATGGGTTGCCTGAGCTAGCCAGGAAAACAAGTGACTTGGCAGAATTTAAGTCATTGGTTAATATGCATGACTAAATGCATGACGCGTAGGACGTAATCATCTCCTTTTTTTGAAGTAACGTCTGTATGATATAAGATAAGAGAGAGAGAAAAAAACAAGATAGGCGAACAGTGGCGTAGCTAGGGTGGAGGGTGGAGAAGTTGGAAATCTTCCCGGGCCCCCACTTGACGGGGGGCCCACAAATGAGTATTCGAGGTGCGAAATGCAGGGGGCCCCATAGAGGTCAAGCCTCCGGGCCCCCAAAATGATGGCAAAGTCCTAGCTACGCCACTGTAGGCGAGGAAATAAAACAAAACTCTAAACCATAATTTCCAAATAGAAAAAATAAAAAACTAATGAAATACTTAGAAAGACACAAAGATAGAGGCACATTTCTTGTTCCATACTAGCAAATTCGTACAAATGCTCCTTCTTCCCTGGTGCCATTAGAGAATGAAATTGATTGCCTGAATCAGCCAGGAAAACCAAGGACTTAGCAGAATTTAAGTCCTTGATTAACATGCATGACTAGATTGACACGTGAAATGCGTAAGACGTAATTATTATTATTTTTTTTTTTGAAGCCAAGGAAGAAGTGAAGGGAAGAAAGAAAAGGTAAACAAGAAGAGCGATGAAATATGGAGAGATAGAAAGAAAGAAAAAGGAGATGTAAGGAAGAAAGAAAGAAAGGAACAGATTGACACTAAGCCTTACTCAGTAACTGCCCAATAAATGAACTGAAAACACAGAAAGTCAACTCAACAAGCAACACAGAAAAATAAAAAAATAAAAAAGATACGAAACAAACTTCAGACAAAAACAACAACCCGGAAACAAGGATCAATGCGTAGTTCAGAACAATCAAACATGATACGAAATTAAAAAGTTAGAATTCAGAAAGTAAACAAAAGGAAAAAACGAAAAACAAAAAAGTGTCGACCTAAATCTTTTCAAACGTATGACAGAAAAGAAGACAGAAAAAGTAACCCAGGATATTCAAAAATACAAAACCAAATGAGAGCTTGTTGGAAAGGAAACAAATAAATCTAGGCCTAAAATTGTCATAGTGCATAAAGAAGAGCACCTATTTAATTATTTTTTAAAATCTAAATATATACAACACAAAAATGTATATCTACCAATAAAATGTTGACATCTAGATCAGTTGTGCTCTAGAAACTGATTCTATGTGGTAAACGAAAACTTTATCAATGTTGACACAAATCAAAATATGTTCATCCGCAGCACGAAATAAATTACACCTGTGTATGTTCACCCGCAGCGCGCTTAAAACACTTTTGATTTGAAAAAAAAAAAAAGAGATATATAAAACTACAAATCAACGATCGTTGGAAACTAGCGAATTGAAAAATGCGATCGCGTCACCGCCGTCGTCTGCTAATGTTTGCTGTGAGTGAGGAGAGGGGGGGAATCGGTGTCACTGACATGTCCGGCCGTGTCGTCTGCTCCTCTCCAGGGCCGCGCCGTCAGGAGTGTAGTGCAAATGGCGCGTGAAGACTGGCAGTCTCAGGAACCAAAGAGAGATTCTCACACTGTCGGTCAAGACGTGATAAATGTATAATGATAAATGCATATAAAAACTATCGAAAAAAATAATAAAAAATTTAATTTTGTGTGGTTAAACATCAACATTTTAGCCTCTTTAACTGTAAAAACATCAACATTTTAGCCTCTATAACTCTAAAAACATCAACATTTTAGCCTCTATAACTCTAAAAACATCAACATTTTAGCATCTATAACTGTAGAAATTGAAAAACATTTTAATTTTTGGAGAAAGTTAAACGTTGGTTATTTACAATGCTTTTATCAACTATGTCTGTCGTCTGTCTATCTGGTAAAAAGTTTGTACACGTTATTTCTCACATACCCAATCTCGGATCAAGTCGAAATATTGCACACTTATTTCTAGTAGTTTATAAAACAAGAATCAATAAAACAAAAACAACAACAACAAAACAATTATCTTATCTTATATAATACAGACGTTACTTGAAAAAAGAAGATGATTATGTCCTACGCGTCATGCGTTTAGTCATGCATATTAACCAATGACCTAAATTGTCTTGGTAAAAACTGGGATTTTGAATTTCGGGATTTTTAGGGCGTCTCCTAGTCCACCCATCGGCGGACAAGGTTCGAACCCGGGAGCATCGAGACGACAGTCCAGAGCGCACACCACACACCCAGGCAGATGTAGGTCTATTACTATGTTAATTACATACTTGTTACATAATCAGACTTACCATATTGGAGGTGGAAAAAAGAATGAGGGTGGTGTCTAAGTGTGACAAGGCTAAAATGTAGGTCAGTGAACTTAATTATCATAGAACATGTACAGCCACAGAGAGGAATGATCTCCTTATTTTCTCCTACCACCTGACCCTCCCCCCCCCCCTCATTCTCTGCTATTGTTGACTTACCATTAACTCCACCGGGTGACAGTAATTATGTTCAGGACTTTGGTGTCATGATTGACAACGCCGTGGACAGCGGGTCGAAGTGACCCAATTATAATGAGCTTAATTAATGAACTATTTCGTCAGGTTATAACAACATCAAAGTAATTATTTAATGAGTTCTAATATTAAATGTAGATCTGTGTTTAAATATTACATGAATATTACACAACACATCTAACACATCAAGAACTTGACGACAAGGCTCCAAATAATCTTGTGCTTTAATAATGGTCAATTAAAACAGCCAATATGACACAATTGGCAATACATCAACACTAAAAATGTTATATTGTACATCACCGTACTAAACTAATAAACTCTAATGTCTCTATCTCTTCCTGGACACGTACATTCACTTCAGGACTCCTCCAGACCGACTTCATGGCAGACTAACAGTCCCGGTCTACTCGATGTCCTGTCTTGAACTCCAATGCCGTACAGACTCTGTGTCTCTGGTCCACGCAGGCTTATGATCTGATGACCATAACACGGGTCACATTTGCGTGCAAAGTTCATACCAGTACTGTCCCTTGTCCATCGACATAGCACACTAACTGTCTGTGTCACATGTCAGCTGATCGTACAGTTAACCCTATCGCTGCCTGGTCGTGCTGTTTGCGCACTGGACTGTCGTTCGGATTTATCGATGATCGAGGGTTCAAATCCTGCCCGCTCCCATCCCCCGTCGTCCTGCGGGAGGTTTGGACTAGGAAGTAAATTATCTTCAACTCTGAAGGAACATCCGAAACATGTAAAACAAACAAAACATTTTAGGGTTACAACAATGTTGATAAAACAATGAAAAAACCGTATCACGTGACAGCCTTTATGGATTACGTAATTTGTATAGAAGAGAGAGCGAATCACGTGGCTAAATGTTTGTTTACGATTGGTGAATGAGGCCCATTTAGCGTACTTGACATTACTTTTTTTTTTTTACAAAGTTTATATCAACTCTGGCAAGAATCTGGCAAGAGTGTGTAGCCTTCGTGTTATTTCTCCCACACCCATTCTCGGATCAAGCTGAAACTTCGCACAGTTAGTCATCGACATAGACAAGACATTAATAAATAAATAAGTAACCAATTAGGCAATTAATTACATGTAATTCATTATTTGATAGCAACAAGGGGAACCAATACTTCAGTATTCACAGATATGGCTAAATTTGTTGGGTTTAGTCCTCTTAAAATAATTGTTAACGCTATTTCTCCGATCAAGTTGATAGCCTACTTTTAACTGGGACGTAGCTATGAATTTCCCATCATTTGGGGGCCCCGGGAGAGGTGCTTGACCCCTTTGGAGGCCCCTGCGTTTTGGGTAATATTTAATATTTAATGTAAAAAAACACACTAATTTGGGGCCCCCCTCAAGTGGGAGCCCGGGGAGACTTCATATTCTCCCCCTCCTCCCCCCACCCTAGCTACGCCACTGCCTACTTTAAACAATTACTCATTGTACCTGACAAAACATGAATCAATAAACAAAAATGCTCTATTAAATCAATTAAATTTGGTAATTAATTATTTTGTTTGATATTGAATATGGGAAGTAGCTTGTACATTATTGGTAGATATAGTTTTAAGGACGTAGTTCTTCCCCTTTAGATAAGCTTTGTTTTTCTTTAAAGGACTTTATTTTTTATTTTGCTTTTTACATATTAATGTAACCGGACGTCCTTTTATACGTTTCTTATTCGGTTTCTTTAAGTATCGTCATCCTCTTCTTGTTATGAAGTAACGTCTGTATTTCATAAGATAAGATAAAATAAGATAAGGTAACAAGAAGTCGTTCAAACATTTCTCCCTGTCACTTTATCGTCTTTGCCTTTAATACTACTAAATTTTGTCTTCGAGTTCGAAGATTAAAGAGGAGTGCAGTAGTTCACGTGGGTACGCAGTCCCAGCTGTGACCTACATATTTTGCTACCTCCGGCGCAGACATAACCCGTGGTCTTTTTTATGCTCTCTTTTCGCCGTCCACGCCTGTCCTCGCTAGTGGAGTTTTTTTTTTTTTGGGGGGGGGGGGGGGGGGGGGGGCTTAAATGCTTATCTCACGGCATTGTAAGAATTCGTCATCTGCCGGGCGCTCTCTTCTTTGTCAGTTAAAGCAAGCTGGCGCCTAAGCTGGTCTTAAAAGCGTTTCCGGAGGGGGGGGCGATCCTCTGTTACGCCGACCACCTTTCAGCTCACCAACAAAACGTTGCCTTTGGCATACAATCTATATTACTGTAGAAATGCCATGTTGCTTAAGAAAATATACCGGATCTTTAACAATTAAAGTGACAATAAAAAAAAAAATAATAATAAAATGAATGTTACTGTAAACGCTTTTTAAATGCATTTATATATATATAAAAAAAAGGTGGTGGACGAACTCAGGGCTCAAGCAGACATACTAACCAACGTGCAAGTGCTGGACGTATGAAAACAGAGGGTTTTATAGGTATCTATTGTTACTTTCCAACTTTTAAGCGGCGACCTATAAAGGGGACTAAACCCTTTATACCACCACATTAGTCAAGTACTAGTTCTTACCCTGTTCGATACCCCGCAAAAAACGTTAATTACTAATAGTTAATTAACTAATTCTGTAACTTTGTTTTATATTGATTCTTGTTTTGTCAAGTAAAAGAAGTAATTGTTTTAAATTTCAGCGTGATCCGAGATTGGGTGTCGGAGATGTAACGTGTACAAAATTTTTACCAGACAGACAGACAGAGTGAGTTGATATTTAAAAAAAAGTAAAGTAGGCTACCTTGCAATCTATGGGGTAGATGATGTGAAAATGCTTGATAAAAGCTTTGTAGAAACGTCAGACAGCGGTAAAAACAAGCGAAAAACAGATTACCCTGTATTAATGTATATAAAATGTAAATGAATATGATATAAGATGACCTATTTTTGGGCAGTATTACAGTACGGAGACTGGATAACAATAATCAGACGACCACATTTAAATCTAAATCTAAAACTTCACTATAATCAGTCGTTAGTGCGTTTGTTCAAATGGAACTTTAAATATCTGGCTTCTAACTTGCCATCTTGTACACCTTAGACAGGACAATGTGAACAAAGGTTGAAAAAAAAATCTAGTTCAAAGAAGACGAGCGATTTCCACCAGTGACCGATTGTTTACTTGTTTGAACTTTTTTTTTTTTTCAATCATTGTGAGCGCAGATATGCTAAAATTAGTCTGCTACGTCATTCGCCGTGCGTGCATATAGCAACACGTGCCTAAGAAGTTATTTGTAATGACAACGCTGTCACTCCACTTTTTACTTTTGGCTCTCGCATTCAACTTCTTCCTGGCAAGCCGTGCCCGTGGCGCCATGGGCGGTGTCTAACATTGTATCTCTTCTAATGGAGATCGTTTCCGATACAAGTACAACCCATTAAAGTGATGAAAAACTAAACTCATGATCTATTGTGTCTAGATTTTCTTGGGTTTACACTCGTAACTAGATCTAGTGCAAGAGTTTCATACTGTTTGATTTGGTTAGTTTTCAATTTCTCTAATAATAAAATAGATATTCTCTGACACAATAAAAACTCGTTAAAAACCTAAATTCAATGTAGTCCGTTTAAGGTCTGTCCGCAGAAGCATTTTCTGATGATCATGATGTGACAGGTCAACAGCAGCGCCGGAGTTACGCCGGGCAGGCGGGGATACTGCCCCGAAACATAAACAAGAGAGGGGCCTTCCCAATAGAGATTATAATAAAAATTTTAAAAAAGAATTCTTATATTATCTTATACATTACAGACGTTACTTCTAAAAAGAGGATAATTACGTCCTACGCATTTCATGTGTCAATCTAGTCATGCGTGTTAATCAATGACTGAAACTCTGGTGGTAAGCCGTTGATTTTCCTGGCTGATCCAGACAGCTCATATCATTCTCTAATGGCACTAGGAAAGAAGGAGCACATCTAAGACTTTGTTCTAGCGTATGGAATAAGAAATGTGCCTCTATCTTTGCGTTAGACGGGCCAGAAACTTTTACTTTTTTTTTTCGCATTTCTACCGATTACACTTTAAATCTTACGACACTCATGGTTAAGAAGTTCACAATATATAGATCATCTACTTGCAGCTCCGGATTTCTGACATAGCGTTATAACCCAGAGCCTAACCCTTCACAAACTCTTTTTTTTTAAACCAAAATATACATATTACATATTTTTATTTCAATGGAGGGAAATGAGATTAAATTTACAAATACTTTTTATTCATCTAAAATATGGCATGCTTTTAGAAATAAGTATTATCATTAATAGGCCTAAGTGGAAGTTTTTAGTAAAGCTTTCAAAAAAAAAATGTTAGGGGCCTCCTCTTACTTAAATCCGGCCCTGTCTTCAGCAGTACCGTATTCTTGCCAGGTGAGAATGCCCACACGTTGTCTGTAACCTGGGCGAGGTTTATTATCTCATTTATCCGGAAGAAAGATTTGATTATGTTAAAATTCCATTCTCTAGTTTATTTTATCCTCTAGGCCAGCGGTTCTCAACCTTTTAAGCTCGGCGACCCCTTTTTACAATCCCTCATTCTGCCGCGACCCCCCCCCCCCCCCCCACAGCAATTAAAGAATAGACAAAATGCAATCCATATTTTCGATGGTCTTAGGCGACCAAACGTCAATCGATTCCCCCCCCCCCCCCCCCCCCCCCAGGGGTCGCGACTCTTAGGTGGAGAACTCCTGCTCTAGACTCTTACCACAGACAGCACCTCTCAATTGTATGGCTTTCTGTTACGGTAACAAGAAAAAAAATACATACACAAGAAGGAAAGTAAAAAAAAAAGGGGGGGGGGGAGTTGGTACAAACAATCTTTGTGTTAGTAGATTAAACTTCCAGCGTTGCTCTATCTACTGTACCAGAAGTCTTAGAAAGATGACAAAAGCCTCTGTCAAACAGTTTGAAAACTTCGTGACATTTGACTTTGTCGGCTGGATAGATTCTTCGCTTCAACATTCCCTTACGACAAACTTACGGTGGACGAAGGACTTAGCAATCGATAAACTGAAGAAAGTGATTTGTATTGGAAATACGGGCGAACAAGAAACTTCTGGAAACACGAGATTTCTGTATATTTAGTAGAAATGTTTGCAATGTTGGTATGAACGCTTAGCGCCACACTAGCTATCCTTGTAATCTTTATTCTTGAAGACTAACAGGAGATTTAAACTGGTTTATATGTTAGGCACTAGTACTCCTTTTCGTGTAGCCTATTTTGTTCATTTTCTGGGGTTATTTGCGTAAAGAAAACTTGTTCTGATAACGTTCTATTTTATGGCCATTTTCAGGTCACAATACACATTTATAACAAAAATAGCGAAATCATAATTTTTTTATTTCTAGAGGTTTATAGGCCTATATTTATGATTTTGTAGGCTATTATACTGTAGTTTTTAGAGCATGCAATTATTAGTCTCGCAATTTTCCATCTTAAAAATCTCAAAATAGTTATTGCTGAACTCTGGTTCCGAAACAGCCAGGAACAAATGTTTTTTTCAAGTTTTAGAGCCAAAATTAAAAATAAATAAATAAAAATAAAAACAACAACATGTCATATCTTGAATCGATTGTTTAAAAATGTTTTTTTAGTCGTCTGAAAATTATTTTTATCAGCTGAAAAACTGCCCAGACTTTATAGCAGTAACTAATCGCGATGTTGTAAATAGGATCCAACTAGAAGATAAGGTTTAGACATGTGTGACCAAGGTCAAGGGCACGCTGATTTCTATCTTCTGCTGTGCTAATTCATGATTCAAATCGCTCATTGACAGCAATATTTCGTTGTTGGTAAGGGGAAAAAAAAAGGTCATTGCGTTTCTAACTGCACTTGCTAAGCCTCAACTCGAAGCATCCAACTAATGAGGTGGGAAATATTTGAATAATGGCGCACACGTTAAAATTGGTTCTAGCGTCACTCGCTAGTCAACAGTTCATATATAATGAGTTGAGAAATACAGGCGATGTTAATGTAGGCCTACTAAGATAATGTTATTGGGCGATATAGTAACTATTTAAATTCTTATTCTAGACGATTCTGCTTCTTAAGTAAAGTTTCACTTTCAGACCTTGTGGTCTATAGGGGAGATGATCTAAAGGTCATATGTTTCTTGGCCTACGGTTAACGAGGGTGCCATGTGGACAGCACAACGATCAACCGCCTTTACTTTTCCCCAACTAATGTCAGGTACCCGTTTAGAGCTGGGTGGACTCAGAGGCGCCCAAACATCCCGAAATTAAAAATCCCAGGATTCGAACTTGGGACCGAAACCAAGCGCGTTATCGCTCAGCCACCTCGCCTCCATTCTGATTCTTACGTTACCACTCTCTGAAGGCTGAGAGGTCAAGGTCGTGCATGTATTGCGTGTAAGAAATAGCTCACACTTGCAACATGAGTTCTGAACAATCCAAAGTGAACCAAAAAAATGTACTAAGATTATATTAAATTAAAGATCAGCTTTTCTCTTTTCAGTGATATATTTTGAATTGAGTTTCGCAACGTCTAGTAGTAGTAGTATTAGTCTTATCAAGTATTAGCAGAGACTTTTGCCTTGAGCCCCAAAAAGGATGCGAATGAATACTATGAGACTGTAATTTGTGGACAGGACGAAAGTTAATATCATAATTACTAGAGTACGGCTAACGAGGGTAGTTGCATCACAAAACCTGTGTTTTGGTTTTGGCCTTGCTTTCATAGACACCAATGGCCAGAAAGTGAAGAGTTCTAGTTTCCGCTACGTTCTATCAGTTCTTACTGTTAACTCCTCTTCCTAGTTTCAATGGCAAAAAAACAACAACAAACACACACACACAAAACCAAGAGTTGTTTCTCATTGTAGGCCCTATGTATATCAGCCCAGAGTTTTGTTAGCAATGGTGTTTATTGTGATGACAAGATTGGTCAAAACGAATAACTACACAAATAATCTGAATGAATACATTAGCCTTCATTAGACATTCCTTGTACACTTTATGCACGATTCAAACTATCAGCTGACGAACCGATCACTGCTCTCAACAAGAAAAATAGAGGGGAGGGGGGAAATCATTTTTGTGCATGGATTTGTTTTCCATTTATTCCAAGTCGTCAAGTTAACTGTGTTGATATTCAGTGTCTCACTGTTCTCCAGAGACAATTCTGGGTCTATATCGTCTATATCACGTGACATCTGCTAGTCCAAGAGTTTCCGCATGCGACCATGACTCCTGAAATGCTATCTCCATGGTGAAAGAAACAAACGTTACCGTGGCGACGAAGGCCTGCCTTGACCTTGGCTATCTGATCATCCTTGTTTGTTTACAAATGGCGGTCGCAGCCCAAGAACACGCCTGATCTAAAGGTGTGTGCGTGAGTGCGCTGTGAGCAATGCCACTAAATAACCGACAGAATAATCCTTGTGAATTACGTGCATTTTTTGTTGCACGATACCGGGTGGGTGGGTGATAACAACCAAATTGAAGAGAAAAAGAAAGATAACTCTATCGTAATCAAATTATGTTTAAATAACTAGAAACACTTCGGAATTACTTTAAAGACTACACAAGGGCAATGACATGGTCGAGATAGGGCCAAGATATCCTAGGTAACGTTAATAATAATTATAGCTTTCATATAGCGCTACTTTCGTGCTTACAGCATACTCAAGATTGCTAGGGTCCAATCTTATTTGTGGACCAGTGAGGGGAGGGGGTATCCGGGAGAAGGTTTTCCGTGCTGCCTTTAGGCGCTTAGTAAACAGGTCCGGCCTTAGGGCACTGCAACCTATGCGGGCCCCGCATATTCATAGGCCCAGCGCTAACTCTAATCGTAAATTATTAGATTTAACCATTTGAACTTATAACAGGGTTCCCGCGGCCTCCAGATTTTCCAGGAGCTCCTAGAAGTCTCTTGAAATTACAGAGTGTACGGAAAATGAAATGAAAATTTTCTATAGTTATTAAAATGTTTTAATGTTTTACATGTTTCGGATGTTCCTTCAGAGTTGAAGATAATTTACTTCCTAGTCCAAACCTCCCGCAGGACGACGGGGGATGGGAGCGGGCAGGGTTTGAACCCTCGACCGTCGAAAAATCCGAACGACAGTCCAGCGCGCAAACCGCACGACCAGGCAGCCATCCATAAAATATCTTGAAAACTCATAAAAATTGTCATTTCGGGGTGTCATTCAATATGGAAAACCCTAACCCTGCCAATTCTACCCGCAATTAAAAAAAAAAAGGTTCTTGTCAGCTTTCATTTAATAAAAATCTAATAATAGTGCAAATTTTAATCAAAACGGGAAGTTCAAATACTTAATTTACTTGAATAGTCACTGGCATATAAATATAGATCTAAATCTATCTCGAACTCTTAAAAAATCAAAAGCGATATTTTGCTAGTTGATAGTAAATCTAAAAGGCAGATCTGAATGTTTAATGGCTTTTTGTTGGAAAACCAACTTCTATTGTAGATGGCTCGTAAAGTTAATTTGATTGTGATTTTGCACTTAGTAAAGTATGAATAAAATGCAAAGACCAATTTATTTTCTAAATAAAAAAATCTTAATTTTTACTTATTATCCTTCCCTACCAAGACTGGGCCCCGCGCAATCCGTTTCGCACAGGGCCCCACAATCTGCAGGACCGGCCCTGTCAGTAAACACAGGCTCTGCTCTAGTCGGGTGTCGAACCCCCCTTCGTAAGTAGCCAAGCCAAGCTCGAGTGTGGTCCTACTTAGCCTCTCGACCACGCCTCCCACATTATGGTGCCAGGAGCACTGTAGGTTTGTTTCATTTTTAGCACCATCTTTTCAAAGTATATATATTATAGCTTTTATATAGCGCTACTTTCATGCTTATAGCATGCTCAGAGCGCTTTGGTCCAATCTCATTTGTGGACCAGTGGGGGGATCTAGGAGTTGGTTTTCCACGCTGCCTTTAGGCGCTCAGTAAATGCAACTCTGCCCGGGTGTCGAACCTCGAGCCCCCTTCTAGGTAGCCAAGTTCAAGTGCACTTAGCCTCTCGACCACGCTTCCCAAAGTAACACTGGCCATAAGAATATACATGTTTTATTTTTTGAACACACTTACAAAACAAGCTCTCAACATTTAGTTGGTGATCAATCACGAGAATGAAAAACATTCAAAAATCTACCAGCATTAATGCAATAAGACAGAGAAAAAAAAACGCAAACAAATATCAATAATTATATTAATAAGCATTATTTATACATAATATAGACCAAGTAGTATCAACTTACATACACATATACTCAATGTGATTTTTTTTTTGGTCCAACAATGTACAGCCCTTGGTAAGATGCTTCTGAGAAGATGAAGATAAAATCAATGAGACGGCCAATACTATATTGATGCATATATGAAATCAATGTGACTAGCTGTAACACGATCAAAACAAACAAAAAAAAAAACTTGGGGGGGGGGACTGCATATCACAAGACCAAATCAAACCAGCAGGCACGCCCATGATTTAGTCAATAACTATGAAACAATAGTAGTTCTGAGTTCAAAACAAAAAAAAAAAAATGTAAATTAAAAAAAAATGTTTAAAGTATAATCTGCAATCAAAATATTCTTTTGTGCTATGTACAAGTTCAAGGTCATTGATGAGTAGAGAAGAAATGTAACTTCAAAGAAAGAAGAGTGAACTCCATGCATAAGATCTACAGATAATACAGCATGCTATGTTTGAGTGTAAATATATCATACAATTAGTTCTCACATTCTAGGAGTGAAATAAATAATAAAGTATGAGCAAAACACTCCACAGAAATATACAAAACTTGATATATTTTTTTTTAAATCAATATAAGTAATTTGGTTTTCTTTTACTTGGCACTATTTAAGATGTTGGTCAGAGGTCACCATGACCTAAAGGTGTAAGCACTGGAGTTGGTACACTGCTTGCAGACAAAAATGTCACTTTGAGCAACCATCTGTATCAGTGGTTCCCCAGCCCTTGGGTCATAACCCCATTTAGTCATGCAGGTCACACACATTTTATTAACTGGTTTTGTGGTTGAAAGCTGGGTTGTTTTTTTTTACCACATATCTAGGTTGAGTACGTACACAAGTTGTATGAAAAGATCAACAAATATCACTTGGTATTCTAAAACAAAGTCATCACCATACAGGAGCAGCCAGAACCAAAAAATGTTCACAAAAAAACAACAACAATTAGATAGCTAAACAGAAAATATACTAGCATAAACTGTGGCCATATCAATATAAAATATAAAGCAACCTAGAGACTCAATGACCATCAATCAGCTTTCATCTCAGGAACTATCAGAAGTCATGGTGGTAACTGTCAAACAAATGGCCTTATGTAATTGTGGCAGTGTTGTATGTACTTCAATCTTTGTGTTGAATCTGAGTTCAAACACATCTTAATGACTTCCTGCAGGATGTGTTTGGCTTGTTGGTAATATCTTCATTTTGAAGGAAGGGCTGCAGCTTAGAAACAAAACTTGGAATGTCAGCCAATACAACAGACTTTGTTTAGGTCTATTCAACACAATCATACAGAGTATGTCTAGGTCAATTTAACACAATCATACAATGCCTAGGTCTATTTAAAAGAATCATACACTCTATGTCTAGGTCTATTAAAACAATCATACATTTTATGTCTGGGTCTATTTAACACAATCATACTGACAATCTCTAATTAAAACAATCATACAACTAGGTCTACTTAACACAATCATCATGTTGAGCAAAACATATGAGAAATACATTTCATAAGAACATGACACACATACACTGATTGGCCATTGCTAAATTAGGTTTTAAAAAAACACACACACACATGACACACAAACATTGATTGGCCATTGCTAAATTAGTTTTTAAAAACACACACACACAGACAACTGGGTGATCCCAAAATCTTAATTTTACTTATTATCCTTATTCCCTACCAAGACTGGGCCCAGTGGAATCCGTTTCGAGCTAAGCCATTGAACCTGTTGAATATAGGAAGCTAGTAGAATTCAGGGGGATGGGAATCCTCAATGGCACCAACAACCTGGCACAGTTCATAATGACAAAAAAACAACAACAAACAAACAACCCAACTAACTACAAGAAGTGGCTACACTAGAAGCTTGTGAAGATTCTGATTAGACACAAATAAATAAAATCACGTGCGTTATTAACTCGTTCAATACATAGGACCCCCAAACGAGCTAAAGCCGTTAAACATGTCGAAGGTAGGAAGCAAACATTGGTTCAGCACAGACCCAGGCACCCTGGGGAGACAGAGGCATATGACAGAGCATCATGGCGTCGCGCTGTGAAAACCGGCGCAACAGGTTGCTGAGGAAAAATGAACAACGCTGGCAGAAGGAAAACGCCAGAGAAGAAAAGCAAGGCCAACGACACTAGCTCCAGCTGGAATAACCTGCCCAGGGTGCGGCCGAACATTCCTGGCTCACATAGGTCTCACCAGCTACACGAGGAGGCATAAAACCCCAGGGCAAAGCCCTCAGACCCCTGGATGACAAAGTGGTCATCATCGAACCACGATGGACAAACTATATATATATATACATACTAATATAAAATGATGGAATATATTTTGTTATATCAGGTTGGGTTAAACCCATGAAGGTGTACCATGATGAGAACAAGAAGCAAATCAGAGTTCAACTGTCAAGACAAAAGAGTTGGTCAACATTTCATAGTTTGAGATCCACCTATTTGTCAAGCTTGTTTATGTCGAGTCAGAAAGCAAAGTAAAAAAAAAATAAAAAATTAGCTGAAAACATGACCACATTCAATAAGATAAGTTGATTTTTTTTTGTTTCATTTTAGAGAGCTTCCAAGATCTGTTCAGTTGACAGACACAAGCTTTGATTTATCTCAACAAACTGTTCCATATCATAAATGGACTCTGTAATCCATCACTCCCATCTAAGTCTGTGAATGTACAAAACAAAAGAATGGAAGAGAGATAGTAACTCTTCTACAAATCTCAGGCCCCTGACAAAGTCAATAAGTTAAGAGAATGCCTTGGACCCTCCCCCCTTCCCTTCAGTTGAAAGACTACCAGCACAATAGAGCACTACAGCAGGAACACAGCTTATCTCTCTACAGCCCTGGATACAACACAGACCTGTCAGAAGATACAAGGGGACTTAATTCCCTGCTAGCATCAAAAAGTTGTCTGGGCTTGTTTGTTCTGGTGAAGAGTTCAATCCATCTTTTAGTGTATTCAAAGCTGTAATTCCAAAGGGGGCCTGACATTATGACCAAGACCACTTCAGTAGAAGAGGTGAGAAAAGACAGCACTCTAGAGAAGCACTTCACTCCTGCTGGCAATATAAAAAGAGATCAAGTTTCATGACATTTTTTTTCTTTTCAAAGAAATTAACAAAAGAATGAAATTTATAATAGCATAGGGTTCTGAATAGACTTTATAATAACACATCTAAGGTTTCTGAATAAACTTTATAGATTTTTTTAAATAGCATAACATTGGGTTCTGAAAAAAACGTATATATTTTGGTATTAATGTCTCGGTTGGTTAAACCCATGAAGGTATACCATGGTGAGAACAGGAAGCAATCAGAGTTCAACTGTCAAGACAAAATATAATATAATTTATTAATGTGATAATATAATTTTCCCGTGAACATATTCAATCAAAGTATTGCCCTGATCATAGAGATAAGCTGTTGTGGTTCTGAAAATCAGAACCATGGGCATGCTAAGGTCAACAGAAAGTTGTCCCTAGCACTGAGTGTAATTAGAGTGGTCTCTGCATGAATGACTCCATGTCAACACACACACAACCTTGAGCCTAAAGATTTTTGTATTGACTCAAATGTGTCTGAGATAAACATTTCTTTGGGCACTGACAGACAACAAAACATAACAACAGCACACAAAAAAAATATTGATACTGCAAGATACGACAAAAAAAAATGGCATGTAGACATTGGATTAAATAAAAAAAAAAAGTTGACAATCTTCCTTGACATAGGCAAGTGATTTCTACTTCCTTGACATAGGCAAGTGATTTCTACTTCCTTGACATAGGCAAGTGATTTCTACTTCCTACATGAAACAAAACAAAACTCTTGGCTAGAAATAGAACAAAGATTGAGGCACTATTTTTATATACATCCCAAGATTTGTATATACATAACAAGTGAACAACTCCTATCACACAGCAGGAGTTTTAAATACCTACTCAAAATCTTGCACTCATAGAGAGAAACAAAAGTTAGAGGATCTTGAAAAGGAGGGGGGGGGGGGGGGTGAGGGAGAAACAGAACTGAAAGGTCTCTGGAACAATAGAAACTGGCAGGGGGAGGGTGGGGTTTCTTTAAAAAAAAAATAAAATAAGGAGCTTAACAAAAAAAAGGTCAATAATTAATTCAAGCAAAAAACAAAAATGTCATACAATGAATGAGTTGAGAATCATGCATGACATACTGTCCAGTTTTGTACATTAGTATTTGTGCATTCAACTTGTGATGCATAGTTTCAGAAGAAATCCACAGCAAGCCACAGTGGGCTCATTATGCAATAATACAAATACATGTCAGTAGAGATGGTGGAGGATTATAGTTTTGAAAGTGAACTACCGACAACATTCAACCAATGAAATGAGTGACCATGAACCAGCATGTAGCTCAGTATTGTCCTCCTGTGTAGTCTTTGGACAAATCTTTCAAAAACAAAATTACAGGCGGTAGCTGTACGAGTTATTTCAAAGTATTCTTCATGAAAGCAAACACCTACAGATGAACTATCAGGAGAGAGTGAAGCACTAGACTTGAAGGCAACAAGATTCTTGCCTAAACAGACAAAAAAAAATGGAGTCTACCATTGTTTCATATGCAGGGCCAATCTAGGCTTTGAAGTCAATTATGTGCTGTATAGATATATATAATTTTTTTGTGTTGGGTGTAAATATCTGGTTCATGGCTTCAAGAAATCAAAAGAAAGTACACAACCAAATGTTTTATAATACGTATAATTAATTAATCTGTTTTTTTTCTTAATGGTACGTCTCATTATAATAAATATGAACACCTGACTGGCTCTAAGTAGATTGAGCTACTAAAAAAATTATGTTTGTCAAATTGCCAATGGCATCACATGCAACAGTCTCTTGTGCCTGCTGACTTGATTACATTTATCACATGCAACTGTTAGCCTGTTGTGCCTGCTGACTTGATTACATTTCTCTTGTTGGGAAGACAAGTCTCCATCAAACAAACAATGAGACCACATGTACATAATGAACAACTCAGCAGCTGTCAAGATGGCTGGCAAGGGGGGGACAATCCACTCTTCGAAATCCCTCCCAAAAGGGAGGCATGTTTCTTCTTTGTAGATATCCAAGAATCACTTGGCTTACGAATCCATGAGAAAGTGCGGGTTACTTCTGTCCACTTAGTAAGTGTTTTCATGGCCAGCCAGCACATAGAGATTAGAGTTGGCATTTAGGTCATGTGTTGGTCTACTCTCCAAGCAGATAACTCTGAAAGAGACATGTGACAGCGTTAGATTCAAACTAACAATCTAATAACAGGCAAAAAATGTCATATATACCTCATATGGTCAAAGCTCTGTTCCTAAGCTCTATGTCTCAGCTCTGTCTATGTCTATGCTCTATATCTCATCTGTCTATGTCTAAGCTCTATATCTCATCTCTATGTCTAAGCTCGATGTCTCATCTCTGTCTATGTCTAAGCTCTATGTCTCAGCTCTGTCTGTGTCTAAGCTCTATATCTCATCTCTGTCTATGTCTACACTCTATGTCTCATCTCTGTCTATGTCTCAGCAGGTTTGAACTAAAAGTTTTGCTGAAAAACTAAAGACTCCAATAATAATTCTTTAAGAGATTGTAATAAAGTCAGTTTTATTCGCATGGTTAACATTAAAGATTATAACGCCTATATTGTTTCTCCCTAAAAAAATGGACACTGGTTCGACTCTAGGGCGGTGGCACTGTTCTAATAAAGCCGACACTCAATTCACAAAGGAAATAGCGTCATAAATTATCAGGTGTCAGATGGTCTATCAAGCAACACAAGTGATCGGGCGGTAAGGGGGGGCACTGCACAAGCGTGGTTCTGTGTTGGCTAGATCTAGTGTTTGCCTACGTGTGTGTGTGTGTGTGTGAGAGAGAGAGAGAGAGGGCTCTGTGGATGACATTATATATCTGGTTATGTAATGGAAGTGACACAAAACTAAACGCACGTCTCCCCTCATCCGTCCCACATCCAGCTCCATTATTCGAGCCCCCTGCAGCGCCACAACAACTGCTGGTCGTGTTAGCCAGCAATCAATGACATTGGTCAGGTAGAAACATCAAAATTTCATTAAATTTGTTTTCCCAATGAAATATGACACCCCCCCCCCTCACCTCCAACCCAATTCCCTCTCCTTCTCTTTACCACACAGCACGTGAGTGTACGTGTGGGGGGGAGGGGGAGGCAGCAGCCAAGAAACAAACAAAAAAACACGATATAATCGACTTGAACTATTCACGACCTTGACTTATTAGTCTGAGAAACTTTCAAAATGGAGGATGCATCTTGAGTTTAGACATTCAACATAATCAGGTCAGGGTCAAGGTTTCAAATGAAGGAAAAAAAAAAGTAGTGTAGTAATTTACACTCACTATCTCAGAGCATCTGGAGGAGCGGTGGTTGAGCGATAAAGCGCTTGGCTTCGGTCCCACGTTCGAATCCTGGTGAAGACTGGGATTTTTAATTTTGGGATCTTCGGGCGCCTCTGCGTCCACCGAGCTCTAATGTGTACCCTGACATTAATTGGGGGGAAAAAAGGCGGTTGATCGTTGTGCTGGCCACATGACACCCACATTAACCGTGGGCCACACAAACTAATGACCTTTACATCATCTGCCCTATAGATCGCAAAGTCTGAAAGGAAAACTATCTAAGAGTATCTAGACCAGTGATTCCCAAAGTGGTCTATATAGACCCCAAGGGGTCTACGAAGACTTCCAAGGGGTCTACAAAAGTGAAAAAATAAATTGGGAGTCTATGAGATGTTCACAGGGGTCTACGATAATAGATTTCATTTAAACAGGTCCTGACTTAAAATAATTTTTACATCCAATTTATGTTATTCTTTCATACATTAATTTATGATTTGTTCCTTCGTTAATCTTTTAAATATTTATCCTGCTATTTGAACGAAAAATTGTTGTATTTAATTTTAATACTTATTTAAATACCTTGATTTTGTCTACATTTAACTGATATTAACATTTTACATATTTAACCCACAAAATTAGTTAGAAATTTGTTTATAAAAAATGTTGATGAATTTGCAAAAATTTGCAAGTTAAGCAGGGGGTCTACCAAAAAACCAGAAAACATGGAAAGGGGTCTACGAGACAAAAAAATTGGGAACCACTGATCTAGACTCACTATCTATGAAATATCTACTCTATCTACAATCTAGACTATGTATTAAGTATCTATACTGACTATGTATAGAGTTTCTAGACTGACTATGTAGAGAGTATCTAGACTGACTATGTATAGAGCATCTAGACTAAGTATAAAGTATCATGACTGACTATGTAAAGAATATCTACTGACCCATGTAGTGAGTATCTAGACTATGTAGAGAGTATCTAGACTGACTATGTAGAGAGTATCTAGACTGACTATGTAGAGAGTATCTAGACTGACTGTGTAGAGAGTATCTAGACTGACTATGTAGAGAGTATCTAGACTGACTATGTACAGAGTATCTAGACTGACTGTAGAGAGTATCTAGACTGACTGTGTAGAGAGTATCTAGACTGACTATGTAGAGAGCATCTATACTGACTATGTAGAGAGTATCTATACTGACTATTTAGAGAGTATCTAGACTGACTATGTGAATAGTATCTAGACTGACTATGTAAAGAGTATCTAGACTAGCTATGTATAGAGCATCTAGACTAAGTATAAAGTATCATGACTGACTATGTATAGAATATCTATACTGACTATGTAGTGAGTATCATGACTGACTATGTATAGAATATCTACCGACTATGAAGTGAGTATCTAGACTGACTATGTAGAGAGTATCTAGACTGACTATGTGGATAGAGCATCTAAACTAAGTATAAAGTATCATGACTGCCTATGTATAGAATATCTACCGACTATGTAGTGAGTATCTAGACTATGTATAGAGTATCTAGACTGACTATGTAAAGAGTATTCAGACTGACTATGTAGAGAGTATCTATACTGACTGTGTAGAGAGTATCTAGACTGACTATTTAGAGAGTATCTAGACTGACTATGTGAATAGTATCTAGACCGACTATGTATAAAGTATCATGACTGACTATGTAAAGAATATCTACTGACCCATGTAGTGAGCATCTAGACTGACTATGTAGAGAGTATCTATACTGACTATGTAGAAAGTATCTAGACTGACTATGTAGAGAGTATCTAGACTGACTATGTAGAGAGTATCTATACTGACTATGTAGAGAGTATCTATACTGACTATTTAGAGAGTATCTAGACTGACTATGTGAATAGTATCTAGACTGACTATGTAAAGAGTATCTAGACTGGGTATGTATAGAGCATCTAGACTAAGTATAAAGTATCATGACTGACTATGTATAGAATATCTATACTGACTATGTAGTGAGTATCATGACTGACTATGTATAGAATATCTACCGACTATGAAGTGAGTATCTAGACTGACTATGTAGAGAGAATCTAGACTGACTATGTGGATAGAGCATCTAAACTAAGTATAAAGTATCATGACTGCCTATGTATAGAATATCTACCGACTATGTAGTGAGTATCTAGACTGACTATGTATAGAGTATCTAGACTGACTATGTAAAGAGTATCCAGACTGACTATGTATAGAGTATCCAGACTGACTATGTATAGAGTATCTAGACTGACTATGTAAAGAGTATCCAGACTGACTATGTAGAGAGTATCTAGACTGACTATGTAGAGAGTATTTCTCAGATTGCTAGAAGGAAAGGTGACTTGTCCCGTGGTGGGGGAGGCTACTAGATGTCAATGTCATCAAAGCCACTTGCGCTAACATGAAGATGACAAGATAACATGGAGGAATCACATGGCACAGCAGGAGAGAAAAAAAAACACAGCATTTATCATGTCTTCAAATTTTTATTACACTCTGTTGGGGTTACCAAACCTGATTCCATAGCAACCGGCAACAACAAACTAGCTTCTCCGGCTCTTAATCACTTTTAATATGAAGTACTATACGTGGAAAAAAAAAAGTCTTGTTTATTATGCCACCATGGCAACGGAATGATTGAAATCTATTGGAGACGTATCTATCTCAGCGGTATACCGTCAAGTGACAGCTTCGCTTTGACACACCCACACATACAGGCCGCGAAGTTTCCTCTATAACTAGCAGGGGCGTAGCTAGGAATTTCCTATCATTTGGGGCCCCTGCATTTTGCGCAATATCTAATAATTAATTTAAAAAAAAAAAACAACAACTCCCGAGGGGATTGTCCAATTCTCCCCCCTCCCCCCCATCATAGCTACGCCACTGATGACTAGAACCAGTTTTTGATCCAGTTCAGTACGAAGTAGTCGACAGCCCAGATGTATATAGAGAGTGTAGAGTCTAGTGCTACATTTTCTCTTGCTGTGTACACACGTCGGTGACATCCAGCAAGCCACAGCCGTAAAGCATCGCGTTCTGAAATGGATAATTGAATCTAAAAACGAGATTATTTTAGAGCTGGCCTCCTCTTCAGTAGTGACGACTATGGCTCATCTCGTAGAAGCGTGAAGAAAAGCCTGGGCATTGTTTAAGGTCGGCACGATGTATCACCCACACAGCAGTCCCCCCCCCCCTATAGATTATATTGGTGAACTAATGCAATACATTAGTTCACTCATAAATGTAATACATTAGTTCACTCATAAATGTAATACATTAGTTCACCCATAAATGTAATACATTAGTTCACCCATAAATGTAATACATTAGTTCACCCATAAATGTAATGGGGCTACTAATTTCGTGATCTGTACAGTGAAACGCTTGTAGCCTCGGGAGAAAAAGGGGGAGAGACTCTATAGTCATGGATCAGGTCACGTGGTCCCATGGTTCGCTGTACATACGTTTCACATCACCGAGAGCATTAATCTAAGGACTGTGAACTTACTGTCACTTGAAGGGGCTATTGAGTGGATCTGTCATTACACGTGGCGATACTAGAGCACTGCTAGAGAGTTCTGGGTGGGACCCAATCGGTCGAAATACTCAAAACTCTTGAAAGATGGGATGGAGAACTGCGGCGTCATGTTGACACTCTGCGCCTCAACCAATCGACATTTTGTGACACTGGATTTGGGAGAGATTCTCCAGTTGAACGAAGTGGGGTCGTCACTACGGCAGAGATGATTAATCAGACAATCAATCAACGATGTGGGGTCGTCACTACGGCAGAGATGATTAATCAGACAATAAATCCACGCGCGTCACTACGGCAGAGATGATTAATCAGACAATCAATCCACGAAGTGGGGTCGTCACTACGGTAGAGATGATTAATCAGACAATCCACAAAGTGGGGTCGTCACTACGGTAGAGATGATTAATCAGGCAATCAATCCACAAAGTGGGGTCGTCACTATGGTAGAGATGATTAATCAGACAATCCACAAAGTGGGGTCGCCACTACGGTAGAGATGATTAATCAGACAATCCACAAAGTTGGGTCGTCACTACGGCAGAGATGATTAATCAGACAATCAATCCAAAAAGTGGGGTCGTCACTATGGCAGAGATGATTAATCAGACAATCAATTAACGAAGTGGGGTCGTCACTACAGCAGAGATGATTAATCAGACAATCAATCCACAAAGTGGGGTCGTCACCACGGCAGAGATGATAATTCAGACAATCAATCCACAAAAATGGGTCGTCACTACGGCAGAGATGATTAATCAGACAATCAAATAAACGATGTGGGGTTGTTACTACGGCAGAGATGATTAATCAGACAATCAATCCACGCGCGTCACTACGGCAGAGATGATTAATCAGACAATCAATCCATGAAGTGGAGTCGTCACTACGTCAGAGATGATTAATCAGACAATCAATCCACAAAGTGGTGTCGTCACTACGGCAGAGATGATTAATCAGACAATCAATCCACGCGCGTCACTACGGCAGAGATGATTAATCAGACAATCAATCCATGAAGTGGAGTCGTCACTACGGTAGAGATGATTAATCAGAAAATCAATCCACAAAGTGGGGTCGTCACTACGGTAGAGATGATTAATCAGACAATCAATCCACAAAGTGGTGTCGTCACTACGGCAGAGATGATTAATCAGACAATCAATCCACGCGCGTCACTACGGCAGAGATGATTAATCAGACAATCAATCCATGAAGTGGAGTCGTCACTACGGTAGAGATGATTAATCAGAAAATCAATCCACAAAGTGGGGTCGTCACTACGGTAGAGATGATTAATCAGACAATCCACAAAGTGGGGTCGTCATTACGGCAGAGATGATTAATCAGACAATCAATCCACAAAGTGGAGTCGCCACTATGGCAGAGATGATTAATCAGACAATCAATCAACGAAGTGGAGTCGTCACTACAGCAGAGATGATTAATCAAACAATCAATCCACAAAGTAGGGTCGTCACTATGGCAGAGATGATTAATCAGACAATCAATTAACGAAGTGGGGTCGTCACTACGGTAGAGATGATTAATCAGACAATCAATCACTTAATCAGGAGAACGTTCATCGAACACATTCGATACTTTCAAACTGTGAACTAGGAAGTCGCGTGTGTATAGAGGCGGACGAGGAGGAATGGTCCATTGGATAAATACTTATCTTTATAGCATTGACAACAATTAAGTTGTGTTTTTTTTTTACAAAGCTTATATCAACTCACTCTGTCTAGTCAAAAGTTTTAAGTTCATGTTTGAACACGCCTACACAGGTTTAAATGTTTGGCGCTAACAACAATGTGTCCATTTGTGGAAAGAATGAAGACAAAAACAAAGTAACAAAATTAGTTGTTCAACCAAACACGCACACACAAACAAACACAAGAGGGAGGGGGAATGTGTGAAAAAGAGAGACATCTGATAAACCAATCAAACTTGGACACCAGATACCAGGAGCCGGATGTGTTAGGTCAAAGATAAGACTTAAATGTGTGGACACGGTTCACTTGCTGTCCTACCCACTATTTTGAGTGGTCATCATAGTCACTGAACTATTGGACATAGAAAGATAAGACTTAAATGTGTGGACACAGTTCACTTGCTGTCCTGCACACTATTTTGAGTGGTCATCATAGTCACTGAACAAGTGGACATTAAGGTCTAGTAGAGGCCTTGAAAAGGATTCCTTCTAGAACTGCTGGCTTTATCTGTACCGGTTCTGCTGAGCAACTATTGAGTAGATACGCCGTGATCAGTGAAATATTGAACTATCATTTCCTAATGATAGCGCATAGTTTAATCTTCCCATTAAAAAAAAAATCAAAAAACAACAACCTAAGTCTTAAGTCAAGTGGCTAGCTTCAGTGCGAAGAGAAGATTATCCGAACTTCCTGACTAAAAACCTTTCTAGTCAGGCAAACCAAAAGGCGAGAGTTGTCCCCCATGTCACTCCTGAATGAAGAAAAACAACATCTCCGTCTGTTTGGTTCAACAGTTGCTACAAACCATTCGAAAGGTTTATACACAAGAAGTCACCGAACAAAACAAGCGGGGAGAGGGCAACAGAGGATCTCGCCATGGCTTGACAAATAGTTCAATCATTTGGACCATTACTATGGGCGACAAAACTACGCAAGTGTCATCGAATTAGCCCTAATGGTTTCCAGGTCTTTGGAAATGTCGCAAAATGTACCTATGTCTTAACTCTAGGTAACGAGATTCAAAAAGCGATATAGACTGCTTACTAGCTAACAACCAGTGTTTCGCCAAAATGAAAAAAGCTGGTATAGGGATTTTATTTTAAACCAATTGAAAAGTATATATATATGATAGCTTGAAAAGTATATATGATATGTTGTTTATTTTGACAGGACAGTCCCTGTTTTTCCATTCTCCTTGAATGAAATGACATATTTCGGCAAATGAATTCAGTTAGTCAGAAAACTAATACAATAGATCACAGTTCAACTCTTACGCGCACACACACACACACGTCTGTGCTTCTAGATTCAGATTTGACAATACACATACACACACACGTCAGTGCTTCATCAATTCTAGATTCAGATTTGACAATACACACACACTTCTGTGCTTCAGTTCTAGATTCAGATTTGACAATACACACACACACACTTCTGTGCTTCATCAGTTCTAGATTCAGATTTGACAATACACACACACACACACTTCTGTGCTTCATCAGTTCTAGATTCAGATTTGACAATACACACACACGTCTGTGCTTCATCAGTTCTAGATTCAGATTTGACAATACACACACACACACACTTCTGTACTTCATCAGTTCTAGATTCAGATTTGACAATACACACACACACACGTCTGTGCTTCATCAGTTCTAGATTCAGATTTGACAATACACACACACACACACTTCTGTACTTCATCAGTTCTAGATTCAGATTTGACAATACACACACACACACACTTCTGTGCTTCATCAGTTCTAGATTCAGATTTGACAATACACACACACTTCTGTGCTTCATCAGTTCTAGATTCAGATTTGACAATACACACACACACACTTCTGTACTTCATCAGTTCTAGATTCAGATTTGACAATACACACACACACACTTCTGTGCTTCATCAGTTCTAGATTCAGATTTGACAATACACACACACACACACACGTCTGTGCTTCATCAGTTCTAGATTCAGATTTGACAATACACACACACTTCTGTGCTTCAGTTCTAGATTCAGATTTGACAATACACACACACACACTTCTGTGCTTCATCAGTTCTAGATTCAGATTTGACAATACACACACACACACACTTCTGTGCTTCATCAGTTCTAGATTCAGATTTGACAATACACACACACGTCTGTGCATCATCAGTTCTAGATTCAGATTTGACAATACACACACACACACACTTCTGTACTTCATCAGTTCTAGATTCAGATTTGACAATACACACACACACACGTCTGTGCTTCATCAGTTCTAGATTCAGATTTGACAATACACACACACACACACTTCTGTACTTCATCAGTTCTAGATTCAGATTTGACAATACACACACACACACACTTCTGTGCTTCATCAGTTCTAGATTCAGATTTGACAATACACACACACTTCTGTGCTTCATCAGTTCTAGATTCAGATTTGACAATACACACACACACACTTCTGTACTTCATCAGTTCTAGATTCAGATTTGACAATACACACACACACACTTCTGTGCTTCATCAGTTCTAGATTCAGATTTGACAATACACACACACACACACACGTCTGTGCTTCATCAGTTCTAGATTCAGATTTGACAATACACACACACTTCTGTGCTTCAGTTCTAGATTCAGATTTGACAATACACACTTCTGTGCTTCATCAGTTCTAGATTCAGATTTGACAATACACACACACACACACACTTCTGTGCTTCATCAGTTCTAGATTCAGATTTGACAATACACACACACGTCTGTGCTTCATCAGTTCTAGATTCAGATTTGACAATACACACACACACACACACACACTTCTGTACTTCATCAGTTCTAGATTCAGATATGACAATACACACACACACACGTCTGTGCTTCATCAGTTCTAGATTCAGACTTGACAATACACACACACACACACTTCTGTACTTCATCAGTTCTAGATTCAGATTTGACAATACACACACACACACACTTCTGTGCTTCATCAGTTCTAGATTCAGATTTGACAATACACACACACACACACTTCTGTACTTCATCAGTTCTAGATTCAGATTTGACAATACACACACACACACTTCTGTACTTCATCAGTTCTAGATTCAGATTTGACAATACACACACACACACACTTCTGTACTTCATCAGTTCTAGATTCAGATTTGACAATACACACACACACACTTCTGTACTTCATCAGTTCTAGATTCAGATTTGACAATACACACACACACACTTCTGTACTTCATCAGTTCTAGATTCAGATTTGACAATACACACACACGTCTGTGCTTCATCAGTTCTAGATTCAGATTTGACAATACACACACACACACACTTCTGTACTTCATCAGTTCTAGATTCAGATATGACAATACACACACACACACGTCTGTGCTTCATCAGTTCTAGATTCAGACTTGACAATACACACACACACACACTTCTGTACTTCATCAGTTCTAGATTCAGATTTGACAATACACACACACACACACTTCTGTGCTTCATCAGTTCTAGATTCAGATTTGACAATACACACACACACACTTCTGTACTTCATCAGTTCTAGATTCAGATTTGACAATACACACACACACACTTCTGTACTTCATCAGTTCTAGATTCAGATTTGACAATACACACACACACACTTCTGTACTTCATCAGTTCTAGATTCAGATTTGACAATACACACACACACACTTCTGTACTTCATCAGTTCTAGATTCAGATTTGACAATACACACACACACACTTCTGTACTTCATCAGTTCTAGATTCAGATTTGACAATACACACACACACTTCTGTACTTCATCAGTTCTAGATTCAGATTTGACAATACACACACACACACTTCTGTGCTTCATCAGTTCTAGATTCAGATTTGACAATACACACACACGTCTGTGCTTCATCAGTTCTAGATTCAGATTTGACAATACACACACACACACACTTCTGTACTTCATCAGTTCTAGATTCAGATATGACAATACACACACACACACGTCTGTGCTTCATCAGTTCTAGATTCAGACTTGACAATACACACACACACACACTTCTGTACTTCATCAGTTCTAGATTCAGATTTGACAATACACACACACACACTTCTGTACTTCATCAGTTCTAGATTCAGATTTGACAATACACACACACACACTTCTGTACTTCATCAGTTCTAGATTCAGATTTGACAATACACACACACACACTTCTGTACTTCATCAGTTCTAGATTCAGATTTGACAATACACACACACACACTTCTGTACTTCATCAGTTCTAGATTCAGATTTGACAATACACACACACACACTTCTGTACTTCATCAGTTCTAGATTCAGATTTGACAATACACACACACGTCTGTGCTTCATCAGTTCTAGATTCAGATTTGATAATACACACACACACACACTTCTGTACGTCATCAGTTCTAGATTCAGATATGACAATACACACACACACACGTCTGTGCTTCATCAGTTCTAGATTCAGACTTGACAATACACACACACACACACTTCTGTACTTCATCAGTTCTAGATTCAGATTTGACAATACACACACACACACACTTCTGTGCTTCATCAGTTCTAGATTCAGATTTGACAATACACACACACACACTTCTGTACTTCATCAGTTCTAGATTCAGATTTGACAATACACACACACACACTTCTGTACTTCATCAGTTCTAGATTCAGATTTGACAATACACACACACACACTTCTGTACTTCATCAGTTCTAGATTCAGATTTGACAATACACACACACACACTTCTGTACTTCATCAGTTCTAGATTCAGATTTGACAATACACACACACACACTTCTGTACTTCATCAGTTCTAGATTCAGATTTGACAATACACACACACACTTCTGTACTTCATCAGTTCTAGATTCAGATTTGACAATACACACACACACACTTCTGTACTTCATCAGTTCTAGATTCAGATTTGACAATACACACACACACACTTCTGTACTTCATCAGTTCTAGATTCAGATTTGACAATACACACACACACACTTCTGTACTTCATCAGTTCTAGATTCAGATTTGACAATACACACACCCACGTTTATACAACGTGGCCGCCTGGTCGTGCGGTATACTCGCTGGACTGTCGTTCGGACTTCTCGATGGTCCCGGGTTCATACCCTTGCCGCTTCCATCCCCCGTCGTCCCGCGGGAGGTTTGTACATCCAAAACATGTCAAACAAAACCATATAAAACAACTAGTTTGTATATATGATTATTCTGTTTGTTTATACTCAGTAAAAAAAAAGGATCACAAATAAAGTTTATGTTTCACACAAACTCAGAGGCGGCCCTCTCTATAAGGAAGTCCTTTCCTGTGGTCAAGTGTCTCATTTCTCTAGACTGTAGATGAATATCCTCTGGCTTGTTATCGCTAATGTTCTAGACAACAGCTTCCCTCAGAGCTGATACAGTTAGGGCGTTATGGGTGTAGAGTGGACTTGGAAAACAAACAAACAACTAGAAAAGGTATTTTCTCTGGACTAGCTCTACGGGAGTTGTGTAATGTTTTAACTAGTCTCTCACGTCCGTGTCACTGTTGAGCTAACAAGTCAACAAGTCAAGTACTAACATAAGTACTATCACTAGCTACACAACTAGTGGAATGCTAGCTAGTTTTGAAGCCAAATAGTTGCTCAGTTGATTTGATCTTTTCCTTTTTTTTCAGCCTGTATGCACCAAACTACTAATTAAGTTCTGCTCTTGTTTTGTTGATAACACTTGGCAAGTTATATAGTCTGCTATTTGAACACAATTTGAATTACGCGATTAAAAAAAAGTTGGTACTATAATAGGTAACCTATAAAATACAATCTGTAAGTTTTAAGCAAAGTTTATGCCAAGTAGAAGGGTCGGGACTGTTTGATCCTCTCAGGAGTAGGAGATAGAATATTTAGGTACTGACTTCCGGTATCGGAGTAAACAAAACATTAATATCGACTTCTTAGCCACGTTGAGATCCGATATATCGGAGGGAAAGAGAACAGCTGGCCACGTGATCACAACTGCTTAGATACCAGCACACAATATTTGGAGATATCTTACGTGTGTGCTGACTCGAGCCCCCACATCACGTGACGACAAGGAGATGACAACAAAGTGATTAGCAAACACACCAGGCTCAGGCGCTCAAAGACAAGGCAGACTTTAGAAAAAAAAAAAGATGTTCAGGTGACGACAACTTCAACAAAACAGAGAGGGGATGGGAGGTAAGTCGCCAAGTCGAACCACGCCCACAAGTCGCAATAGTCACGTGATCACAGACTCAGACATTGAAGTGAAAGGGGGATAAAAGGGGGAAACCACAATAGTACCGACGTGACGACACAAAGAAGTTAAGTTGTTTTTTTTATTAATTAAGATATATTACGCCTAAAGCGGTTTAGTTGTCTACCAGCAGTTTGGTGCTACAAGTCAACGGCCGTCAACAAGTGCTCGGAATATGCAAGCGTGAAGTGAAATAAATAAATTGCGTGAACAATGATCATTTATCACTTGACCGGAAGTCAGGACGATTAAAACGGTGGCCAGACAATTCCCCACATCAGTCAATTCCCCACATTCCCAACTCCCCACAATTACAATTCCCCACATTGCAATTCCCCACATTGGGATAATATAAATTGCACTAAATTAATAATATAATGAAGGAATTCTAAAATGCAAATAGTATTAATTAATCTCCAAAAGTTAATATCATGACAATTTATTGAAATGCATTACTGATTACAAAATACAAGTAACTGATATACACAAATGAACAAATGAGTTTAATACAAAATATGCTTGGTACAAAATAATGAATTAGATAAGGTCCTATTATCTAATAAAAGAAAAATCATTAAACTAAATGTACAGTACAAAAACTATTAATAATTGACAAGAATGACTAAAGTAAACAGAAACTACTAAACACAAAGGTTACTTTGGAAACTGCATGTTGGCCAATTTTCTCAAATACTTAATCTTATCCTGTTGATTGGCATACCCTTGGACAGCCTCAATTACTTTGCTATTTAGGGTCTCATACTTCTTCCTTTTTGGCTGTGGTCTGCCATCATCTGCATCAGCCAATGTCTTGCTGTGGATGGCCATGTCCTTCTTCAGACCTTCCAGAAGATCCCACACACCTGGATGACTGCAGTGAAACAGGGCTCTCAGTGAATTGTGGTATCCTTCACAGCAGTTTGTTGTTCTTGGTAGGCCAGTAGCAGCAGCTTCAAAATGATTCCAGATTCTAATGGGAAACACTGCATCTCTGCCTCTTACTCCAGTAATGTAGGTTGATTCAAAGTAGGCAAGAAGGTCATTGTAGTTGTCTTCATCAGGGAACTCTGCTATCAAATCATTGAACAGGCCTCTGACATCCTCCACTGGCACAAATGCCAAAGCTGCAAGTGACCTCATCTTGAATCTCATTGGCAGCCGCTCTTGATCATCATAAACTGTTTTCAATCCAAGGGCCCCAATTTTTCTTAGAAGACTTTGGTTAAGGTGAAAGAAGCAGCCTTTGATCTGTGCCTCTGGAAAGGCAGTTTGGGCAGCAGTAATGCAAGCCTTTTCAAAGTCCAGAAGAATTGTCTGTGGGGACAGGTTGGGCAGCAGTTGCTTCAAGATTTCAAACATCCTATTGTAGGTGGGCTGATCTTTCTTTTTAAGGAGGAAGTAGATGCATGGTGGATAGGAGTTGCCAATTTTTGCATGCCAAGTGTAGAGCTGATAAAACATGGCAGGCACTTTGTCAAAAGTTCCATCTCCAAAGATTGTGTCTTTCTGCAGCTGATCCATAAGTTCTCTGTCACCAATTGCAAGAATTCTTTCAAAAATGTTACGTTTTAGCATGTTTTAAGAAAGATTCAAAAAATAATAGAATTTAACTTACCTGTTTCAAATTTTTAAAAGGCAAATTGTATATAAAAATGCATGCTTGGATAATGTATTTTTACATATTTATTAACAAGTAGCGTTTTTAAATAAAATAATGCTCGATGTGGGGAAACGGAGGGCACGCTTTTGTATCATTATATGGACTGTCTTATATAGTACATTAGTCTATGGTTATAATAAATATTATCCCAATGTGGGGAGTTGTAAACGTGGGGAATTGTGAATTTGGGGAATTGCAATGTGGGGAATTGTGATGTGGGGAATTGTAATTGTGGGGAGTTGGGAATGTGGGGAATTGACTGATGTGGGGAATTGTCATGGAACCGATTAAAACATTTGGCTATCAGGATGTAGGACTTCAGTCAAACAGTTATACATACAGATAGAACAAAACTTTGAAGAGTACAAAACGTTGTAGGCCATTCCTAAAAACGGGTGCAAAGCGAAACAAACAGGGAGATTTGTCTCAAACTAACTTGACATTGTTTCATGTCATAGCTTCACATAGGACTCCCATCAAATATTCATTGATAAAAGCACGGCTGGTGATAACATCTTCTTATTGATTCCTTCAGACAGTTCTGGAGGCCAGATGGAGGCCAGACTTTATCTAGCTACCATCGAACTCAAACAACGTTGTCAATGATTGAAACCGTTAATTTCTTGTCGCTTTGAAGTTTCCTGATCAAATGGTCTCTTCATTGTTGTATCCCAGGAGAAGGGAGACCATTTGTACGTTATAACTCGTTGGTCTAAACATGAGAAGTAGAAAGCCTGGCGTAAATCTCACAGTCAACACATCAGCACGTCAAAAAGTCACCACTTAGCTTATCAGGCATTACAGAAACATCATTCACTTCGACATCACACAGTAAACCAGCACATCACAAAGTCATCACTTTCCTTATCAGGCATTACAAAAACATCATTTACTTCGATATCACATAGTTCATCAGACATCACAGTCATCACTTAGCTTTTCAGGCATTACAGAAACATCATTTAACTCATCAGCCATCACATATTACACCACACATTTCATCAGACATAACATAAAAAAATCACACAGTAACTCACTTAGCTTATCAGTAGTTATCAGGCATTACAGAAACATCACTCATTTCATCAGGCATAGCACATCACAATAAATCACATACAGAAACATTTAAAGTCTTATATCAGACATAATATGCACATTACAAATTTCACCAGACATCATATGGGCATCACATAGCTCACCAGACATCATATGGGCATCACATAGCTCATCAGACATCATACGGGCATCACATAGCTCACCAGACATCATATGGTGCATCCCATAGCTCATCAGACATCATATGGGGCATCACGTAGCTCATCAGATATTACACAAATAGTCAGGCATAACATGCATCGCTTACACTGCGTATCGGCGAAACGCGGTTCCAAAAATAATGAGTATCGCCATGCTATCGATCTGTTTTAACCAACAAAAAAAGTTTATACAGAAAGTGTAGAGTTGACATCAAATAGTTCAGCGACCAACGTAGGCAAAAAGGAGGGAGTGTTTGTGCTGTCTGTCCGTAGGTCATGTCTAGATCTCAAACGCTAAGAGACAGAATGTATAAAAATCTCAGTGTTGGGAAAGTTTTGTACTGGAACATACGTCCAACCGAGTTCGTGCAAGAAGTTCTATGAAAGAGTAACCCTTTGTATTGTTCAATGGCCACGTGATAATATTGATCAAATAATGAAAAATACGTATCACGTGACAGCCACTATGGATTATATAATTTGTATAGAAGATATAGAGAATCACGTGGCTAAATGTTTATTTACGATTGGTGAATGAGTTCCATTAACATTTGAAGTATACACACGTGAAAAAAAAAAGTTCATTTGTCTAGATTGAAGTCTAGAAACCTTGGTTTACAATTGTGACTTTCAATATTGTCTAGATTAAGGTCTAGAAACCTTGGTTTACAATTGTGACTCTCACTTTCACTACTGTCTTGGCGCGCTCCAACCGAAATACAACGGCGACAAAGGATTTGAACTGAAAGCAATCAGCTAGTACTGTTGGTCTATCGGTGGCCATTGCTGATACAGTACATAGAAAGTGCAGGTACTGTAAATGTTCAGCACAACTTCTCCGTCTGGCAATTGGACAAGCAACTAAACTGTGCATGTTGACACTGTCCAACTTCAGAGTCAATTCTGCTCTGGGAATGAGCCAGTCTGGGCCCAATACGCCTATTTCGGCAGCGCCCGATGAGATGACTTGCTAAGGTTTTTTTGAAGCCAAGCAAAACCTTAACCGTTGTTGTTGGGGCCCACACACAAAGAAATGACGTCATTTCCTGAACAGGAAACGAACGTGGACAAAATAAAAACTTCAACAGTTTGTCTGTCGCTTATTTCGGAAACAAATGGTTGAACTAAGTGTGTTGTTCATTACATTTGTAGTCTAGAATGAGTGATATCTAGACTGTGTTCAAAACACCATAGAAACACTCAAGTCTTGGACTTGGTTTTAAAACCGGAAAAGTTGCCAAACGTGAAAAAAAAAAAAAAAAAAAAAGGGGCGTGAAGGGGGGGGGGGCTTGTAGAAATAAAACCGCTGATGTTGCAGACTAAGAGGAGCAGTACCTTGCCCAGCTATGTGTACTTTTACATTACGTCTGACTCATTCGTACACACAAAAATTAAGTAGCATCAACAGATGAATTCATTATCATCATTCAACAGTCTTTTTATGTGGGGGGAAAAAAAACAACAACAAGGATCCTTTGTCTTTACTGTCGACAGTTACATTTTGGTCATTACTTTGGGAGTCAACGCATCCATGTTAGCCAATGTACTCCGGAGTTCCAGGCTGGGAATTAAAGCTCCGGTGGCCCAGTGACAGCGACTCTGTTCCACAAGGGAGCCTGTCAGGGAAAGTGGCTACCCACATTGGCAGTCCTTCCACGGAACGTGACCGTCACATAATAGGAATGTGAAGAAATTCCCACGAGGTGTCCGCCTTCGGCTGCTGCACAAGGATGACTAACGGTAGCCTGAAGGCACCCCCTCCCCCCCACAACATGGCACGACCCAACCCAGTTATGGTCGAAACCACAGAGAGGACTAGGGGTGAAGAGCTTCCGGTCCACGACTGTCTGGTGAGACGAAATCTTTTTTTTCAGTGGTCAAAGGGTAATAGGGAGGCACAGCGCTTCGAGTGGGACTCATTCCGAATAGTTCTCGGATTTCGAGAAACCAAAGGAACCATTTTGCATTGTAGAACGTTCAGAGTTTTAACTTTTTCTTTCCTATTTAACGATGCCAACGTTGGTTTTGACCCTATTACATTAAAATAAATTTTTGGCATTATTGGGAAGCGTGGTCGAGAGGCGCTTGAACTTAGCTTGGCTTGGCTACCTATGAAGGGGGCTCGGGGTTCGACAGCCGACTCGGGCAGAGTTGTGTTTACTGAGCGCCTAAAGGCAGCACGAAAAAACCTTTTCCTAGATACCCCCACTGGTCCACAGCTGAGATTGGACCAAAGCGCTCTGAGCATGCTATAAGCATGAAAGTAGCGCTATATAAGAGCCAAAATTTAAGTTTTTAAAAATGTTATAAAATTGAATTTGTGTTAGATAAAAGGAGCATGCATTCTCCTGTTATTCTACACCAAAAATAACGTTTTCTGATAACCAACAAAAATATCATAACACCATAACCATAATGTAGAAAATGTGAAAAATGAAAAAAATAATTTCAGAGCATGTTCAACAAGCACTTGATTCAAACGTGTCGGTATCCATGAATTGATCAGTAACACACGTGTACCCAACTCTGAACGGGACACACGTACAGACAGCACAAACACAAGAACTGCTTTTACCGCTCCAAGATCTTTGTTTCGTGAAGTTATTAATAGGTTTAGAAGATTCTTTCCCATCATTTGACTTTGGAAAGAGACTAAATTACCAAAATAATAACAGCAGTCATGCAACTACAAATAATTCATCCACGAATAATTCATCAATTACAAATCAGCTCGGCAGTGACTAATAGGTCAGGGTGACCATAGCCTTCATTCTTTCAACCCGTGTCCCACATTCAACCCAGTCAGCTCTATAGGTGTCAAACTAGCAAGAAGGACAGGACCATCTTTTTTCGGTCCGTTTGTTTGTTTGTATTGCCATGCGTTTGTTTGTTTGTGATAGTTGTGTGTGTGCGCGTGTGTTAGTACTGCCTTGTTCACTTTAATTTCCAAGATATAATCTTGTGCCGACGGTCAATACTGAGGCATAAACCTTCAGGTTTTATACAACCTGTTCAAACCTAAGCTATAAAAAAAAAAGGAGGTGGGGGAGGGTGTCGGGAGGATGTGGTAGCCCCAAACAATTTGCATCTGATTTCTCCTATTGTCCAGCAGAACGGAGTGTGATCGAAGTATTGGCGCTGGGAAACGAAGCAATTGAAACTGTGGCGGGAGATCGCACGTTTGGATTCAAATAAAATGTCAGGCACTGGTTATCGGCCTTGCCGTTTCCATGGCGATATCTACAACTCTCTACCCGGCAAGGACAACGACGCGGAAACGGTGAGATGTTTAGCTGCAAATAAAATGGCCGTGGGGGGAACAAAAATCTTCATTTAAAAAAAAAAAACGTTTTGTGTTAAGTGGGGACCTAACCATGAATCGTAAATCTACAATTTTTTTTTTTAAGCTAGAGTTTATCTCTGGTAGAAATAATTTCTTTCATGCGTTCTCCAACCTGTGCTAATGGTCGGCTAGTTCTCACAAGTGTTCCTTTGAACCTAAGTTTCAATGAAGCAAGTACCAACAAGTTGGAAGTGTATTGTCTGCGCGCTCTTCTCGTCTGAATGTTTACACAGAGTCAATAAAAGACTGTTTCTAACTAGAGCCATTGTCACGGCTAAGGGGGAGGCTATCAATACCACTGGCCCAAAATATCAATATCATCCAGAGTTATCATCGATAAGTAGCCAACAGTCTTTGAACGAGGGTGTCACTGTTGACTATAGTCACTATGTACAGTCAACATCATCAAAAGTGACTACTTCTAGTGGCCCCGTACCCTTCTTCCCCGCCCTCTAACCCCAAGCTTTCAATTGAATGTCAGCAATTAGAATAAGGAAAATTATTTAGTAATTATCTACAAGAGAGAAAAGAGAGGATGGGGGGGGGGGGGGAGAGAAAAGAGAGAGAGAGAGAGAGAGAGGATTAAGAAAAGAGAAAAACAGAAAGGAGCGAGAGAAGAGAAAAAGACAGAGAAGATGGAGAAGTCGAGAGAGGCCTACACCAATATTTATTTGATGGTTTAGTTGTCCTGTTAATTAACTTGCCCTACTTTTTGAGTTGAACAAATGAAGCTAGCAGTGATCAGTTGCCACGGCAACGAACCAAACGGCGGATGTCATGTGTATTTTTAAATGGTTTCCACAGTGACGCGGCAACGTAAACAAGACGCTAAGCACGTCGCCATAGCAACAGGAGCAGCCTGTAATCCAAGCGTGTAAGTAAGAAATGTCAACACTGCTATAAGGAGCTCCTCGCGACAATTAGAAAACTTCAATTTTGTTTTTGATTAGATGACAGCCAACAATGGAATGTACTTTAAAACTGGACAACACTTCATCTAGGCCATACTTCTGATTTCATTGAATTCATTTTCTAGTTAGTTTCTAATCAATCAATCAAGAGACCAGCAAGAAAAAAACATTAAAAAATACTTAAAAAACAACAACCGCAAAGCTTATAATAATTGTAATCGTATGAATCAGTTTGGATCAGCCATGTCATTATATGTATTATTAACCTAGACAAAGATTTTGACCAATTGTTTTTTATTTAGCTTTCTGAATGAACTATGACCCTATCCCTTGTTTAAACCAGCTGTGAAGGGGGGAAGAGGGGGGTATCTTGGTCAATTTTTGATCGCTTTTTAAATGCGTTAAAAAAAAAGTTCACGCCTGGCTCAATGGTCCTCAAGGAGACTTATTCAACTATTACCACCACATCTGTCAAGTACGATTTCTTTCCCTTGTTCAAGATGCCAAACAAAATAATTTATTACCAATAGTTAATTAACTAATTGTTTTTTTGTGTTTTTTTTTATTATTGATTCTTGTTTTTTTTATGTAAAAGAAATAATTGTGCAAAATTTCAGCTTAATCCCAATTTGGATGTGGGAGAAATAGTTCAACTTTTTACAATACAGACAGACATAAAGAGTGGGTTGATATAAGCTTTGTAAAAATAGTCACACATCTACTCAAATCTTTAAGAAACACATACACACATCTACTCAAATCATAAAGAAACACGTATAATAGCTACTCAAATCATAAAGAAACACATATACACAGCTACTCAAATCATAAATAAACACATATACACAGCTATTCAAATCATTAAGAAACACGTATACACAGCTACTCAAATCATAAATAAACACATATACACAGCTATTCAAATCATAAAGAAACACATATACACAGCTATTTAAATCAAAGAAACACATATACACAGCTATTCAAATCATAAAGAAACACATATACACAACTATTTAAATCAAAGAAACACATATACACAGCTACTCAAATCATAAATAAACACATATACACAGCTATTCAAATCATTAAGAAACACGTATACACAGCTACTCAAATCATAAATAAACACATATACACAGCTATTCAAATCATAAAGAAACACATATACACAGCTATTTAAATCAAAGAAACACATATACACAGCTATTCAAATCATAAAGAAACACATATACACAACTATTTAAATCAAAGAAACACATGTACACAGCTAGTCAAATCATAAAGAAACACATATACACAGCTATTTAAATCATAAAGAAACACATATACACAGCTATTTAAATCAAAGAAACACATATACACAGCTATTCAAATCATAAAGAAACACATATACACAGCTATTTAAATCAAAGAAACACATATACACAGCTATTCAAATCATAAATAAACACATATACACAGCTATTTAAATCAAAGAAACACATATACACAGCTATTCAAATCATAAAGAAACACATATACACAGCTATTTAAATCAAAGAAACACATATACACAGCTATTCAAATCATAAAGAAACACATATACACAGCTATTTAAATCAAAGAAACACATATACACAGCTATTCAAATCATAAATAAACACATATACACAGCTATTTAAATCAAAGAAACACATATACACAGCTATTCAAATCAAAGAAACACATATACACAGCTATTCAAATCATAAAGAAACACATATACACAGCTATTTAAATCAAAGAAACACATATACACAGCTATTTAAATCAAAGAAACACATGTACACAGCTAGTCAAATCATAAAGAAACACATATACACAGCTATTTAAATCATAAAGAAACACATATACACAGCTATTTAAATCAAAGAAACACATATACACAGCTATTCAAATCATAAAGAAACACATATACACAGCTATTTAAATCAAAGAAACACATGTACACAGCTAGTCAAATCATAAAGAAACACATATATACACAGATATTCAAATCATAAAGAAACACATGTACACAAATGATGAAATCAAGGTCAAAAGTGAACACATTTACTGGGACAAAACGAGCAATACCAAAAAAAACAACTTTTAGTTTGGATCAGTCATGCAATTAAATTGGTAATAGATCTAGACCAACAACAATAAATCTGTATGACTTATAATATTTTTCATACTTGTTTTCGTTTAGAGGCTATTGCACTATTGCATGCTTTTTAGCTTTCTTAATACACTATGATCCTATCACTTATCTGAACCAGTTGGGAAAATTTGGTGGGAGGGGATATATCTGGTTGGATTTTATCGCAATTAGTTTTTATAAGCATTTACAAAAAAAAATAAAATAAGGGAATGACCTGAATTCGAACTCATGGCCTTATGACCTCTTCGGGCCGATATACTCTACTAGTGAGGTGCATATGACTAAAGAAGATTGTATAGTTAGGTATTGTTTGTTTCAAACTTACTTTAAGGTGGGGACCTAAAAAGGAGACTAATTCAGCTGTATCACCACTTCAGTCAAATACAATTTGCTTCCCTTGTTTTGAGATACCAAACAAAATAATTAATTACCAATTAACCAATTGGTTGGTAAAAAAAAATATTTTTTATTGATTCTTGTGTTGTCAGGTAAAAGAAATAATTTCAGCTTGATCTGAGACTGGATGTCAGAGAAATAAGGTGCACAAACTTTTTCCCAGACAGAGTGAGTTTGATATAAGCTTTTGTTTAAAGTACTTTATTTGAAATGAAAGGCAACATCAGAACAGCGTGTATGTGTGTGTGTGTGTGTGTGAGTGTGTGTGTGTGGGAGGGTGCTGCCCACATTTTGCAGACATTCTGAATAAGATCTAGCATGATTAACAAAACAGACAAGAGAGAGTGCGCGTTTTCTATGAGAATATTCGGTCAAGTTTCCAAAAAGAGTACAGACCAACAGTTATAACTAACTAGCAATGGTGTCATGTCCCTTCTAACCCAAACTGCATTCAGAAACCTCCATATTAATAAACTCATGAACACCTATCCCTTTCAGTTTTTATACAACAAAACTTGAGGATAACTGTGTCCTACATGTAGAGGTGATTTAATCTAGTCATGCAAGTTCATTACAGGGAAGCTCTGCTTAGTCATTGATTTTCCTGTCTGATTTAGGCAATCTGTTCCAAGCTTTAACGCGACTAGGAAAAAGAAGCACTTGTACAAATTTGTCCTAGCATACAGAATAAGAAATGTGCCTTTATCTTTGTGTCTTTACGAGTCTTTTATCAGATCTTTGCGAAGATAGATTGCCGCTTTATGCGTCGAGTTGAACAGCATGGGAGGATCTAAGTCTAAGTAGGTAAGCAATCAGGTAATGCTTTTGTGTTTGATTGCAAGTTCAGTATTTTATGTATTTTTGCTATTTTACTTTTTAGTCTTGTGTCCATAAGTGTCTCTAAATTTCATGTCATATAAAACTGACATTCCTTGAAGATAATAATGCTTTTTATTGGTGATTTGCTGTTAATACATAAGTCTTTCACAAGGTAGTTTTTTTAAATGAAGTTTCAGTTTCAATATCAATAACAAAAAAATTATATCAAAACAATGTATATGTCACGGATGAATGTGTGTATGTATGTATAATCTAATTTTACAATCTGCGTGAATGACCGGAAGTGTGTTTTGTTGTCAGAGAGAGACCAGCATGTGTGATATGCAGTAAAGCTGATTAAAGTTTATGTGTTCTAAAGAAGTTTGATGTATACAACAGAACACTTTGCCAATACATGAATGGAGACCACTCCATTTTTATTAAACCCTAAACAGGTGATGGTTGTTTATTTCTGGAGTGCAAAAACAAAGAACTAATGAATATTTAATTGGGAAGTAAGCTTAGGGATGGGGATTTTTAAATTTCATAAATATGTTGTTTTTTTTAACTTTTTATTATTGTCTTATTAAAAATGAAATTAAAAAAGGTGAGACCACTTTCTGGCATCTAAGGATAGTTTTGTAAGGCATTTTCTGTTTAATACTTGTGCAACACATGAAAACATGCATAAATGGCAGGGGATGGTGAGCTCTAGAGTTCTGACTTGGATTTCTTAGGAAAGATTTGTTCATTTCAAGGGTTGGCCAGTTTTCTTTTGGGAGTTAACTGCTTAATAGTTTTATTCAATGAATTAAAATATTCTTGTTTAAATATTACAAAATTAAGGCAGGGTTTCTTTTCACTAAGGGAGATAATTAGGTTGTACATTTTAACCTTTGACACAAGAGTAAATGAAATACTAAGAAGGTTAAGAGTGGAAGACTTGATTAATAAATCATTTTCCACCTCATAATAAAGATAAAGTGTGTACAAGACTGACCTGTCTGAGCCCAGCAACCTGAATATCCTGGACTTGTCAATGATTTCCTGAGTTACCTGGACACACACACACACACACAAAAAAAACAAGATTAAAGTTCATTTCCTGAGCACTTGATGTGACTTGAAAACACAACACAGACACAATAGTTAGGGCTGTACAAACCTCATTGCCTTTGAAACTCCTCCCTTGCATGCCATGCCTGTGAAAAGCCAACACACTATCTTGGAGAGTAACTAGAAAACACCAAAATACATCTCTGAGTGTTTTATTCCGTTCAAGTGAGTTGATATAGTGATCACATTATCATTAGCTCTAACAGTTCTAGAGTCATTTACCAAGCCATTTCAGCTTACAATCCTTATTTACCTAGTTATTTGCAGTTTACAATCATTATTTAACAAGCTTTTTGCAGTTTAATAATTATTTAACAAGCTTTTGTGGTTTACAATTATTTATTTATCTACACTATTGGAAGTATTGGAAGTTGGTATACCCAAGGAATCTACTGTACAGTCAAAGTGAAGTTCTGCCTGCTGACGTCTGCTTGACTTTAGTTTCCCGCTCAAACTTACAACTTTCACATATTCTACAAAAATTGAGAAAAAAAAATGATTACCATTTTCTGTACTAAAAAATGTGGTCTCTATTAGTGTCTTAATATATGTAAGTATTATTTTTTTATTAAGATAGGGAATGTCTTTAATAAAAAGTTGACTTTAGTTTTTCACAGGTCAGGTCTTATAAAATTTTATTGCGTCATTTATACTTACTGTCGTAGCATATCAAGACTGTATCTTTTTCTAACTGTGTGACATTGACAACAGGCAGTAAATCCACAGCTGGAAGAAAAGAAGTCTGGTGTTAGGTCCTCAAATGTATCATCCCTAAAGATAAGTCTCATTACAGAGCATATTATAATTAGTCTGATACAATGGATAACTAGAAATGTTTCTGAGTTTTTACTGAAACCGAATCTGTTCCTATGCAGAATGGCACTCAATGTGTCCAGAACCTACCTGAGTCTATGTCAGTGAACCAGCTAGACATACTGTTCAAGTTGATCACATCAAATTTCACATGATTTCTATCCACACTGTGGAGAATAAATACAACAAGATAATATTTAACATCATCATTATCATCACACTACATTTGAGTGAGGGTTTGAGAGGTTCAAATCCTCTCTTGCAAAAGCTCTGGACAGAAACCCTCCTGTTTTGCATAGTGCAAATATTTCAAATCTCTTAACTTGATTATAATTAGAACATGAAAACATTCATTATCGCTAGTTTCTTGACGAAACTTCAGAAAATTTACAGTGAACAAAGACTTGATGTCTTCAATTTAAACTGTTATCCTAGCTTGAACAAGACTTACCCTTTCCTGACTCCAAAGCAAACCATGGGGTACTCCAACTCTGGACTAATGAACATTTCAAAAACTTGGAGCTGGGATGGCATTTGTTCTGTCTCAAAGGTCTGAAGATGTACAGACATAGAGCACAAGCTTAGAGCAACATTTTTTGACTACCAATAACCATCTACCACCAGACAGATTTAAAATAATTCTCTCTAAAATTTACTTACTTTAAAAATTGTCATCACTACACTAGCTGTAATTAAAAAAAAAAAATTATCTCTACAATGAAATACAAATCTGATTTAAAATATTTGCTGGTATTCTGACCTTAAGCAACATGAACTTGTTCAGAGGCTCGTACCACTGCATGAGTATCACACCATTAATCAATGCACCACAAAGGTAACGGTAGCCATTATATGGATTACGCCCAACACAACAGCGTAAACAGCCTCTGGTATCTGGCACTTTCACCGTGGGCTGCAGGCGCCTTCAATCAAATAACATTCAATATTACACGAGGTCAACACCTAAAAAATTTGTAGTGAATTTTTCTCAACATGAGAGTGATAACAAAAAGGGGAGATAGTAAAAGTAAAAGACCAATCTACTTGGTCCAGCTTTAAAGTGTTGTTTTTTTCTTATTCTCCTTGAACTTGCATGAGATTTGTAAAGTAAAAAAGTTCTCCTTTCAATCTATAGGGATGATGATGTTAAGGTCATCTTTTTCTTTGGCCAATGGTTAACGAGCAGAGTGTCATGTGGCTAGCACAATGATTTAGCACCTTAACTTTCCCCAACTAAAGTCAGTTGGGTGGATTGAGGGGTGCCCTAATAATACTGAAATTCAAAATCCCAGTCTTCACCAAGATTTGAAACCAGGACACCAGGTTCAGAAGCCAAGACCTTAACCACTCAGCTACCATGCTCCACATGAGGTTTAGTCTAAGATGCAATTTTCTTCATTTGTTAAATAATTCTAAAGCTTATGGAGGTGCGGTGGCTGAGCGGTAAAGTCTCAGGTTCGAATCCTGGTGAATAACGGGATTTTTCATTTCGGGATCTTTGGGCGCCTCTGAGTCCACCCAGCTCTAATGGGTACCTGACATTAGTTAAGGAAAGTAAAGGCGGTTGGTTGTTGTGCTGGCCACATGACACCTTCATTAACTGTAGGCCACAGAAACAAATGACCTTTACATCATCTGCCCTAATGGTCACAAGGTCTGAAAGAGAAACTTTACTTTTACTAAAGCTTATAATAAGACAAACAAAAATGAAGCTGGTATCATTACCTTGGAACTAGTTTTTCTGGAATTTTATTCATCGGTAGAGAGAAGCGACTTGTCTGTCTGGTGTGAAGCATCATCAAATCATGTCTGTACAAAGTCGGGGTTTTACCTGAAAACAAGATTTAAAACAGTCCAGTAACTGGACTCAACCAACAGGGTCAACAGTCACACACAGAGATCCAAGTAATAATCTAGTAATTTTACAAAACTGCAAGTACCAAATACTTTGACTCTATCAACAAGATAGAAAGCAAGGAGTAACACTATCAAATTGCTAAACTCAGTCAGTAGTATGGCTCTACAAGCCAATGAACTTGAGTTACCTGATAAAGACATGAGTATATCTTTGATAGCATAAAGCCAAATACATCGCCTTGGGTGAACCTAACCAATAAAATTGGATGGATAGATGAAATAGAATTAGTCACATGATGATGACATCTTAAGCAAGAGTAGCTTGGCAATATAATAATATCAATAATTAGGGCAATAGAATAATATAACTAATTAGGGCAATATAATAATATCAATAATTAGGGCAATATAATATAAATTATTAGAACACAATAATATAAATAATTAGGGCAGTATAATAGATTAATAATTAGGGCAATATAATAATTTAATAATTAGGGCAAAATAATGATATAAATAATTAGGGCAATAAAATAATATTAATAGTTAGGGCAATACAATAATATAAATACTTCTATGTATTAAACTTTAGTAATGAAATGATATAAAGGATATTTTAAAAAGCACTGAATCTAGTTTTTGGTCTCAGTAACTGACTTGTTAATTTATATACAATCTCAAGAAAATGTAACTAATTCTAGCATTTTCTTTTTAACATTTTCCAAATTGAAACTCTTCATCATTCTTGGTCAAGAAAAACATTCCCAAGCTAAGTGTAAAGTGACTTACAAGTTCCATGGAAGCCTCATGTATTTCATTTAAATTGAGTGTGTAGAGACCTTCATTGGCTCCAATAAAGATGTACTGGTCTAAAAATAGAAGAATAAAGATATATTGGTCTAAAAATAAAAGAATAAAGATATACTGGTCTAAAAAATAGAAGAATAAAGCTATACTGATCTAAAAAATATAACAATAAAGATACACTGGTCTAAAAATATAACAATAAAGATATACTGGTCTAAAAATGTAATAATAAAGATATAATGGTCTAAAAATAGAACAAAGTTAACAATAAAGATATAATGGTTTAAAAATAGAACACTAAAGATATACTGGTCTAAAAATAAAATATAGTTTACAATAAAGATACAATGGGTAAAAAAAAAAAACTCAAGATATACTGGGCTAAGAACAAAACAAAGTTAACAATAAAGACATACTGGTCTAAAAAATAGAATAAAGTTAAGATGGCATTTAATAGAATTAGCATTATACTACCACATAAAACATGTCACAAACAAATGATTTTACTAAGTGACAACTAGACACCTTGTTTCATATCTTAGATTCTGAACCCAAAATTGTTTCGAGAAGCATAAACATAAATAAACAAACACACACACAAAAACATGTATTGTTGCAGGAATGTGTAGGTAGTCTTTCTTAACCGATCTAAAGGATGAGTTTAATACCTCCACCTATCCCTTAGTCTGTTGGACCATTGGAGCACCACACAAGATTTGTCAACTGTCTTTCTCCATTCCTCCATGTCTTTTGTCTCATCAGACAGATAGAGCCTTTATCAATGGCAGGTCTGTCCATTCTTTTATGTTGTCTTCCCATCGCTTTCTCTGTCTGCCTCTTTTTCTTTTTCCTGGTACTGTTCCCCTGAAAAAAAGTCTTAGCAAGGTCCACAAACCTTGTAATACAGCCATAGAGTTTTAGTTTCTGTTGTTTTTTTTTCACAATAGTTAGCAGGTCATCGTTGTGTCCAATCCCTCTAGCAACCCTGTCTATTCTTGGTTTTTGATGCGGTCTTTGAATGTGATACCTAGTATCCTTTTGTAGCATCTCAATTACACTGCTAGAATCCTCCTCTCTAACTCTGCAGTCAGCGTCCAAGAATCGCAAGTATATAAGACAGGGACCATGACCAGGGAGCACATCAGTCCGAATTTGGTGTCGAGGGCCATGTCTTTGTCTTTCCATACTGTTATGAGTTTTGCAAGCGCTGCTGTGAACTGAGTTTAATAGTAAGTCAACTAAACTAACTATGATAAGAGTGATAAAGCATGTCTACTAGTTACCTCGAGTCTCTGGGTGAACCCAACTGGCCGTGCAGTTTATATGTAATGGACAGCCATTGAAGACTTTAGAAAAACAAGCACCCATCTAAAGTTAGAGAAAAATAAAATGCAATTTGAAGAGTGTTCAAACCAACGTCTAACAATTTAATGCTGTTAGGAAGAAGAGACGCTTACATGTACTTGAGGGGTAGGTGGAAGACCATTGCTGAGAGGACGTTGCTGACTAGTTTGTACCTGAAATATAACAGTTGATACATATTAGCACAACCCTACTCAAGGTTCTTCTTTACTCATAGTGAAATCAATGTCTTTTCTTCTTCTCCAACTAGCCAGCTTTTTTTTTGTACGCTCTTTTGCAGCCGTGTGCCAAGGACAAAAAATTTTGTTTAAGATGTGATTCCCTTCTGTACCATGTGGAGTTTCTTTTGTATCATTTTCATAGTTTCCAAAAATGGCTTTTGACATTGTCAACCATTATTTTTATAAGATGTAAATATTTAAGGGAAAATCTGTCTTGACTTATTTCAAGTATCACCTATATCATAGTGCGGAAAAATTAGTAGCTGGCAATCCTTAGGCAGCTCGCAGTACAAAGTGATACACCCTGGCAGAACCAGTGATGCAGCTGATACCAAGCTGAATTGGCTTCCATGGGCTGCGTGGAGAAGGGGAAAGTGCAGTATGGGAGACATAGCTAACGCCAAGGCTTTCATCTGATTTCTATGACTTTATCCATAGTCGCTTCATTACTGAAGGACGACATAGTATATCATAGTGTTATTGACTTAGTAGCTACACTAAACCATAAAAGTGAACTGCTTACATGTCTTAGTAGCTAGATTAAACCATAAAAGTGAACTGCTTACATTATCTTCTTTTTTTAATTTCCGTCTTGGGGGTATGGCTGGAGGTTGATTGCTCTCCTCTCCTCCAGGCGAGTCTCCATTGTGGGGGTGTAACACGTCTCCATTAGAGTAAGGTGATGGAGGGGACTTCTTGGGAGGCAAGATTGGAGGACTCTCTGGATCCTCAATGCTCTCATCCCGTTTCTTCCGAGCTGAAAACAAGCATTTGGTTTAGTTTACTTGTGCAACAAAAGATAGAAAAATAATAATACAACTTTGTTTTCGCGACATGAAGATTTAAGAAAATAGCAGAATTGAGCATGGTTCCTAATACCTGAACAAAAACAACACATATTTATAAAACATAATAGACAATAAAAAAGTATCTAACATATAGCTTGTTTGATTGTTTAATATGGTTGCCATGAAAAAAATGTTGATAAGATATTTTTTATTTGTCCAAACAAATGTAAATTTAGTTTGAGTACAACTGACCACCTGAAGATATTTTTTATTTGTCCAAACAAATGTAAATCTAGTTTGAGTACAACTGACCACCTGAAGATATTTTTTATTTGTCCAAACAAATGTAAATTTAGTTTGACTACAACTGACCACCTGAAGATATTTTTATTTGTCCAAACAAATGTAAATTTAGTTTGACTACAACTGACCACCTGAAGATATTTTTTATTCGTCCAAACAAATGTAAATCTAGTTTGACTACAACTGACCACCTGAAGATATTTTTTATTCGTCCAAACAAATGTAAATCTAGTTTGACTACAACTGACCACCAGAGTATAACTACAATAACAATAACAGAAAGAAATGCTGGATTTTTCCTTGCAGATGTGCCTTAAACTTTTATATATATATTTTTTCTTGCAATCAAGTAAAATCTAAAAAATATTTTTTTTTATCATTCTTTCCATCCAATTATCTACAACTCTAAAAAAGCCTGCTTACATGTCACCTCAAGTCCAGGGAGAGAAGAGGGGTGGGAAGCTTGCGGTGTTAAAGTTAACATTCTGTCAATCAAAGACTCCATGTCAGGTCCTTCATCCTCCAGCAGCTCTGAATCGTCACTGGCTGCTGCATCAGCAAACTTGCCTCCATGTCTCTCTCTCCTACCTTTATGTGGCAATGGCTGATCTAATATTCTGGCCGGCTACATGTTTTGTTTTTGAGGTAAATAAAAAATGATTGTCAAAGTTTAGTTAACAGAACAGGTTGAAAACTAAAAAAAATTAGAAACTTCTGAGTAATATAAAATAAACTCTTTATTAATATACAAGAATCAATTTTCAAATACTGACCTTTGCAGGTTGAGCTGAAGATGGTGTTAGTTGCAATGTTGGCCTGAAACACACAGATGTGAAACAAAATTGAAATATGGAAGTAAACTGATCAAATTTTTTTTTTGTATTACATAAAACTGAATAACTCCACCGTAAAATTATTTTTGTATTATTGTTTATTTCAATAATTTTCTGTTACAAATAGTGATTCATTTTTAGGATTAAACAATTACTGTAAGACTGTAATTGAAGAATTTAAGAGCTTGCTCATTTTCCTTTTAATCAAACATTACATATTTTATTAAAAATAAAATTCTCTTTTACATTAATTAATTAGATGTCATTACACAATTCAACTAAACTAATGCAAGGATTCAACACAAAAAAACATGTGTCCAGGTAATAATTCTACTCTTCAACAGCCAGATGAAGGTGAAGACATCGAATCTAATGTTTTCAAAGCAAGACATTATTTCCTAGTCATGGTATTACTGCGATGCCCCCAAATCTCCAGGCAAACAACTGCAAATAAATGTTCTTTAGAACAAAGTGTTCTCAAGCAAAACTTGGCACTGAGACATTGCTACATTTAGCCTGACTTCAAAGCTAGAGAAAGGGGGATAATGGGAGACAGCTTTAATGGGGAAAAAACTGAGATTGTGAAGCAAATAAACCAAAAGGACAAAGTTTTCAAAAAAATGAGGGATGAAATGAACTGTAATTAGCTAAGACGTGGTAAAAAAAAAATCAACAACTAGCAAATAAAATGGTGAAGAACAGTCTTTGGGTCGTTGAAATAATTTGAAATAATGTCAGTAATAATGAATTATTCTATTAAACAATATATTAGTTTAATAAATTATTAATTCAACACAAAATAATTGAGTATATGAACTGAAGGATTAAAATGCTTCAACTCTTTCTCTCCGTAATTATTTACCACATTCTGGTGGAATCAACGCTGATATCGTCAGTTAGGAGAGACAGAGTTAAACAAAGTGACCAAAAGTGGTGTCAGTAGTGAACTAGTACATAATGTAAGATATGTCTACATATAGAATTGAGTAGCTTAGAAGGTTATACACATTAATATCTGCAGGTCTGAAATAGGCCTTGTTACTTTACAGCAATGAGACAGGCACATTAAGTGAATGAATGTATTTTATATTTAGTATTGTTGAAATAGGCCTTGTTGCTGTACAGCAATGAGACAGGCACATTAAGTGAATGAATGAATTTTATATATAGTATTGTTTTCAATGTACATCTATTTATTGTACTTTACTCAAGTTGTCATAGCAACAAATAGCAGCAGACTCCAAAGCATATTATCTAAATAGCCAAAAAAAGCTTTGCGAAATAGTAACACGATAGCAGAAAATGAAACGGAATCAAATATATCTGACATGTATGGTATTATCAAATCATGATTAAAAAAATAAAAATAAATAGACAACATGACAGGAGTAGCTTGTAGATAGACTATTTCATCATGCATCTATGGGCTTGTAATCTTACTTTTCATGAACCGAGGGAATGTCATCCTCTAAACATAAACTACTTCGATGACCTCTGAAATAAGGTAGAGCTCACATTTAAATTCATTCACCGCTAGGGATGAAAAGTTAGTTGGAACGAAAAGTATTCTGTTTAAGTTCTAAGATGAATGCACTGCCCACTTAAAGTTGAAGGCTACCAGAGTTGTTCAATTCTAATCTAAGTATCCATTGTGTTTCAGTAAAGACCACTTCAATGTAAGTAATTTTAGAGTAATAATATCTATTTTCTTATCTTATATAATACAGACATTACTTCAAAAAAGAAGATGATTACGTCCTTCAATTTTAAGATGAAGAGTGAATCAGCACAATAGACGGATTTAAGATATGATATAAGATATATGCCACAAGAATTGACATTTTCTGCTCAGTCAATAGCCATTGGCAAGAAGGTTCTGATCAGTTACAGAAATGGCTACATCGCAAAGACCCAGGAAAACAGCTTCAACTATTTCTCTGAAAAAAAATGGAATTATTCATTTTGCTTATTTAGTGTTCACTATGATTAAACTTTTAATAACTTTTTATTTTTGTTTTTTTTTGGAATAGAATGAAAGGGAATGGATGTTCTTTTTAGATTAAAAAAAAACAAAAAACTTAATGTGTATAAAACAAAAATTAATTTAATTTTGGATTATGAAATTTAAAAATGAAAACTTACGGACTGTGGATAAGTCTCATTAGACCTAGTTCTAGACTACATCTAGTTGAAAAAAATTGTGTGATTCAAATTGAAATAAAAGTATGATAGTTATTTATATTGTCACAAAACTTTATAGAAAACATTTAAAACATAAAATAGAAACTTTGACCTAATCATCTATATCACTACTATCAGAAAAATGAAAACTGACTGTAGACAAGTCAACTAGCTCTAGGAAATATAATCCAAAATTAATATAAAAAAATTTAATGATATTTATCCATATTTTGACAAAACTTTATACATAGCATATCTAAAATTTATAAAATGATTGTCTTGAGCTCATTATCCCATGTCACTACCAGAAGCACCGACTAATATTGATTTGACTGAAAGGATGTGGTCAAATCAAGAATGGTATCGTTAATTTAGCAGAGAAAAAGTTAAGCCTCTCCCAGCACTTGATTATAACTACATGAATGATGAGACACTAGAGATGTGCTTACAAATTATTCACAGGCTTGCTTCATAAACAGGCTTGATTTTGAAGCTACTGAACTTTCACATATAAGGAATGAAGTCCAGCAGGTTGGTGACTAGAATAGAGAAACTATTGGAATGAAGGCCAGTCCAGCAGGTTGGTGACTAGAATAGAGAAACTATTGGTCTCATATTACTATGTCAGAAGAGTAAATGTAGAGAAGAGTACCTCACAACCGACAACAATGAAGAAAGATTTCTTTGGCAGCACATTGCTGATGGGAAGATGGAGGTAATCGCATGTATACATCACATCATACACATGAAGAGAGCATCAATCTATTGATACAGCCTAATAAGAATTGAAATAAACTGGTGCCCATTTACATTAGCGATAACTGTCAAAAGTTTATTTGGTATGCAGGGCATCTCAAGTCTAAACATTTAAACATACTGATGAAATTAGTGAGAGCAAACCACTAACCACCCAAAAGTTCCTCAACCAGACTGAATTATACAGTAGAACTTATGGGATAGCCTACATCACACGATTGTCATCTTAAAAAACATTCTACAATGAAGAAACATATTCTGTAAAGGAAGACAATTATACAATAGAATTTAAAGGCTATCCTACACCAAATGATTGTGATGTTATTAAACATTCCACAATGAAGAAACATTATATTCAGCTGTAAATGTGAATTGATCTGTTCACTGTGACTTTTGTTATATTAAATCCAAGTGTTTTTATTGGCTTGTATTCCAACTTTCTGACTAGCCCTTGACTTTTGTGAGCAGTGCTGAATGCAGAGATTCAATGACAGTCTGCATTGATATTTAGGATGAATTCAATGCATGAATGACTAGGTTGAAGTTTACAATACACATGTGCTTTGCAGCCTGGATACACATGACATGCTTCTGACTAGTGTGTGAACAATGTGGTGTGTGCGGCCCCGTGTATGATGGCTGAACAGTGTACTGAAATGTCAATGGTCAACACATGGTCAAGAATGCAAACTTGAACTCTTTATCTGAACAAGTCAGCTGTTTACCTTTGAGACAGCTCCTCCTCAACGCACTCAAGCAAGCTCCTGAGTGAGAGACGAGAGAGGACACAAAAATACAAACAGAAAAAAATTTATGTTTCCGAAGTTTTGTATTCCTATTATTATTATTATTGCTTTTATGTAGCGCTACTTTCATGCTTATAGCGTGCTCAGAGCACTTTTGGTCCAATCTCTTTTGTGGACCAGTGGGGGGAAGGGAGTATCTAGGAGTTGGTTTTCTGTACTGCCTTTAGGTGCTCAGTAAACACAACTCTGCCCGAGTCGGGTGTCGAACTTCAAGCCCCATTCATAGGTAGCCAAGCCAAGTTCAAGCGCACTTAGCCTCTGGACCACGCTTCCTAGCGCAAAATTGATTTAAAAATCAAGAATTGGAGGAGAAAAGAAAAAGGGGGGGGGGGGGGGGGGGAGTGAATTGTGCCTGAAATTATATTAATATAAAATATGTTTGCACCTTTCCCTTATAAAATCAGAAAAATAGAGTGATTCTAGAATTCATTACCTATAAAATAGTTTTAAAATATATATAACTTGTTTAACTAGATTATTAGTGACATGATAGTATTACTAATCAATCTACAATTTTAGAGGAAAAAAGAAACTATGCTGGCAAATCTAAATCATTAGATTAAAAAATAAAGATGAAATAAAGCTTATGATTCAAAGTAGCAATAAAGAAAATTGGTTTATGATCCTATCAAATTAGCAAAAGAAACCTTCTAAACTAATATTTATAAATGATAAAACCTGTCAAAGTTCTGTACAATATTGAATGTATATAATGCTACAACTATTTAGTATCCATTTTCCAAAAACCAAAACAATTATGGTGTGTTGACTAAGTCTGCATTAAAAGTTAAAAATCACAGGTAAAGCAGTGTCAAAATTTGTGTTGCCGATTCAGTGTACTCCCAGATAACATTAAATAAGGCTGTGCTGATATAAGGGTGTCATCCTAACGGCTGATGAGGCAGCAAATTTGTTTTAAAGACATAAATGTTAAAACACTTACTTGTGGGACTGTTCATCCTCCAACCAGGGTTTGGCTGTGTTGAATTTCTCATCCTGTAATCCAAGTCAAATGTAGCACATTTATAGAGAATGTCTTCTAAGCACAAGCAGATTTAAGATATTATTTTAAGAGAAAATCTTATAATGAGGAAATAATCTTTACTCTTCCTATACCATTTCCAATGGAATCAAGTCTAATGAAATAAATGTGTGCAGTCTATATTCCAAGAGTATAAATGAAACTTTAAAATGAAAAACTGACAAGACTAAAACAATACAACTGAAAAATTCTTCAGTTTTTGTGAAAGGAGTTGTTCTTCTAGTTGTCTCATGAAAGTGTTTGAAATAGTTTTACCTCACTTTGATCCATATTGATGTTGACTGTGAAAGAGAAATAAACAGACTATTAGGGGGCTTCAATGTACCACTTATCAATGGCTACTACACTATTCTATACATCTATATGCAACTATTCTTTGTATGCATGTGCTAGGCGTTGTCACGATCCTATGTAAGCATGTGTCAGGAATGTATTTGTGGTCACTATTTTATGTATGCATGGCTTAGGTGTGGTCACTATACCATGTATGCATCTATTCAGATCTGGCCACTATTCTATTTATGCATATGTCAAGGTGTGGTCACTGGCCACTGTTCTATGTATGCATATGTCAAGCTGTGGTCACTGGCCACTGTTCTATTTATGCATAAGTCAAGGTGTGGTCACTGGCCACTGATATATGTATGCATATGATAAAGACAAAATGTTGGCAATGGCCAAAGACCCGAGGACCACTTACCTTTGAGCTCAATACTATTTGTGGCGGCAAGTTGGCGCGATGTTTTATTGGATGGTATTCTCTTAGGCACATTGGACAGCAGCTGTGATAAAAATGAAAGCACATTATTAAATAAAATGCTAACAAAATTTACATTTGTCTCTTTACAATGCTGTCATTGAGTCTACTGTAATTGAGTCTGCTGTTCATTAAGACTACTGTACCTACCCCATCTTCATCCTCTGTCAAATCAAATGTGTGCGTTGGGTTTCTTGACTTCTCTAACAGCTCTTTGGTTAATTTTCGACTCAAATCTCCTTGTAAAAATGGATGCTGTAGGGAAGAGTAAGATATTTTAAAGTGTCTTCTCCAATATTTCCACCAAACAACAAAATGAATCAATACTCAGGCACTAGAACTCGTTTGTTCATCTCAGTGCTACACGACCTTTTTCAGCCTTGTAGCTATATCAAGTTTTCACACCCTTTTCACTTACCACATCACCACAAAAAAAAATTATATAGCACCAATTCATGAGCATAATAGGCCTTGTAGACTGTAGGTTGGGTATCACTGTACTAAAGTTCTTATTGCTTTGACTTGACTTTATATTAAAACTGTAACCAACATAAACATTTATAATTACTTTTATTCTTAGGATCTTTAGGCTAAAAATACTCTTTTTGACTTGATTCTGAATATAAACTTCAACAAACATGCACAATTTATGATTGCTTTTATTCTTAGCATTAACCTTAAAAAAAGATAAATAATAGGTTTTATAGATTAAATAAATTGATTTTTAACGACTTTTGACTTTACCTCTATCAATTTATCAGCCGATGGTCGTTTTTTAGGATTTTTGGTTAAGGCCACTTTAATGAAATGTTGAAATACACTGGACCTGTTGGAAAGGAGATGACAAGGTGACAAACATTTGAAAGAAGGGAGTGCTACAACAAAGAAGTGAGAACAAAAAAGAAGCTAGGTGGCAAGGTAGCAATTGTTTTCAAGAGGTCAAAGCAGTTTATTTTTTACAAGGGAAGACCTGCCTACCTAAAAAAGTCCAAAAGTGTAACACTGATGGTCAAAATGTGTATTTTGGCACCAGAATGTGTAACACTTGCGCGATCGACTATTTTGTCTAATATAATTATATAAATAGGCCTATATATATATATATATAAATATATATTGTTATAAACCTGGTGGTGGCACAGATGGGGGTAGTGGTGTGAGTGTAGTCAGCCGACGCAAATCGCCCCAGGCGAGCACTAGACAACGGTCAACCGTGACGAGTTACGTCGGTCAGCCGAGACGAGTGTCAACATGAAAGTTCGAGTAGGATCGACGTCGTGAACAGAGCTCAGGAGCGTCACGAGGGATGTAGTCATATGACCACCCAGAATGGTCGAGCGACGTTCGGCCTGGTTCTAGAAGGCCAGCAGGGACCCTATATAAAGAGCAAAGGTATCAGAAACGAGTCAGTCACAACTTCCCGATCTACAGTTCGTTACAACGGCTCAGTACAAGTCCGAGACGAGACAGAGAGACCAGTGCAAGAGTTGATACGGCGGAGAGATATTTGTACAGTCTTGTGTTACGTGCTGCCAATTGTACAGTGTTGGCTGTTATTTATTGACATTAGACTATTACGTTATTTTGAAGCCCAGAGTTGTCAAGTTCTATAAGTTGGTGGTGTCGTTTGGTGCAATTTGCAGCGAGCCTGGATAGGGAGATTCCTAACAATATATATATATATAATAGGTATATATAAAAATATAAATATAAAAATAAAATATATAAACCCTAAAGTTTCAAATACATATAATGGTTCAAGCTACTGGAAAATCAATCAATCAGAAAGATGTCTTTGCGTCTGTGGGGGGCATGGTGGCTGAGTGGTAAAGCATTCAGCTTCCAAACCAAGTGGTCTCAGTTTTGAATTTCGGTGAGACTGGGTATTGACTTTCTGGAATTTTAGGATACTCCCGAGTCCAGCCAACTCTAATTGGTACCTGACATTAGTTGGGGAAAGTAAAGACAGTTGTGCTGACCACATGACACCCTCGTTAACCGTCGGCCATACATGCCCTATGAAGGGCAAGGTCTGAAAGAGGTACTTCATTTTACTAGCCTTAAACAAAATGTATACAGAAAAAGATGAAAAGCTATGAGGCAGGATGGAAATTAGATAATGGTTCAAACAGTCAGTTCAGTTCTGCATGAGTAAGAAAAGTTTAATTTTTTAACTTCAAAGAAAAATTTTAAAACACATTTCAAGTTTCAACACTGAGACTCACAAGCTACTGGAAGAACAGTAAGATCACAATCCACCAGAAAGATCTCTTTGATTGTGTATTGAGCAGTTTTGGCTTGAAAAACAAAATTCTGAGAAAATGTTAACTACTCTAGCCGCTAACAAAGAGTACATACCACTTGTTTCTATCTTTTAACTGAGGAGGCTTGAATCCACTTTTTGACATTAAGAATAGCGCCCTGGGGAGAAGAAAATGATTAATGTGAAACACGAAGACATAGAAGCAGCAAGCCAAATTTGAAATAAAGAAAGAAAAAAACAACAGCACATAGAGAGATTTAAAAAATATTTAAATACATAAAGAAAAAGATCAACACTCAAAAATGAAAGTTCCAAGTTTGAGGATGAACAAAAGTTTGTAGCTATGGATGGAGTAATTATATCTGTGTGTCTGCATGTGCATAGGCTGAAGCATGTGAGTGTATACTAGTGGAGAGCAGCTGATGAAAGCAGATAGTAATACCTGGAAATGTTGTTAAGCAAGAACAGTAGATTTTCAGTGAGCCGATACATTTTTTTTTAATCCTTTAACATCATGTGAGTTATAGGTGATTTTTGTATGCTTCACACAGAGATAATAATCAAGTGTATTGTATAGAAAAAAAAGATTTTATTCAAGTTTCTGAATTGGGCTAATTTCTACCCATGAAAGGGTAAGTTGGACTAGCTGTCTGGTGCTACCTCACAACACAGCCCATTCTCAACACTTATACATTTAGAAACTTTAGTAAATACAATTGTGTTGACATATCCAACGTAATTGTAAAGAACATAGTATAATTACTTTTAGGAAACTTGTTTGAATAATTACATACAGTAAAGGATGTGGCGGAGATGCCTAGTGGGTTTTGTAATCTAATTGCTATGAAGTAGCTTGTGTTCAAACCTCATGGGGTGTAAATCAAACATTGGTGGCTGCAGCTCAGCAAACTCTATAGCAGTTATACCTACAGCCCATATATCACATTGTTGATTGTAGCCTCCCTTCCTCTCGACAGCCGCAACTTCGGGTGCCATCCTGTTCAAAAAAGAAATGATCAAACAAGTCAGTATGCTGCACTTTGGTCTAAATGTTTTTATACAATAAAAGTACTAATTTGATTGAACAAAGTGACTGAACATTGTTGAATGGTGTTGATATTTAACATGTCAACTTATTCAATGAAAACACACTTTTTTTTAATTTCTTAAAATTCAAACTCTGTCAAATGTATTTCGTTCATTTTGTCCACAGTTGGTCAGTTTTAATTTTTGTAATGGTAGTGACATGTATAAACGCTATAAAATGTACATGTTTTAAAGTGTTATATATATATATATATATATATAAAGTTTTGTGACAATATGGATAAAAAAAATAATTTTTGTTTTCAATTCTGATTATACAAACTTTTTCCTAGATCTGGTCTGATCTAAATCCTGGAGACTTTTCGCAGTCTGTCATTTTTCGATTTTAATTTGCATACATTAATATAAAAATAATTTTATTGTCTTATAAAATTTAATTTAAAAAGGACATGCATTTTCCTTCAATTCTATACGAAACATAACATTTTCTAAAAACAAAAAAAAAAGTGAACAACTTTAATCAAAGCATTTTATTGTATTCTGAATGGGGTGGAACCACCACCCCCCACACCAACCAGTGCCCATGGTGCACTGATGCAGTCTATATCTCATCACTTAGCAAGAAATGAGAAGATAATTCATATCAACAAATGTCTTTTCAAAATCAGACTATATATAGTATATTTCTCAATACAAAGACTGAGGAGGTGCTTTAAAACAAGATTTGATTTTGACTACACAAAGGATTCAATCTCAGACATTACCAGTAAGGAGTGCCAATGAAAGACTTGCGTTTGCACATTGTGGCGGTGATTTGAGCAGATACTCCAAAGTCAGCTGAAGAATGAGGTAAATTAAACTGCTATAAATATATATTTAAAAAAAAAAAAAGTGTTTGATTAAATCAGTATACATCTTTTCCCAGAAAGTGACCAGTTTTGAAAGACGTGTATTATATTACTTTGATACTTTTGAAAAAAAAAAAAAGTATAATAATACCTCTTTAATCTTTTACTAAAGACATGCATGACAACTATTTAACAAATTAAACTTTTGTTATCAAGTACTGAAGATATAAATGATATAGCTAAATGCTAAGAAAATGCTAATTGAATGTTAAGTAAATGATCTTTTCAAAGCTTTACAGACCAAGTTTAATGTCTCCCTCATCAGTAACCAAAATGTTAGCACCCTGTACAAGAACAAATAAAAGTTCATCTTAATCAAATACAAACATTACTTCAAAAAAAAAAGAAAATGATTACATCCTATGCATGTTCCTAGGTCACTCTAGTCATGCATGTTAACCAATGACTTATAATTCTGCCAAGTCATTGGTTTTATTGCTGGCTCAGGCAGCCCATTCCATACTCTAATAGAACTAGGGAAGAAGGAGCATTTGATGATACTATCCATAATTTAAATTATTTTGTGTTTCTGTTTCATAATTAGAACTATTTGGCTAGAGTTCTCCATTAACTGTTAACATCAAAACATGAAACTTCTACCAAAAGACAACAGTAAGAAAATATCATAAATATAAGTTAAAAGGTTCTAACTGATCAGTCAATAAAAAGACAAAACATTTCATGTTATTTTGTCTATATTGGTAGAAAACAGCTTTGCTGACATTCGTACTGCTATGAATAGCCAATATCACTATATTCAGATATTTTGAAGTTTATAACCTTTTATATGTTAAATAACATATTCTTAAAGATTACTTTAATTATAATACATAGAACTAAATACATTTTTCTAATTCCATCTGTAACTTGTTTCTGTTCTGTGAACTGAAATTATACGTCCTAAAGATATTAGATATGTAGATCACAAGGTCTGAAAGGGGAACTTTACTTTTTTTACTTTTAAAGATATTAGAGTGAAATTTCTTATATGTACCTTAATGTCTCTGTGCATCTTTCCTCGTCTGTGCAAGTAACTTAATCCTTTTAATGTCTCCTTACAAACAAAGGCTATAGTTGGTTCACTAAGTGGTCCAGTAACTGTGTAGAGTACACAAGTAGATAAGTTGTTAAAACCATCAATGTTGAACACATAAAACATTCAATGACTAGAATGCACCTCTTATTTACCAGGCTGTCAAAGCCAAATAACACAATTGGTCGGCTAAGCAATATATTCTATAGAGATTGCACAAAGCAGAGTGAAAATAGTAGTGAAAAAAAACAAAAAACAGCCATGGACACTGGGCTTGCAACAAAATTGCCATGGACACTTAACTTACAATAGCAACTGATAACAGATAATATTTCAATAGAAAACTTTAATGAGATGTTAATGGTATCTTTTGTTGATTTATACCAAATTCCTGACTGACATGGTCTCATGAGAGTTATATAGTTACATGTTTTTTTTTTAAATTAGGGGTTTAAGCCATAAGCTCAGTGTATGTTATGTTGAAATTATACATCTTTTTAAAATCAAAAACAAAAGTGATTGAAAATTAACAAGGGCATCTAAAGAAGTTATATCAAAGTTCAATAATCTAGCAAAGTTCATGGACCCAATAAAACTTGGAATAAATCCAGAATTAAAATTATGACATTTTGTCAGAATTCATATGTAAGATCTTCTGTTTAGAAGTAGAGCAAAATACTCATTAAGCGAAATACCAAAGTAATTACTGAACCAAATGTTAAAACTGAAACAATTATAATTATGATGATAATTGTATTATTAATATTTTTTTTTAGAATAAACAACTGGCTTGACTATTTTTTGTAATCTACAATTAAATTGTACCATGATAAATGTCTTGCATAGATCCACCACCGCAATACTCCATGGCAATCCAAAGTTTTTCACGCCTTAAAAAAACAAAACAAAAAAAAAAGTATTAATTAAAATATATAATATTTTGATTATTTTGGAAAAAAACTACCAAAGCTAGCTACGTACCGCAAATAACTACCAAAGTAGGCAACTATATTTGGATGCTTGCAGTCTTTCATCATAATGATTTCTTGTTGAATAACAGCAAAATCATCTCCTGTGAACACATGTTTTTACTGTAATTTACATTTACAAATGTTTGGTACAATCTTTTAAAGAAACCTGCATGTTGAAAGTTGATGACATTTATTTTGACCAATCAAATATCGAGGAATGTACTCCATTTTTGTACATCTATCCTTCAAGCAAAGCTTTTGAAAACACACACAAAAAAATGAAAATCATTTGATTAATCACCTGGTTCTAGCTTTATAACTTTGATGGCAGCCAGCTCCCCATTATTCAAATCTCTTGCCTGCAATTTAAACGAAAACACCAATTTAAACAACAAAATTTACAAGCTGATGAAAATCAATAATATTTAAATCATAATTATTATTTATACTTTGGCTAAACAGCCGGAATTAGAAAGGTTCAATTTTTTAAAAAAATTAATTTCTTGAAATTATGCTAAAGTAAATTTAAAGTAAAAATTACTGATAAAAGTAATAGGAGTGTGAAAGATCTAATTTTAGAGAATCACCGTTCCATTCAGTCTTAACAATCAATGACTTAAATGCAGAAAGAAATTTAAAATTATATATTTTATTTGTTAATTGCTTTTGTATTGCACATGCATAATTGATGATCAGTACACTCTGGTCTAACTCGTTGACATGTGGAGCATTCAATGCTACCTCTAGGCAATCAACAAACAATTCAAATCAAAGTGGTATTTGGACTCCTTGAAAGGTAATCAAAGAGTTTATGTATCTAATCATCTTCTTTTTGAAAGTAACACCTGTATTCTATAACATATAAGAAGATATATGAGACCTACAATTCACTCAATGTTTTGGCCCTAACAAAAGTTGACCTGAATTTGAAATAAGCTTACAGTATAATAAGAAGCATGTTAGTCGGAGACCAGTGATTTAAATTCTGGCAAGTTCTTCTGGCTGATTCAGGCAACCCATTCCATGCTCTAACAGAACTAGGAGCAATTGTACAGATTTGTCCCAGCATAGAATAAGAAATATGTCTCTATCTTTTAGTCTTTCCAAGTATTTTATTAGGTTTTGCTTTTTTATTTGTAAATTATGATTTAGTGTTTTATGTATTACTGTTACTTTACATTTCGGTTATCTGTCCTGAAATATCTCTAAATTGAGTGATTTTACCAATGTTGTATCTCTAATCAATGATCTCGAGATATTTTAAGTTTTTTAGTCTGGGCAACTGGTTTCCATGAATAACATAAAGAAGTTTTTATTTGCTTTAGTTGTTTTTTTGTGTTACTTTTAATAATTGGCTTTTTTTTTTTTGAGTGGAAAGACATGCTCCAATATGATTTCCATTTCTGTAATTCTTTTTCCCTTTGTAACATTTCAGTATCTTGTGTTGTTTTTATTGTTCTATATCTGCAGATAATCTAGTTTTTGTTCCTCAACATATCTTCTTATACATTTAAGTCAATACAGGTCATTTATGTTTATAGGAAAGCGTAAGAAGCCCAAGACTGTTCCTTGAGGTACACCTGAATTTACTGTTGTCTGTGTTAATTTAAAGCCATTTGTTATTACAGTTTGTTCTCTCCCAATCAGGAAATCCTGAATCCATATTCCAATAATTTATTTCATAAAGATCTCTATACTGCTGACAGAACTACTACCTAGTTATTAGGCTGGTAGTTGTAACCATATCAACATATGGATAGACAATTACTAAATACCCATAAAAAGCAGACCCGAACACAAGATCTGGATAATCACCCTCAGAAATTTTTTAGTCTCAAACTCTAAAATCCAAATAACATAATTTGGAAAACAAGATCTAGCTCTAGATACTGGGATAGAGAGATGGCCACATCATAATGTGCTCAGGGCTCGCAAAGGCCTTCCTTCAGGGAACAGTACCAAGAAAAAGAAGGAGAGGCAGACTGAGAAAACAATGGGAAGACAAGACAAAAAAATGGACAGGCTTGTCCTTAACTGAAATTCTATCCGATTCTATCTAATTTTTAATCTAACTAAAGACATAAAGTAGAGATCTGATACAGACTAAAATATTCTATATAAAATTATCTAGATTATAAGTTATCTTCAATATAGATTTACTTGTATTTTTATAAATAATATTCAATATTAATTTATTAGTCTTAATAAGTCTGAAAGTTAGGGTTTTAGTAAGTCTTAACTAAGACATAATTTAGCATTAAATAAAGGTGTTTTTTTTAAAGTATTGTCTGTATTTTATAAGATAAGATCATTGCAGATTCTATCTAGAATCTAAATCTATGATATCTAGATTTATAAAGATTCTACAGCTAGATCTATAATATTTATACATATTTATGACATTTAAATCTAAACTAGAGTCTCTGGAAGTCTAAGTCTAAAGGCTTAGTCTAAGGACAAATATTCAAAATAGATCTATACTAGATGTCAACCTATAATACAGACTAAAAACTCAAAATATCTAGGTGTAATAATAAATGAAAAGTTATCATGGAATCCCCATATATTGATAAAATTATTTAAAAATCAAGCAAAACATTTGGGATTATTAAAAGAAATTTTTACAAAAATCAAACAAGAACATAAAACTGAAATGCTATAACTTTGGTTAGGCAAATAGGTCCTGAAGAAAAAAAGTAAAGTAGCAAGATCTATAATATTTAATATATATTATATATAAACACTGAACCATAATTTACAGAAAGAAAAACAAAAGCTAATGAAATACTGAAAGTAAAGAAGATAGAAGAACATTTTTCTTATTCCATATGCTAATTATACGGTAGAACTGGAGAACAGATTCATATACAAGAAGTGCTCCTTCTTCATAGCAACATGGAATGGGTAGCCTGAATCAGCCAGGAAAACCAAACACTTAACCTAGCAGAGTTAAAGTCATTGATTAACATGCATAACTAGATTGACATATGATGAAATGCAAAGGGCTTGATGATCTTAATTTTTGAAGAAAGGCTTTAAACTTTTTATTTTAAGCATTTTTAAGGTAAGATTGTCAGTTGCTTGTGAAGTTGTGTTGTTTGGACAATTTTGTTTTTAAAAAAATAATATTTATAATTGTAATATACTTAATTATACTATAACTATAATATACTACTAATAGATCTAGTACTAATATACAGATCTAATCTAGAATTCTAATTAGATCTTTCTTATTATGAACAAAATGTCAAGTTGTAGCAAGCAATAACAGACAACTGAGACATTAAATAAATTTTATCAAAAATTTTTTGTTACGAGCCTTGTATACATCGCCATAAGTGCCACTCCCCACACGCTGAATCAGTTCAAAATCATCCTGTGGATTTCTTCGCAAAATGTCTGCAGACATTTTTTAATTGCTGTACAGATCGTCACAAAGGACGGAATAATTTATTTAACAAATGATTTTGTATAGTCAAACCATTGCTGATATTTAGATTTCTAGTTCTAACTTTTCTGTTTCTGCTTTCATTCACTTTTTTTTTACTTCCGTACATGCGCAAACCATCAAAATTGGAATAATTTTGGTCACTAACATATATAGTCTTGGAATGTGTAACAGCTGATTTGCTTTTTTTTTGCTTAACTTTTTCTACTGTGGACTTTGGGATGGAATCTCACAAAGGCAGTGAGTTCTTTCGGTGATTCTATTGATCATCTCAGCTCTAATAAGTAGACTCACGAAGAATTTATTCAGTAAAAATTGTCGTCTGCTCTGCTAGTTATTTATATATATGGCTCCTTCTGTCTCGGAAGACAATGGATGCGTCCAGAAGCGTTTTGGTTACATCTTGAGACGGGGTAGAATATGGTGGGCTAAGCCAATTCGGGAGCTGCAGATTTTGCCACAGTTCGTGCATGTGTTTACATTTGTTTTAGGGCTAGCTGATAAGACAGCTTTCTTTTTCTTTCTCTTGACTAAGGCCGCGTCGTTTCTTTTGCTCTCATTCAGTTCTCTCAGGTTATGTAAAGATCGAATGTACCACTATTCTTCACTATTTAGTTCACGTGGACAGGGAAAAAAATATTGGATTACAAAACAAACACTAAAATCTATAAAAGGGATATTTTAAAAAAAAAAGTTGAAAGGCGATTCGTAGTTAAAATTGTCCTCTCCATATGTATTGTAACATTTTTTTATTAATGAGAAAAAGAATTATTTACACTTGCCAACGATTAGCTTCATCTAAGTTTAACCTTTTTTAAAATAGACATATAGAAGATATCTATAGAAGTGTAGCTAAAATGCATTCTTTCCTAGTCAGCAGCGTAGAAAGATGCTTATAGCTCGACAGTTACGCTAGGCAGAGCATATATATTGTATTGGGAACGACCTTGCGCAAGAGTAATTACTTTGGTAAGCTGAAAGTTCAAAGGCGTAACAAAGGTGACTCCCGAACACGTTTAAAGACCAGCTTGTTTGAACTTACATATCTTCTTATCTTATATAATACAGACGTTACTTCAAAAAAGAAGATGATTACGTCCAACGCGTCATGCATTTAGTCATGCATATTAACCAATGACTTAAATTCTGCCAAGTCACTGGTTTTTCTGGCTAGCTCAGGCAACCCATTCCATGCTCTAATAGCACTAGGGAAGAAAGAGTATTTGTACAAATTTGTCCTAGCATATGGGACGAGGAATGTGCCTTTATTTTTGTGTCTCTCAGAGTATTTTATTAAATTTTGTTTTTGTATTTGAAGATTATGGTTCAGTGTTTTATGTATAATTGCTACTTTACCTTTAAGTCTTCTGTCCTGAAGGCTTTCTAAATTTAGTGATTTTACTAATGGTGTTACTCTAGTCAAATGTGAATATTCATTTGTTATGAATCTCACTGCTCTATGTTGTGTTTGTTCCAGTTTCTTAATGTTTTCTTGAGTTGAGGGGTCCCAAACGGTGGATGCATATTCTATTATTGGCCTAACCAAGGTTAAATAACATTTTAGTTTTATGTTCTTATTTGATTTATAGAAATTTCTTTTAATAAACCCTAATGCTTTGTTGGATTTTTTAATAGTTTCATCAATATATGGATTCCATGACAGTTTTTCATTTATTATAAAACCTAGGTATTTTGCGTTTTTAGTCTGTGTTACTGGTTTGCCATGAATAAGATAAGTGGAATTAATTTGTTTTAGTTTTTTTGTTACTCTTAACAACTGACATTTTTCTGGGTGGAAAGACATGCTCCAATTTGATTCCCATTTCTGTAATTCATCTAATTCTCTTTGTAAAATATCTGTGTCTTGTGTTCTTTTTATTGTTCTATATATTATGCAATCATCTGCAAATAATCTGACTTTTGTTCCTGAATTTCGTAAATCATTTATGTAAATTAAAAATAGTAGTGGACCCAAGACTGTTCCTTGAGGTACACCTGAGTTTACTGTTATTGGTGTTGATTTAGAGCCATTTATTATTACAGTTTGTTCTCTCCCTATCAGAAAATCTTTAATCCACTGATTCAGTGGACCATTGATGCCGAAATATTTTAATTTTTTAAGCAAACTATGGTGGTGAACTATGTCAAAAGCCTTGGAAAAATCTAGTAAGATAGCATCTATTTGTTCACTATTATCTATTATCTTCTCATAGAAGAGAGAAACATAGATGCAGGTAGCTTACGAACAATGCAGTTGGGGATTTCAAAAAAAAAAACAACTCACCCTATAAAATAGTAGAAATGTCCATACTGACATCTTGTAAGCATATCACACATACACATTTCGAATTAAATCCTAGAAATCTGTGACTTGAAGAAATATTTCGCAACTACACTGGCGGCGCAACGCGTAGTATACGTGAGAATCCAAACACGGCCACGTGGTTTGTGGGGCCTCGCGCATAGACATGGAGAGTACCGAATAGCAATGCAGACATGCTTCAGGCATTCACCAACAAATGCTTACGATATATAATGGGTGCTAAATGACCAAAACAATGGTCAAACTACAATCTGTTGGAAACAGCCCAGTAAACACCAATAGAGCAGGAAATCAAATGATGCCAATGGAACTGGATTAGGCAGACCATGTTGTAGGATAAGGGAAAATGATGCAAAGCAGGCTCCGAACTGGAACCCACACGGAAAGATAATCCCATCCCATGGATGGCTGCCTGGTCGTGCGGTTTGCGCGCTGGACTGTCGTTCGGATTTATCGATGGTCGAGGGTTCAAATCCTGCCCGCTCACATCCCCCGTCGTCCTGCGGGAGGTTTGGACTAGGAAGTAAACTATCTTCAACTCTGAAGGAACATCCGAAACATGTAAACATTTTACAAACATTTTACGATAAAGGCCGTGAGACCAAAGTAAACATGGAAGAAAGCAACATGAATAAAAGAAAAGAAAGGAAGATTGACATGGTCCTGAGAGACATTGCCAGTTAACTGTGTACGATGGCGACTCACTGATGCGGCCCTATGCTTCACTTGGACTCTAAAGGGCTAAATCAAGTGAATGCATGAAATAGTTTTTTTTTTTTTTTTTAATCAAACGGCACATCTAGCCAAACTCTGTGATTGCGATTCGCTTTTACACAAAATTTCAGTTTAGAATTTATTACATCTATGGTATGTGATGTTATCGCATGATAAAACGTGCCTTTCTGTACAAGTCCATTTATGTCAATGTTCTTGAACAGTGATGAACGGACTGGGTGTACAAATCGAGCCGGGCATTTCTAGACCATCCGGCCGATAAATTGTATATTATATGATGCATAATGATGGACATTCAATTCTAGATCTACCAGTCCTCAAAATCTGATGTTAAGTTTGATAATGTGTCAAACACATACAGTGAACACTATGTCATTTTAAGGAATATAGGCCTAATGTTGCTTTTTAATCGCTAAGTGTGTAGATCCTAAAAAGATGAAGCCTACTGGTAGCACTCTCTACGGATGTAGGCTATTACATTCTTTCGTAAAATGTATTATATTAAATTAGTGATCCATATGAAGCTTTACTGGAACTTAAAAATACACCTCGGCAATGCACTGGATTTAGCCCAGCTGAAATGTGTCTCAAAAGAAGTCCTCGGACATTGATTCCCAGCACTTCAAAGTGTTTAAGTGAACATGTTGTAGCTGAGAAGAAAGAGAATTACAAACGACAAGTAAAAGACAATATGATAAGCAAGCTCGGGATTTACCAAAAATCCATATAGGGCAAACTATTTATTACCAAAACCCAGGTCAAACAGGATGGTATCCTGGAATAATCAGGGAACAACCATCTCCAAGATCTTATAAGATCAAGGGAGATAATGGAGGATTCTACATACGCAACAGATTTCACATTAGGCTAAGGAAAACTATTTTGAAAGACACTGATGTCTATGATGGGAATGTCTTGGATGGTGATGATGATAATGCAAGGCCAGATTTTTTTTATAACTGTTCTCAACATGCAGCACAGTCTGGAGTAGTTTCTCATGTACCAGACAATAATTGTGATAGAAATATACCAGCGAGAACTAGCACTCGAGAAACAAATAGACCTGTGTGGCATAGGGATTATGATATGTACTAAGAATTTTTATGACAATATTAATATGCATGTTGAAATATTTATTCTATATGTGTCACACTCTCAATTGAAATTTACTTTTATTTTTAGTTGTTATAATATTTATAAAATAAGATGAGTTATTAATGTTTGTTATTTTAATTGCAAATAGTTCTGATATGTATGTTGTTAGCTATAGAAAGGGGAGGATGTTGATGTGTGTTTTATATAGGTTGCACCAATCGGTGTTTGGGAGTAACATCCCCTGTAACTGTTGTTGTCAACCAATATGGCGTTAGATTAAACAGCTGATTTCATGTCTTATAAGTTATATCCAGAGTCTTGTTATTATTCGTTCATAATAATCAACAGGCCCAAGTAATTTTAATTAAATGCGTCGCTCAGAGGGCCCCTTTTGTAAGAGAATACTATAAAACCTTTAACAATTAATTACATGATGCCATAGTGACTGATTAAAAAAAAAAGAAGATGACTACTGTGGTCCTACCGGCCCACCGGGCATTTGCCCGAATGCCCATATAGCCAATCCGCCCCTGCCCGGTCTAATTTGACCTACAGTGTGGCGGGCCATATGAACGAAAAGTTACAGAAACGAAATGAAAATGACCTGTAACTATTTGATTAGAAGCCCGTAGATCTAGTGCTTACATTAATTAATGGGATATTTCACGTTCATCTTTTTTTTATACGCGCCAGAAAATGGTTTTTCATTTCTCTGCTTAAAATATGAACAACATTGTAGCTAGCTATACCACCGACTCATTTTCCTCTTTTCTTTTTTGGTACATATTCCCATCGATCCTCCAATCTCTAGGCGTAGTTTAACCATCTTTTATTCGCTGTTCAAATCAAGAATGCCGTCATATTTGTTGTATAATGCCGTTATATGTTTATCTTTAAAAAAAAAAAACTGGTTTGATCATATTGTTAGACAAGACTAGCTGACTAAATCATCACCCAAGATACAGAAGTAATATTACAAAGAATTTAAGAAAGCTAGATGAACATCTTGAAGTAATAAGCCTGCCATTCTCTTTATTTTAAGCTAAGAATATATATTTATTCAGACAAAATTTTTATTTTTTAGGCTATCGTATGCACTAAAAAAAAAATAGAAAAGAAAAAAGTTTTAAAAAATGCGCCCATGAGGCTTTGAACCAAGTACCCTTGGCTCTAATAGCCAACATTCAACGTACATACCACAGGAACGGTGAAAGTATTACTAATTGAGGTTATATAAACGTACGGTACTTTAAATTAAATTTTCTTCCTAAAAGATAAATCTACATTTTTTTTCTACCAAAAGTCGAAAGACTATTAACTATAACTAATCATTCTTATCTTCTCTCAAAAGATATCCACAACTTCCACCATATCTTGGCCTTTGATGATAATATTATGCGGTAAGTGCAGGATAATATTGACATCCGCTAAATAAAATAGGAGAAATATAACTGAAAACATGTCCAGGCTAGGCCTATCTAGCATTTTACTACTGATTTACATATTGTAATAACTTAAGGGAGGCAACTCAACGAGGCACATATATGTTTATTTACACGAATTGACAGGTACACAAAACAACATCTTCTTTTAGCACAGTCTCTCCATATTGGCTCTCAACTTGGGCGGAAATCGTTATCTTCTATTCCTTATGTTGGCATCCTTCTAAGTCTAGTTTATCACAGTGCGCACCTTCTAGCTTAGATGGCGGTGCGCATGGCAGAGTCATAACAATATATTGTAATAACTGAAGGCGGGCTAATCAACGAGGTACATCGATGTTTATTTACAGGACATCACAAATACATGTAGAACAACATGTCTTGAGCACAGCATCTTTACATCAGTTTTCACTTGGGCGGAAATCGTTCTCTCCCTAATGTCAACATCCGACTTAGTCTTGTCACTAATAGTGCGAACCTTCTTTCTGCACTAGCCTGGATTGCGGTGCGTATGGCACAGTTATAACAATATTATTAGATTTCTCCACAAGAATGAGGCGTAGCATCATAAGTACTATATCTATTGGCCTCCTTCACTCGTAGAATGACTATGGGTCATCTCGAACATATGGCTATGGAGCCCTATTTTGGAGAGACATTCCCGTCCACATATATTGCAGGTCAAGGTGGCTTTCGCTTTGGGGATAGAGGAGCCGCAATTTTCCGTGTGGCTCGCTTTTCTTCAAGAGCTTAGGTCCACGTTCTCTCGCTGTCCATAGCTTTCTTGGTCACCGTCTCTCTCCAACTAGTGCGGTCTAAGGCTCTGTCTTCCCAATGGTCAGTATCAATGTTCACTGACTTTAAATTCCTTTTTATCGCATCCACGTAACGGAGGTGGGGTCGACCAGTTTTTCTTGAGCCTGACGCGTGTTGCCCGTACAGAATGATTTTCGGGATGCGATTGTCCTCCATCCGGCGAACATGTCAAAGCCAGAGCAGGCGGCGTTGTATGAGGATATGTAAGGATGCTGGGAAGGCCCGTTCTCGCGAGGATCTCAGTATTGCACACTTTTTCTTTCCATGTTATTTTCAAGATCCTTTGGTTCCACAAGGTTGTTAACGCCGGAAGTGGTAATTGTTCTAAGCCCACCATAAGCCTACCCATAAAATGATTCCAGTGGCACGCGTCTCAAATAGCCTCTGACAAGTAGTATAATAATAAGTTTTATTATCAAAAAGTGGACCGCCCCCGCTCTCTCTTGATATCCGGCTAAGAACAGCAGATGACCTGGAAAATGGAGGGATTTGGTTACGGAAACTGTCACAGCACCCCTATGACGAAAGTCAAAGGAGAGATGATGATGATTATAAATAAACATATTTATATATTAGATGTCATAAAAGCGCAACTACACAATGGCTGAGAAAAAAAAAGAATGGGGTCGAAATGAGCGTGGATGAAGAGAGCATAAATGAAATGGCCTGGGATGAAGAGAGCAGAAATGAAATGGCCCGGGATGAAGTAGAGCACCTAGCCCGTTGGCCTATCATCCGAGTTTGTGTATTACCAAATAGTTTGCAAAGACAACAGAAATCACCACTGTTGTTAACTGCTGTTTGAGGCGCATTTGAATTATATCACGAGAAGGACACGGAGAATCAAATATGGGCAAACATTCACAGACAGTCCAATTTCAAATTAACAAATGATTATGTAACTATACCACTGGCGTCGCAGCTAACTCAAGATTTTGAATTATATTTTTTAACATCAAATAGCGAGCTTCTGTATCAGATTTTGATTGACTAGATCTAGAATTCGGTCCTATCTTTTTTTTTCGATCGACAGTTCAAAGCAAATCTCTTTATATATGGTAAACTCTGATGAAAAATAATAATATACTAGAATAGATTTAAATAGATCTAGATCTTTGTAGATCTAGACTCTTGCCAATAAATAAGAAATTTAAACACTTTTGGCTGTACACTCTTTTCATATGGATGTTTTATTTTTTTTTATTGGGGAGTGTTTATTGATTTCAAATAGAGTGACGTGTAATTGCTGCGGAGTCAAAACATGGCAGCTTACAATGTTTTCTCCAACTTTATGGTTTTGTTATTATTTTTCTTATCATACGTTAATTGTGTAGCAAAAATTGAACCGATCTCAAACAAAAGACTATGTGCGGATAAAGAATGCAATGGTGCTTATTTTTTTCTTTTAATTTTAGATTATAGATCTAGTTATGGATTAAGTCTAGACTAGAAGAGAACTTCTACTTCTAAGTCTAAGTTCTAGTCTGGTCTAATGAGTATCAGTACTATCACTGAGTGTCACTCTGACTTAGTCAAGTTAGTAGTTAGTGACTAGTCTCAAGTCTGACTCCTATTCCTGACTAGATAATACTAGTCTTAAGTTTAAGTCTAGTGTAACCAGTGTAACTAGATTCTAGATCCATATTAGTATATATTATAAGTCCTAAGTAGGGCTAAGTTCCTAACTAATATTTATAATATATATTTATATAATTATTATAATCTAGATCTCTATTTAAAATAAAATCTATATTGTCACGTATTACGAATTGAATTCTACTTTTAAATGGCTTGCCTAGGGGAACGTGACAATAGAATAGCAGTTGTGTCACTTATAAGAAGTCTGAGTTTAATCAAAGACTTACAATGATTAACAAAAAAAAATGACACAAGAAATCGGAAGGTAAAATATCAACTTAATGTTTAATCAAATATAAAGTTACAAGAAAGAAAAATAAACATTTACTCAATACAGAATTGATGTGTTGACCAAAACCCTTTTACAAAAATGGCATGTAAAAATATTACAATACAAGAGTTTGAAAATATAATTACAAATACAAGCAAGCAAGGCCTTGGAAAAAAGAAACAAAATATTAACTTACACGATCAAGTGGTATACCACGCACGGGTCGCGCAATGTCTCCGCTATTCTGTCTCACGGCTGTCTCCGTATGTCTGTCCGTCAACGTCACGCGGGCGGTCTTTATATAATCTACCGCGCGTCGATCTCAAGACAAATCTAGGAATTTCTCGAACCAAATACGTCATCAATTTCCCAGATCTAGAACGCTCTTCAAAGAGACAGAAGAAAAAAAAAACACCCTCCTTTCAACCAGAGGTACACACACAGGTCAAGGACCGGTCACTGTCTGTGTGGCTTGACGAATAAAAAAAAACTTATTACACAAGGGGCGGACAACCTACCCGTCTCTCGACCGCAACAGGTCAAAGAAAAAAAAAAAAAACAACGCCTAGATACGTAACACCTCCCTCCTAAAAATAAAAAGTTTACATTTCCACGAAATGGAAATCTTTTTAGAACTAAAAAAAATATTTACATTACAGAATGTATTTATCATGATATATATAAAAAAAAATATACATCAAAATACTTTTTACAATCTAGATAAGGCATCAGCGATAACATTTTCGCTGCCTTTTATGTGTTTAAGATCTAGGTTGTACTCTTATTAAAATAAACTCCACCTGAGAAGTCGTTGATTCTTGCCAGACATTTTGTGGATAAATGTAAGGGGATTGTGGTCAGTAAATACAACCAGTGGCCATCTGGACCCACTGATATAAAAATCAAAGTGTTGTATAGAAAGAATCAACCCAAGACATTCTTTTTCCACAGTAGAATAATTTCTTTGATGTCTATTAAATTTCTTGGAAAAGAAACAAATAGGGTGCTCTACTTGGAAATTATCTTCTTGGTAAAGGACTGACCCAACACCTGTGTCACTGGCGTCAATAGCTAACCTAAAAGGTTTTCCGAAGTCAGGAGCCATCAAAATAGGGGAGCTAGATAATATCTGCTTAATTTGGTTAAAGGCTTTCTGACATTCATCCGTCCAAGTAAATCGGACGTTTTTTCTCAGGAGGTTTGTTAAAGGACTGGCAATGATAGAAAAATTTTCGCAAAACTTTCTATAATATCCAGACATTCCCAAAAATCTTCGGAGTTGTTTCCGATCAGCAGGAATAGGGAAAGCTTGGATAGCTTCTACTTTGGCCATTACAGGTTTCACCTGGCCTTGTCCTACAATATGGCCTAAGTATTGGATGGAAGCCTGGCAAAAATCACTCTTACTCAGGTTTATAGTAATTTTTGCATGTAAAAGTTTAGTAAAAAGACAATGCAGTTGTTTACAATGGCTAGAAAAATCTTGGCTAAAAATTACTACATCGTCTATGTATGCGTGGCAATTCTCCATGTCAGCAAGCAGGGCATTTATCATTCTCTGGAAAGTGGCAGGAGCATTCTTCATGCCAAATGGCATCACTTTGTATTGGTACAGACCATCAGGGGTGACAAAGGCGGAGATTTCCTTTGCCCTATCAGTCAGGGGAACCTGCCAATAACCTGAAAGTAGGTCTATTTTGGTGATGTACTTAGCGTCACCAATACGATCTATGAGATCGTCTATCCTAGGGATAGGAAACGAATCGGTCTTTGTGACAGCATTTACCTTACGGTAGTCTGTACAAAAACGATAAGTCTTGTCCTGTTTAGGTATCAAGACACATGGGGAGCTCCAGCTACTGGAACTTGGTTCAATGAGGTCATTTTCAAGCATATACTTGATTTCTGACCTAAGTATGGCAAGTTTTTCAGGGTTAACCCTGTAAGGATGCTGCTTGACTGGAGTAGCCTCGCCAACATCTACATCATGCATTATAACATTAGTCTGTTTTGGTACATCAGAAAAAATGTCATTAAATTCATTAATGAGTTTCATGATAACTGGCCTTTCTGTCGAAGACAGATGAGACAGTTTTACATCCAAATTCTGTAATACAAAAGAATTAGGTATTTTGTATTGTCCAAATTTCTCCTTTACAATATCATCATCAATAGGAGAAACATGGCTATTTGAACAACTTTTGACTGTATTTAAAGCACAATTACTCTTCTCTGAGTGATCTGGCCGAGATACATAAGGCTTCAGCATGTTTATATGACATAACTGAGTCTTTTTCCTACGGTCAGGAGTTTTGATTGTGTAATTGAGGTCACTAATTTTGGTCTCAATTTCATAGGGACCAAAATATCTGGCTTGCAAGGGTTGACCTGGTATGGGCAAAAATACAAGCACCTTATCCCCGGGAGAAAATTCTCTAACACGGGCCTTTCTATCATACCAGCGTTTCATGCTGGATTGGGTGTTTTGTAAGTTATTTTTGGCCAGAACACAAGCATCATAAAGTCTAGTTTTAAACTTAATTACATATTCTAAAAGTCCTTCAGTGGCTGTTGGTGACAACAAAGTCTCTTTTATGCATTTCAAGGGACCGCGCACCGAATGGCCAAAAACTAAGTCAAAAGGGCTGAATCCCAACGATTCCTGGACGGATTCACGGGTTGCAAACAGTAGCATGTGGATTCCTTCGTCCCAGTCTTTTTCGTGCTCAAAGCAATAGGTTCGGATCATGTTCTTGAGAGTCTGATGGAATCGCTCAAGAGCGCCTTGCGACTCGGCATGATACGCACTCGACATGCAGTGTTTGATGCCCAACTGAGTCATGACTTGCTTGAAAAGATTGGCCGTGAAATTCGTTCCTTGGTCCGATTGGATGGACTTTGGTAGACCAAATAGAGTAAAGAACTTGATTAAGGCCTTTACAATGTTCGATGCTTTTATGTTCCTTAGAGGAATAGCCTCAGGAAAACGAGTTGAAGCACACAAAATGGTCAACAGGTATTGGTTGCCAGCTTTTGTCCTTGGGAGAGGACCAACACAGTCAATAAGTACTCTGCTGAAAGGTTCTTCAAAGGCTGGAATCGGCTTCAGAGGAGCAACAGGGATCTTTTGATTTGGCTTGCCAACCATCTGACAGGCATGACAAGATCGGCAGTACTGGATGACATCTTTCTTCAAACGTGGCCAGAAGAAGTGTGACATAATCTTGTGGTATGTCTTGTGGATGCCGAGATGACCTGACATTGGTGTATCATGAGCCAGATTCATGATGTACGCTCGGTATCTTTCTGGTAACACGATTTGATGGCATATTCTCCATTCTTCTTCGTTGGATGCGTCTGGAGGTTTCCATTTCCTGAAGAGCATATCATCTTGGATGTAGTAGCACGTTGATGCTAGCTCTGCCTCTTGTGATGTCATTGCGGTTTCTCGGAGTTTGGCGAGCTCTGGATCCTTCTTTTGGTCCTCAATCAACTGTTTTCGAGTTGATGCCGGCTTTTCAGAATTTGGCGTTGGTTCTTCTTCAAGAGAAGCAAAGAATGTGGTGCTCAAGTCCACATCATCTTGGTTACTGTTGGCTTTGATGACGTTCTCTTCTTGAGATGCTTTCAACCTCATTGCCCTTGTTACTGCACACGCTGGATATAACTCTAGGTCTTCCTCGGGTGTGGCAGATAAGTCGGGTGTTTGAGTGACGATGGGTTCGGCTATCACCTTTCCACCTGCTAAGTCATTGCCTAACAGCAACGAGATGCCTTCCAATGGTAATGTTGGTCGGACACCTACAACAACCGGTCCAGTAATGAGATTTGACTTTATGTCGATTAGATGTAGAGGCACATCTATACATCCAAGCTCTACGCCTCGTAACAGGATGCTCTTCCCAGTCGATGATGATTTTGACAAGGGCAAGATACCCTCTAAAAGTAACGATTGTGAGGCACCTGTGTCTCTCAAAATGGTGATAGGTCGTAGACTTGTAGAATCACCGGGTAGTGATACAAATCCTTCCGAAATGAAAGGCTTAAAATCCTCTAATAAAACATCAATTTTGGTTGATGCAGACTGGACTTGGGTCGAACTCTCGCTGGAGTCATTGACATCTCTAGGAGACGCAGTGGAGAAACTCTTTCTTGAGTCAGTAGAACATCTTTTGGATGTATTTGGAGAACTCTTGATGGAGTCATTGGAACATCGGGGGGATGTCTTATGGGAACTCTTGATAGAGTCATGGGAACATCGGGATGATGTATTATGGGAACTCTGGATAGAGTCATTGGAACATCGGGGTGATGTATTAGGTAAACTCTTGTTTGAGTCATTGGAACATCGGCTTGATGTATTTGAAAAACTCTTGTTTGAGTCATTGGAACATCGGCTTGATGTACTTGAAAAACTCTTGTTTGAGTCATTGGAACATCGGCTTGATGTATTTGAAAAACTCTTGTTTGAGTCATTAGAACATCGTAAAGATGAATTTGAAGAACTCACTGTTGAGTCATTTGAACATCGTGGAGACATTTTCGGAGAGTCTTGTACAGTCAATACATTTGAAACAGGTGGTGTCGAGGTATTCTTGATATGACTTGATGATGAGGGAGTAAACCTCGCCGACCACTGTACTGTGCAAGCGCTGACTTTTGAAGGAGCTTTTTCGTTTCTCTTCCTCAATTTCCAGCAATCGTCAATTTTATGGCCTTCTCGTTTGCAGTAGGAACAAGTAGCTTTACTTGTAGTAGGTTTTCTGTCATTTGTACTGCTGTTCTTGATGGAGTTGCTAGCAATGGACTCAGGCTGTTTGACTTGTTTTGGCTTGACATCCGTCGTATACTTGGCAAATTGATGTGATATTATATAATCGTCTGCCAACACTGCAGCCTTGTGCACATCTTCCTCGCCACGATCAGCTATATGCGTACGGACGTCCAGCCGCACACAACTCTTGAACTCTTCCATCAGCATTAGGTTCTTGAATTTTGCAAAGTCGGTGCCGATTTCCCTGGAAGTGAGCCATTTCTCAAAGCGTCGCTCCTTTTCCCGCAGGAATTCTACATGGGTTTGGCCATCTGATTTGCGACAATCCCTGAACTGCTTTCGGTAAGCTTCCGGAACAAGTTCATATGCCTTAAGAATTAAGGCCTTAACAACATTATAATCTTTTTGTTGTTCAATGGTCAGAGAACAAAATACCTCTGCAGCTCTACCAGTCAAAACTGTTTGCAGCAAAGTGGGCCACAAAGTTTCAGGTACATTAAAATTTTTCACAGCAAGTTCAAATTGTGGAAAATAATTGTCAATTGTGGCTTCATTAAAGCGTGGAATTATTTTCAAAAATTTTGTTGCTTCAGCAGTATGACTGGCAGGGGAAGAATCTGGTCTTACATTAGCAGCTAACTCTAATTTTTTTAACTCTATTTGTAATTTCATTTCCATTTCTTTCTGCTCTAATTCTTTTTGTTTAATTTCCTTCTGGGCTTCTATTTCCATTTCTTTCTGCTCTCTAGCCGCTGCAAGCTCCAATTCTTTTTGTTTAATTTCTCTCTGCTCTCTAGCCGTCTGGGCTTCTATTTCCATTTGTTTTAATTTTATCTGAAGTTCTAAATCTGATTTACCCTCATCGGGTCTAAGGGTTTCTAAAAGGTCTTCAGAAAACACTCCCTCGTCTACATAATGGATTACAATGTTATCTCTGATTTCTTGTTTAAGGGCATTTGATTTTATTTTTAACCCTAAATGTTTAGAAATAAGGACCAGTTCCTTCCTAGTAAAAGCATCAAGCTCTTCCACAGAGGGATTTGCAAGAAAAACCTGAATATCCATGACTAACTAACAACTATTACAAGCAAAAATATGTATACAATGTAAATATACAGTACAAAATCAGTACAACAAAAAAACCTTAAGAGAGTTTGGTCAATACTATTGATACTTTACTTCCGACTCTTTGACACAAAAAAAAATTTTGTTAAAGTCAACTTCGCCTTTACAAAATTACTCAAGTAAGCTGAAAATAGGTTCAGAAAAATATCCGGGACGAAAGCCCTCAAACTTCTTTTGTCACGTATTACGAATTGAATTCTACTTTTAAATGGCTTGCCTAGGGGAACGTGACAATAGAATAGCAGTTGTGTCACTTATAAGAAGTCTGAGTTTAATCAAAGACTTACAATGATTAACAAAAAAAAATGACACAAGAAATCGGAAGGTAAAATATCAACTTAATGTTTAATCAAATATAAAGTTACAAGAAAGAAAAATAAACATTTACTCAATACAGAATTGATGTGTTGACCAAAACCCTTTTACAAAAATGGCATGTAAAAATATTACAATACAAGAGTTTGAAAATATAATTACAAATACAAGCAAGCAAGGCCTTGGAAAAAAGAAACAAAATATTAACTTACACGATCAAGTGGTATACCACGCACGGGTCGCGCAATGTCTCCGCTATTCTGTCTCACGGCTGTCTCCGTATGTCTGTCCGTCAACGTCACGCGGGCGGTCTTTATATAATCTACCGCGCGTCGATCTCAAGACAAATCTAGGAATTTCTCGAACCAAATACGTCATCAATTTCCCAGATCTAGAACGCTCTTCAAAGAGACAGAAGAAAAAAAAAACACCCTCCTTTCAACCAGAGGTACACACACAGGTCAAGGACCGGTCACTGTCTGTGTGGCTTGACGAATAAAAAAAAACTTATTACACAAGGGGCGGACAACCTACCCGTCTCTCGACCGCAACAGGTCAAAGAAAAAAAAAAAAAACAACGCCTAGATACGTAACAATATATAGATTTTATAGATCTATATATAAGTATATATATTACATATATATAATTAGGTACTTCAACGTCGCTATTTTAGTGCGCCGGAAGTCTGCTTAAAAACTGGTCCTCATTGTTTTGGTAGCGTCCACGGTTACCGTCGGAAAAGTGCGTAAAACGTCATTATTTTTTAACCGATCTTCTAGATTAGAGTATCATTTTGTCGGGGAGAAAATGGCGATTCTTTTGATACCAAATTTGACGGGATTGGCTTACTAGATCGTTTTTTTTTTAGTTTCCAAAATTAGGGTGTGTTCCAGATAGGATTACTTTTTTATTTGTGTTTTGTAATTATTTATATTGGTTAGTAATTTGTAGTATCCATATCTACATAAGAATCACGTGTGATTATTAAGCTATTTTGGATGGCGCTCTTGGTATATGAATGCCAAAATGACCACCAAATCGAAAGTAGCCATTTTGCTATCAATTCTACCGGAAGTAGTAATAAAATACTTATAAAAGATTATTAAAACGAAGTTTTCTTGTTTATTAATATAGATAATGAAGCAAAGAAACTTGTATTAATGTAGATCTAGATTTATTTACTAATAGATCTAGAGAAGCAACAGATAATGTAGACAAATCAAATTATTGTTTTAATCATACGCTAGAGTGTAGATCTAGGTCTAATACTTAGATTTAGGCTTAGATTAGTTAGATCTATTTTCTAGAATAGGAACAGAGATGCATAGATTGATAGAATGAAATCTAGAATTAGATGAAGATTTGATATATAATATACTAGTCTAGTCTATACTTAATTGTCTTAATAAACTAATACTAGTTTCTAGATCTAGAATGTTGAGGACTAAATTTTTTTTTATGTGAAATTTAATGGGAGAAAATCTGAGAAATAGCCTAAAAACTAAAACAGCTTTTCAATATATATAAATTAGATCTAGTATTCTAGATGTTATAAGTTTGTTTAGATTATGTCTGTATATATAATATATGTATTAACTTTAAAAAAGAGACATTCTGATATCTAATCTTGGCAATTTGACTAATAGTATTGATTTCTATTGCCTCTTGCCTTGCTCCCCCCCCCCCATATCAAATATTTTGTAATTTTACATCTGCGTTTTTTGTTTTGTTTGGTAAAAAAAAAAAGGTCAATATTTTAAAAATGTTTTTTAAAGATTAATTTTTCATACTCCAGCTGTTTAAAGTCTCCTTTTAATTTTATGATTAAATATTAAGAAATAAAAACAAGTTTTCGTCAACATTTGAAAAAAATCTAGCTGTTCCCGTTGTACAATTTTTGAAAAATAAATGTCACGATTTTGAATTGCTATTTTTCTTTAAAATTAATATTTATTTTTGTAGCAAATAACATGTTTAAAGTTTGTTGAAAATTTGAAATGGTAATATTAATAAATAAAAAAGTTGTGCATGAATAAGTCAAATTCCGACCAAATTTTTTTTTTCTTTTTTTTAGCTGCGTCTGGCTGTAAAAGTATAAAAAATAGATTTAGATGAAATATTTGGGGGTTATAAAATGATATAAAGAACATGTAAAGTCTCCTGAAAATTTAAAATGGAAATATTGAGAAATAAAAAAGTTGTGCATGAATTAAGTCAAATTTTGACCAAATTTGTCGTCTCTATTTTCAGCTTTGCCCGGCTGTAAAAGTATAAAAAATAGATTTAGATGAAAGATTTGGGGGTTATAAAATGATATAAAGAACATGTAAAGTCTCCTGAAAATATGAAATGGAAATATTGACAAATAAAAAAGTTGTGCATTAATTAAGTCAAATTTCGACCAAATTTGTCGTCTCTATTTTCAGCTTCGCCCGGCTGTAAAAGTATGAAAAATCGGCTTAGATGAAAGATTGGGGTCATATCACACTTTAAACAACATGCATAAAGTCTTCTGAAAATTTGAACCAAAAATATTGAATAATAAGAAAGATATGCATGCTTTAATAACAAAAAGTCAAAATTCGGGTACCAAAATTTTTTATTGAATACAAAGCCAAAGAAGGAAAAAAAAATAAATACAAAAAAAATCATAACTTTGCTTCTACTTATCATAGAAACATAAATTTGATATTTTTGTAAATGGGACACCAAGCTCTATTTAATGATATCAATTACAAAACAATATGATCAAAAAAAAATTTTTTGTTGAAGTGCCTAATATAATATTAATATTATTAATATTGATCTAGAATCTAGGTCTAGATGTAGTCTAGTATCTATACTTTTATATATAAATTCTATTCTTATAGTCATTTCCGTCTAATAAATGCGTTAAGCCCTGCCGCTGCAATTTTTACGTTTGAATTTTTATAGCTCTGTAAAGGTTAGTCGAAGAAAGAAACTGCAAACATCTATAAACTCGTCATCCATTGGTCTATAATATAAAAATAGATATGTTAATATGTTGTTTTTTCATGATACCCATAATTATGATAAAATATAATGTCAAAGAGGATCAGGTCAATGCGTCCCAAAGCTAACATTAACGAACACCATTCTCCACTTTGTAACTTAAGAGACCACTCTCTGTGTGCTAACGAACACCTCAGAGTTATTGTATTTAAAATTTTTTATTATCTTTAATTTTCGTATTTTATATCAATTTCTTTTTACATTAAAACTAAAGACAGACAGGTCAGTGTTACTTTTTCCACTCTCACTTGCTTCCTTCTTTGATTATAACGGACACCACAACAAGGCCATTAAACACAAGTTTTACCTATACTGTGTACTGTAGCATACATAGGTCTGGTTGACCCAAATAAAAAGAAAACTGTGCCACGCCGCTTGTCTGGCCCCCTCACTCTGCTCATTGACTATGGCCTGCCCTAATTGGGTACCTGATCTAAAATATGTGTAAAACCCTTGTTTTTCATAGTAAACAAAACTAAATGTGTCTAAACTATAAAGAAATGGAGTATAAACAAAAACAATAGACTACTTTCGTCATAGCTATCAAAATAAAGGCTCATTTTAACAACGATTGCGGGGTGTTTGCTAATATCAGAAAACATAGGGTGTTCATTAGACGGAAATGATTATATATAGAATAAAGATCTAGTCCTAGTGGCGGACTGAAAGGGTTAATGTTTGTGCGGCCTACTGACACACATGATTTAGGCCAATCACACAGGTCAAGGGCTGTTGAACAAGGGGCATTACTGCTAATGCATGCATTATGACCAATGTTATGGTCATGTGACCAGAAAGCCTTTACAGACGAGAGACAGTGTGTTCGAAAGGACAGTAGAGTCCAGGACAGCAAGCAGTAAGGACTGTGTGCTACGAAGTGAGTCCTCGAAAATGTAGCTGTACGAGCTTGAGAGACTGGTAGTAATTAGTTAGGCAGTTCTGTTGTGTAGCAAAGCATTTGAAGTTACTGTAGCCAATTGTGTTTATTGGCTGTTGTTGATGTAATTGTAAATAAACCGCCACCTTGTTTATAGAAGCTCTTGTTGTCAAGCTGATGTTTTAGGTGTGCTGTGTTGTTGGGCAGTGTTTGCAGAAGGCCTGATTGAGAAGAATGTAACAATATATATTGTACTACTATACTGTCTATAGTATTAGTAATAAAAAAAAGATCTTTAGTATTTAGGTGATCTTGATGTTAATGTTGAATATTATGACATGATCTAATAGTTGACATATAAACTAAACATACAGTACTAGGTAATAGTAGGTACACAGTGACACTTGTAGTTGTATCAATATCATGACTGTTCCTATGAGTCTACTATGTCTATGTGACTATACTCAACTGTAGACACTGTAACTGTAGCATAGTCGGTAATGAGTATACATTGACTAAAAATGGACTTGAATGTAGATCTACCAGACTAGATCTATATAATCATACCATACTAGTCAGATGTATTAAACTCCTGAACAAAATGTACATTAAATTCAAGTATGCTAATTAGATATTCCTAGACCTGCAAAGCTCATGCTTCCAATCTCAGGAAAAATTCCTCTCTAACACAACAAATTGACCCCTGACCTTCTACCTAAATAAATTCATGCTCTTCCTACTCCAGCTTACTCTAAATCCTTTCTTTAACCCCACCTCATCTACCCATACTACCATTCACATGCACTGGTTGATCAGTCTTTTACAAACTGGGGTGGAAAATTGTATACAACTAAAATTAAAAGACGGTTAAACCGATCGGATAACTTGAATAATAATCAACTCGTCCATCACTGCTGTTTAATATGTCTATTACGTACTAAACTATGATTACCTAAATTGAAGATCTGAAGACATTCTTCACTTGAATTTACCTGACTGGGTGTTAAACCCTTTTGTGCGTGAACATACTGACTTGAAATATCTACAGACGAGGAACTTAAACCAATGTTTAATCAAGGATACCACAAATTCTGCATTATGGGTCATTGTAAAGAAGTTCCCATCTTCTTGTTTGGTACAACGTGGATTCATTGCCGAAATGAACCTCATCAAAAATAAAAGTAACTCGAAATTTGTGCTCTTTGAGCCGGGCATAAATACCCTCATAAAATCTCATGAACCTCAACCAAGTCATTTTTTTTTAAATTTCATTTCAAAGAAATATCAATAAACACTCCTTTTTCAGTTAGGGTTCTGTAGGTAAGTTTTGACTAATATAGGGGTCCCGGGGGTCAAAAAAGTTTGAGAACCTCTGTCCTAGTGAAAGCCATGGTCAACCTCTCAATAGCTGAGGTCAAATGAACCCCCAACATTTAAGACCTACCATTATTATTTACAGTTTGGACATGTAGGTAATAGACAAGAATGATCTGGCAAAAAAACAATTTATTTAACAATTTTAATTAGTAAATTTATGATGCCTGTTTAATATTCTAAACCTTTTTTACACCATTGCTGGCTCACAAAAGGATCTGAAAATGAAAATTTACAAACTAGTAACCATTTTAAAAAGAATCCCCCCAAAAAATAATTTATTGCTTTTCAGATAGTTGTAAAAGTAAAAATGCATTTTTTGACTGATTTCTCCATCATGCTACATTAAAGATCTCTTAATGGTCATGGCTAAAGAAATTGGTACATGTGTATTATTAATATTATTATGGTTTTCATCCTTAGATTGTCAAACATTTTCTGTGGCATTTTACGTCTCGAGAGACAATCTTTTCCCTTTGCAACTTCTTGTGTGACTAAAGAGGCCAATCCATGATACACAGTTGTGACCGCAGGTTGGGCATATGTAATCACCAGGCGCCGTTGCATTTTCACCCTTCTTTCTGCTTCTGTTGTGTATGACATCTGCAATCCGTAACCCTTCCTTTATGCTCTCTCTCTCTCCATGTGGATCTATCCAGTGCCACCTCTTCTCAGCTGCTAGTGTCAATTTTGAAGAGCTTCATGTCACGTTTGCATACATCCGTATAACATAAAAGTGGGCGACCAGCGGCTCTCCTGCCTTCTATTTGATCACCATACAGAATGTCCTGTGGAAGTCGAACTACTGGCATTCTATAAACGTGGCCAAGCCAGTCAAGGCGTCTGCTGCTGATAACAGAGCGGATGTCCTGGCACCCTGCTCTTCGTAGCACTTCCTCATTGGTTATCTTATCTTGCAACATTTTATTTATTATTTAATTGAACTAAAATTTGCTAATGTAAAATTGTATTTTTTTCCTCCAGTAATTATTTCTAAGGGCAAAGCCCTAGCTTCACATTTGCATAATCATCCATCACTGTTACAATTTAGAAAGGATGATATCATTGAAATTAAGAGCAAGTCTGCAGGGGACAATCCCAGGCTGTGGGGAGGAGTGGTAAGTGATCACACTTTACTCCACTGCATGCTTTAAATGTATAAAGAAATTTTCTTTGAAGTCTGAATGGTGAAAATAGAGTGGCATAAATTTTACACTAAAACTTTGGCTAGAAGTTTAGAAACATAAAAAGACTTTTAACAATTTAAGGTATATTTAAATATAATGGTATTACAACTCTGGTAATGCTGTACTTTGAGATCATTTTAGTTGGAGAGCGTTATCATTCTTTATCACTCTATGCTCTTTTACACTGACTATGAATTTGACAGTGTCTTTTAAAACTAATTACCTGAAGGCTAAGGTAAAAGAGGAGCCATGTATATGTATCATTCTAATTTTGATTTTTGTTTGTAAATAGTTTTTTTCACCAAAATACTGTTTTGCCAGCTTTGTGCATACTTTATACCTAATATAACAATTGATATATATATATATTATTTAATAAATATTAAAACCAGACCTTAAGTAAGATTGATTATTTTTAGTATTGTATGTTTGTTCCACCAATTTTGACTTAATGCTTCTCAATTATGCAAAGATTTTTGCTCAAGGAATTAAAAAACAAACTTTTCATTTAAAGTTTTTAAAGGCAATTGCTTTACCTTTTTCGGGAAGTACATTTCAATGCCCTTTTTTTAAGACTTCTATAAAGATAGGGAGTGTGGTAGCAGAGTGGTTAATCTCTTGGCTTCTGAATTGAGGAGTCCAGAATCGGAAGTCCTTTAAAGACTGAGATTTTGAACTTTGGGATTTTCACTCTTATGGGTACCTGTTATCTTAGATTAGTTGGGGCAAGTTAAGGCAGACATTGTGATGGCTACACAATACCTTCACTAAGTGTCAGCCATAGAACTGTTGAGCCTTATATCATCAGTTCTATGGACTCTTTAAAAAGGAAACTTTGACTTTCATTTTTCTTTTATATTTATATAACAAGAAATGCTGGGTTGAATAAACTAGATCTGGTATTTTAAAAAATATTTTATTAAAACCTGTTTTGATGAATTTTAATTTGTCTTTTTGATTTTATTTCTTGAAACCAAGTGTAATGGACAACATGGCTACTTTGACAGAAATTTTGTACGAGAAATACAAGTTTTTGTGCATAATCCACAGTTTCTGGTCAATACTGAGGTAACAATGCAATTTTTAGTGTTACATAGATCTTTATGCTTAGGCCATTACAAAAATGTCATCTGATTGTAACATAATTTTATCCTCTATAACTTGATAGCATGTATAGAAATTTATGCTTAGACAATAATAAGTACCTTGATTGTAACATATCTTAATCCTTAATAACTAAATCCTTAATTATTTGATAGTCAGGATGTGTGGCAGAGTGGAAACCTTCCCCCAGATACCTCTTTCGCCACTTGTCCACAAAAGAGATAGGGCCAGAGTATGAGCTTTTAGCATGGGGGCTATCAAAAATGATTTTTAAAAAATGGAATTTCTTCATGGATTGCTAAAGTTTCATAATACTTAAGGATAGAACATGTACCGTAATAAACACTTTTAAAACTCTTCTAGGGTGCCGCTAATGTTGTAAAAAGTGGTGCAGTTCATGAACTAAGCAATCTCTAGAATTTCAGTTGTTCATGTTAGGTAGTTAGAACCTAGGGAAAGGTGTATTGAAAAAAAATCATCATTTACCTTTTAACTCTTAGGTCTAATCAGGTGATTGATTCTTATTGGATATTAAAAAGCAAAGACTTCATGTTTTTCTTTCATAAATATCTCATATTACTAAAATTGATTACTAGAAAATTACAATTAGAATAGAAAGACTTCTAGAATTAATATTACTGTTAATTTCTCTCTGTAATGAATGGATTTTATTGCAGGTCAAACAGTTTGGTGAAAGAAGACAACCCCCAGCCCCATCAGAGAAGGCCAACAGAAGAGACCATTTTGTAAAGGACGACAAGATCCTTAGTAGGTTTCTAGAAACATTTTCTATGTCTGCCAGTATAAACATTCTTAAATGAGACTTAAATTAATAGCTTTGTTTTCAGTTCACACAATTAAATGTTGTTAATATGATTTCTTGTTTAACATGTCCTCAATCTACAACTGAAATGATTTCATTGATTGAAGTCTCCAGCTATTCTCAACCTGTGTCACTTAGTCATTGATTGTAATTCAAACTTCAGTCTCCAGCTATTCTCAACCTGTGTCACCTAGTCATTGATTATCTTATCTTATCTTAAGAAATACAGATATTTCTCCAAATCTGTTCAAGCTTATTCTTTTAAATTTTAAACCACTGATCTTTTTTTCATTTCAGATGTTAAAGAGGAATCTAAGGTTAGTTAGTTGACTTCTATATCTTTCGATTTTTAAAATTACTTCTTATAATCCTATAACACATCTTTTAGGATTTGTATTTTATTTCATAAGAAATATGATTAAGTCTACAAAAAAAATTGATATATTTGGTCAACAAGTAAGTAATTGACTGCATTAAATTTAATTATTAATTAAATTGATAAGTTTTTTTTTGTTTTTTTACTTTGAATTTTTAATCAAAAGAAAACAATTCTTTAATTAGCAAATAGTTCAATTAAGTTGAAAGTTTCAGTTTTTGAACTCACTTTCTTTTCATCTCTTTCCAATGAACTTGATAACCAGATTTCCGATGAGCTTGAACCAGCTACAGATAGTCGAGACGATCCAGCGGAAGAACAAAAGGACCCAAAAGATTCTGAATCAAATGCAGAAATTGATCAAAAGGAAAATTTGGAAAAAAAAGGTATTTAAAGCTAAAATTAGTTTTACTAATAGATGGGAAGGTGTGAGTTTTTTTTTAGTTCCTTACAGTCAGGGAATGTTGATTCAGTTTTGAATACATTTTAAAAGCTTATAACTTGCAAAGGGAAATAACTGCCAGGTTTTTATATGTCATTGTCAACCTTTATTTATATTTAAAAGTTTAGCTTGTCAAGTAGTGAAAAAATGTTATACAGAAATCCTTTTGTGTTTTTATATGATATAAGAGTCTGTGTTGCTTCACAAGTGTATATATGTTTTTCTTATTTTGTTTAATTATTTCTGAACGAACAGAAGAAGAGAATCAATTTGACGATGAGCCCTGGGACACTTTAGATAATGATTACTTTGAAGTTGATAGAGATCGCTTTGACACATCAGGTTGCCTAAAACTTTTGAAATTTTGTGATCTTGATTGGAAATGCTAAAAATTGTATCAGTCATGATTGTGTTTAAGTTTCAACTGCTAACCAATGAAGTATCATTATTCTTTTTTTTTGTTGTTTTAAAATTTTAAAATTGTCATCCATATATCATGCAAAAGGGATGATGGCCCACAGCCATCAGCAAGATAGTCTAAAATAAACTGATTATAAAGTAAACAGATTAAGGTCAAAGCTTTTGTAGAAGGTGTAAACTTTTACTAAATATTTGATTCTATATTTTTTTTTACCATTTAAAAACTATCTGAAATGGATACATAAAAATTTTAATGAAAATCACTACTAAACCGAAATCATTCCCTACATCAGAGTTTTTCTATAGGCTGTCATCACGTATTACAACGTCAAAATATCACAATCAAAACTGATACTTGAAACTGATCTTACAGATATAGATATATATGAACTAAAACTGCCTGACTATACAAAACCACCTTGTCTGAGATTAATACTAGCCCAAGACTTGCATTGCATGACATAGGCAAATATTTCAGCTCACAGGACACTAGACTATTGCCTGTTTGAATATTCTAGTAATGAATTACCTTTCCCTTACTATCTCTAAACATTTTTACAAGTGAAATGGGCTCCCCATCCATGTCACATAGATCAAAGGAAGTATTTCAGTGTAAACTGTTTTCAAAAAAGTATATTGCTTGCCTTGCTTTATTTCTGAAAAGGTTTTGTGACTAGAATAATAGACTCCTTTAGAGGTGGGTATATTCTTTTTTAGCCATTTCAAACTTTTTCAAATGCAACCAGTCACAATCTGATTCATTGACTTACTTTTAAAATGGAAAATATTCATTCTTCTTAAGAGAATTGGAGGGGAGAGATAATATTAAATTTTTTTGAATTAACCCATTCACTCCTATTTCTTGTTTAAAAATGTTGTTTAACTCTTTTGAATTAAAAAGATTATTCTAAAAAAAAAAAAAATTACTCAAAAGGTTATTATAATACAAAAACAACACATAAAACTCTTAGTCTTTTACCCAGTGAAATCATAAAATCAATTTCAAAAACTGTTTCAGAATTAAAGAAAAGAGCTCAACACGTTTATTTTTTTAAAAAGTAAAAATAAAAGATTAGCTTAGTGTTTTGATGAACTCTTTTTTATAGATGTTTAAAAAACTGCTACCTTCCTCTTGCATTGTACGCATTTGGAGCTGGTCACAAGCACTACATTTTTTCTCAATAGGAGTTAATGTGTTAATGAGATTCAGTCATTGAAAGTACATTTGGTTGAAACAAGTCTAAGCTTACTCTCACTCCTGTTACTTCTGACTGCATCTTCAACTTTGCACTGCTGGGACTGTCTTCTTGTTGATTGGTGCACACCACATTGAGCTTTCATTCATAACTCTTTCTTTCCATAATTATTTTCCACGTTCTGATAGAATCATTCATTTTGCTTATCTGTGTTTCACTACCCTGTTATGATTAAACTTCAATATATTTTTTTGTATGTAATTAGGAAATGTTTTATTAGGTATATAATTATTGGAGAATGCACGCTCTTTGTATATAACACAAATTAAAGTTTATAAAACCAAAATATTTAATTTAGTGGGTTCAAATCAACGTTGGTATCGTCAGTTAGGAAAGAAAGAGTTAATAACTCTATTGTTTTCATTCTGACATTATGTGTAGAACAGTGCTAGGACTTAAAGTAGTAAAGTACACAACTTTCTACTTATACCAGGGGCAAACTGGGTGTCAAAATCAGCCCAGGCAATTTTATACGATCATTCCCATAACTTGTATATCATTTGATGGACATCCATGTATAGGTCTGCCTGTGCTCAAAGTCATCAGGTTAACCGTTTAAAGTTTTATAATGTATTGATAACTGTACACATACGTATTGTGAACTCTGTATTTAAAAAAAACAACATAGGGCTTAAAATTATGTTGCTTTTTAACTGCTAAGTGTGACTTCGCCCTAAAAGGATGAAGCCTACTCGTAGCACTGTCTATGGTTGTAGGCTATTAGATTATTTTGGAAAATGTGTTAGATGCTGTAAAAGATGGCCTGCCTCTTTTGTAAGAGAATATTATTAACAACTAACAATTTAATAAGTGCTGTGGTGCTATCTATGTGGCCTTACGACCCACCAGGGATTTGCCTGAATGCCCATATAGCCTATTCTGCCCCTGACTTATATAGTGTCCACATTTTAGTCTTTATAATTCTAATTGAAGTATTCTAAATGAACTGCAAACAATTATATATATTATAATTATATTTATATAGCAAAATTCAGGGTGCTAGGTAAATTTTAGATTTATCTTCCTGCGAGGTGACCTTTATTTTATCATTCTCATACAGTTAAAGATGAAATTTTCCCTGTTTGTGATTTGATTACAGATGTCTCTGTGGTTTAGGAATTTTTTTTTTTTTAATGTCAGTATTAAACTGTTATAGTTTTAGAAGGTTATTGAAGTTAAGTATAAGATAACTTTCTATTTCATCAGGTGATAAATGTTAACAGTAAAGCCGAATCTTCTCTCTTGTGAATGAATGTTGACATGCCCCAAGCTTTGCGCCATGTTTCTCAAAATATTTGATTGATGCTATTTGACGTTCTTTTGTTTCACTCATAAACTAAATGCATGATTGTTGCTGTCTGCAATGTGTCTAGTGTTAACAGGCATATTCATCAAAAAAGTTCCATTCACCACTTTAAAACCAATGTAAAACCAATGTGTCCAGTGTAAAACCAATGTGCTGTTACGAGTTTTGTTTTGCTGACTCTGGATACGCCCTGGCTTTGCATTTGATCATCTGCTGACTGCTTGTGCATGCCCTCTGTCCGAATTGTTCATAAACTTTTTCCTAGCGCATACTGATAATGTACTTACGATGACTTATTGATATCAAATTCTTGTCTGGCCAGTAGCTTGGCACAGGTTGTTTTTGCTTTATTTAATATATGTTTATCTCCCTTGGGTGACGTGGCTGGCCATTTTATGTCTGTAAACATCTACATTCTAGTCTTCCAGACTGTAGTACCACATTTAAAAAAAAATACCTGTCTGTGCCTAAGGTAGTTAGGCTGGCCACACCCCACTCTCATTGCAAATGTCACACGTATCTGTGTTTGGAAAAAGCAATGCCATATAACATTAGGGGGATTATGAGAAGGGTGGGGCAGCAGTTATTGCAACAGCCAACCATTCCAACCATATAACAGTAGGGGGATTATGAGAAGGGTGGGGCAGCAGTTATTGCAACAGCCAACCATTCAACGTCTGCATCTGCATGTTGAATGGAACGTTGGTAATGAAAAGGAATGAAATGTTTCAATTACTCTCTAACAAAATTCTAAATCTCTAGTGTTATGTTTTTCCACCTTTTTATTAAAACAATAAAAGTACGGGGAAAAATATTGTCAAACAATTATTAAAATAGAGCATAGAAAAAAGAATGTTATATAAATATATATATATGTATTGCTTACTTACCATTGTCTTCTGTAGCACTGAACCAGTTTGTGAAACAGAAGTTGTCAGTTGAAAGTGAGAAGGCTCCAGAAGGTAATTTTGTGCATAAACTTTACACACACAGAATATTCTTTTAGTATATTGATGTGTATCGAGAGTGTGTGTATGCTTTTGTCAAGATGAACTGTTAATGTGAAGGTGTAATGTTTTTGTCAAGATGTAACGTTTAGGTTAAGATGAAATGTTTATGTCAAGGTGTAATATTTATGTCAAGATGAAATGTTTTGGTCAAGATGTAAGGTTTATGTCAAGATGAAATGTTTATGTCAAGGTGTAATATGTCAAGATGTCATGTTTTTCTCAAAATGTAATGTACTTTGAATTTCTCTAAATCTTAAGGTAACAAAGATGATGCTGATGCAGCTTTCCTTCCAAGCCCTGCAGACGCTGTTGAAGATACTGCATCTAAAGAAACTCAAGTGGATCCTCGTGTCAAAGTTAAACAAGCAAATGAACAACCTCTTGGGGAGGCAGCAAATGAACAACCTTCTATTGAATCGACTCCAGAAAAACCCTCTGTTGAATGGCCCAATAAAGACCTTTCTATAGAACCTACTAATGAAATAAATAATCCTTCCAATGCGTCTGAATCAGAATCAGCAATAAAAGAACCATCTATGGATTTATCAAAAGAGAAAACTGTTGAAAGGTCTAGTGAAAACCCCTCTGTTGACTTACCAGATAAATCTGTTGATTTGCCAGATAATTCTTATTTATCTGAGACTAAAACTAGCTTGAAAGAAGAGAATGATAAATCAAGTACCACACCATTGGACAAAGGTTCCGTTACTTTGCCCAAAGCGTCTAGTGACTTGGTGGACGGTGAATCTATCAGTGATCTTCCTCCTAATGCCAATGAAGTGAATACAGATGAACACGTGGGCAGTCATGCCCAAACACAGACAAATGAAGATCAAGAAGAAGATCAAGCTGAGGAGATCGGCACACAACATGTTGATGTTGACTTCTTCATGGAGAGAAATGAGCACGGAAGTAAAGTAGGGGAGAGTGGGAAAGCAACATCGACGGAGGAAAAGGGTAAACTTGTTGATCATAGAGATGACAATATATTTCCTATCGATGAGGAGGAAGAAGATGGGGACATGGGTACTGATATCCCAGTGTACAGCGCTTCCTCCGTTTCTAAAGACGCCGGTCAAAAAGAACAAAAAACGACCCAAAATGAGCCTCAGACCGTAGATGTACCCACTGCCGAATACACTGACCAAAGTGAGGACTCGGAAGATAAGGATGCTGATGCACAACTTGACCAGCAAGTGAAAGAAGAAGAAGACCCTACAACAGTGGAAGAAGAAGAAGACCCTACAACAGTGGAAGAAGACCCTACAACAGAATCGGAAGATGAGAACATTACAGCTGGAGAGGTGGAACGGTTGACACCAACAATTGCAGCTGAAGATGTCAGTAAGAATCACAGTGATGATGAAGATATCACTGCTGATGCTAAACAAGTTCTGGGATCTAACGCTGATCTTGAAGCTGAAGAGAAGCAGGCATCCGATAAGAGTGATAAAATATCAACCAATGAGAATTTAGCTATGCCCAAAGTCGAAACTGAATTTAAAAACGACCAGAGCGGCAGTGAAAATATTTTGGGGACGACACCCAACGAAATTGAAAGTGAAACTTCCTCTGAAGTAAGGCCAGACACACCATCAGGAGTGACACCTGAGCAAGGTCAAGTTGATGACCCTTTATCGACCAACGTCTCAAAAGAATCCAACCACAAATTAGAGCCAACTGCACTAAAAGAAAATGACAAAAAGGAGACGGATGAGACAGACCAGAAGCGCAACCCAGTTGACCTTGAACTTTTTCAGAGAGATGAAGCCAATGTGTTGCCAGGAGGTTTTGAGGGATTCCTTCAGCCCAGTATCAGTGAAACTCATTCCTCAGATGAACCCAGCTTCACACCTGGACTAGACTCTGTTGTTGTGGAAAGCCTTACTATGCCTCCAGTAGAAGAAATCAAATCAACAAAAACATTGGAAGACAAACAGGAAACTGCTCAGGAAATTAAGCCAGATGTTCCAGCAGCAAACATTTTTGAAACTATCGTCGAGGCCGGTTCCACTCTCGTTTTAGATGCTGATGGGAACATGGTAACTGCCATTCTGCCGGCTGACACTGTCAGCTCAGTTGTTGAGGTCTCATCCTCCGTAAATAAACCTGCTGTCACACCCACAGCTGTTGTGGAAACCACAGAGTCTTCCAGCATGTCAGATGCCAAGGCTGCGGCAGAAACTCGAGATGATGTTCTGCTACATAGTTCAGTGTACACAGAGGTCAACAGCACTGTTGTGGTAAATACTGATCACCATCTACTGGATGCTGACACTAGCCATATCTATAGAAGCAGTGATTTCAGCAGCAGAAAAGTGCTGTCAGTAAACCACCAGCCACCGCAGCACTACACAGAACACCCTCATGAACACAAGGACCATGACCACACAGACCATGATCATGGCCCTCATGATCACAGTCATCACAATCATGAGCATCATGACCACGGCCACCATGATCATGACCATGACATTCATGATCATAGCCATCACGATCATCCCCTAAATCAAGAAGCTGCAGAAACTTCTGTGGTAGAATCAACGTTAGCCCCTGAGCTGACCAAAACCCAAATTGCAAATGCTGAAAGTTCTGCTGTCAAGGAAGAGCCATTGAAAGAAGAGGCTGGTAGTGGCACTGAGTCTCAGAATCTTGCTAGCAGTAAAGAAATCAATGTTGATGAAAGTTTGCAGAACAAGGTATGTAGGAACTATTTGATTTTAATGCATGCTAGACTGTCTGTGGCATTTTATGTAACTTTTGAACTTTTCATGCCACTAAAGATGAGAAATATAGCCCTACTAATATGCTTACCCTGATTCTGTCTTACTATCTAGGTTGAGTCCTCCACCCAGCCGTCACAAGAATATGAGATACCCCAACCTCCAACAGTGGACAGTGGAGAGGACTCAATGCCTCAAGACTTTGACTCTGGAAGTACTTACCACAGCAGAAAGATGAGTATTGATGAGCTGCCTGAAGAAGAGCCGAAGCCTCAACCCCCCGAAGGATTTCTCAAAACTATGTTTTTGTTTCTCGAACTTCCTGCCAAATTTGTGATAGAAAGGGTAATCTTATATTTGACTTATTTTAATATCTTATAATATTTGACTTATTTTAATATCTTATAATATTTGACTTATTTTAATATCTTTTAATATTTGACTTGCTATAATATTTGACTTATTTTAAAGTGGGTAAGTTGGGGAAAGTAAAGGCGGTTGGTCATTGTGCTGGCCATGAGACCTACTTGTTAACCCTTGACCAAAGAAACAGGTGACCATAACATCATCTGCCCTCTAGCCTATAGATTGCAAGGCCTGAAAGGGGAGGAAATGAAGCTTATATTTATCTCTAAATGTAGAAGTATGTGCGCTCCTTCTTCCCTTTAAACTTTGTTTTCTGTTTTGGGATGTTTTTTTTGTATAATATTTGACTTATTTTAAAATCTTATATTTGACTAAGAGTAAAATTTAAGCAATTTTTTTTTTCTGCTTAATTTCAGTATAAAATTACATTGGTTAAAACCGTTAATTGAAGATAAAAAATGACCTCATTATCATTAATTAGACAGATATTAGTTGGATAGCGAAAGTCGGCCTAGCAGATGGAGGCCTGGTTGTAACTCAAAAGCATTGAACATTGGTCTTCTACTTACAGCTTTCTCCCTCGGTGCAGTCTCTTTTAGAACAGGAGCCCCTGGGCCTCTCTCCGACACTCACTGTCATGGTGGTGCTGTTTAGCATCAGTGTTTTACTCACTGCTTGCTTATCCTCTATTTGCTCTTCAGTAAGTGAAACCATTTTTATATATAATTTTTTTTTTCATTTAGGAGACGTCTAGACCATTGTAGAGTATATATCTTAATTTAACACTGTGTTTATCTTGATGTGTTGCAGGGAGGAAAAAAAAGCAACATTCGAGCCACTCTCGGTAAATACCTGTTCATTTTTCATATGCTGTTAGTTACTTGTTTTTAAAATACATATGTGGCTCTATGACTCATTTTTAAACATTCTGCTTTTCACCACTTTCATGTCTTAGATGTGATCAATGAATTAGAAGCAAAACTTCAGTTGGCCATCAAAGAAAAGGAAAACATTGAGGATTCCATCAAGGATTTCAAGACAGAGGTATGCTCAAAAGTTTTGCAGTTGTGTAGCAGAAGTTACTTTTCACCAATGTTTAGGCATTTTGTTCATAAAGCATCAAGCACAAGTTAAAGGAAATGATTCCTTCTGTTTGTCCTGATATAAAAACCATTCATATGTTCAATATGTTCTATGTTTTTTTTGTTTTTTTTTATTATTCTTTAGTGACTTGGTATTGTTTGTGTCATATATAGAACTCTATTCAGTTTTGTGACTATATTTTTGTCTCTTGTATAGAACATCAAATTGAAAGAAGAAATGACAAAACGGAAACGAGACTCAGGAAAAAATCAAACAGAAATGCACACAGTGCAGGTAAAAAACTAGCATGTGAGACTTTGCCATTTTTTCATCTCTTATTGTTTCAGTTAGCTTCATTATTTTATCCCACTGAGATCCTGATATTAGCTGTGGTCTTGGTGGAGAGGAAGATTCTTGACCTGAAGGTTAAAATGGTAATGAATAAAGCTTCATCCGAGTCCGCCCAACTCTAATGGGTACCTGACTTTAGTTGGGGAAAGTGGAGGTAGCTGGTTTCTGTGTTGGCCACATGACACCCTGCTCGGTAAAAGAAACAGATGACCTTAACATCATCTGCCATATAGATTGCTAGGTCTGAAGGGAGAGGAAATAAAGCTTGTATTAATCTCTAAACATAGAAATGTGTGAGCTCTTTCTCTCCCTTAGACTGTCTCCTCTGTTTTGGGTTGCTCTTTCTAAAAGCATTTTTATTATTAGGTAGGATTTTTGTTTTCTTTCCTTTGTTGCCTCTTTACTAGCCATGTCAAACAGTGTTTAAATAAAAGAGCTTTTGAAAATCTCAACTGTTACCATCACAAAAAAAGATACAAGACACCGATAGCAAAGACAAACAGACACAAACACTCTTTTGTTCCCCTGGCAATCAAATCATTAAATAAAAAACAATCTGGTATAAACTTTGTCACATGTAAATTATGAGTGAGTCTGGTGTGAATGTACACTTTGGTTTCTTATAGTTATAATGTTTTTTGTTTGGTGTAATGCACAAATTGTAAGACAAAGTTCCATACGGACAATAAAGATTATTATTATTATTATTAGATTATATTATTTATTCACTTTTTGTAAAGTTGTTGAATGTTCAATAAAGATTTTAAAAGGGTAAAACATACATTTGTTCCTTTACTACAAAATATTACTTCTAAGCTTTTCTTCAGTATAGAATGAGTGAGTTGTCTGTTACTAACACACAGACCGAAGACTTAATTCAATGTTCATCGCCAATTAACATTAATAGCTTTTATTACTATTGGGATATGCATAAGATATTGTAATCTTTTTTTTGAAATAATTTTTGTTAATTATAAGATTTGACTGTATAGTTATGACACTATTCAAAGTAAACACACATTTCATCTAGTCAAGAGTGTAATTCTATATATCATTCAGCTCCATAATGAAACCTTAAAGAAACAAGTCCATGCACTAGAGGCAGAGATGGAAGAACTAAGGCAGACTGCCAGCACCAAACAAGGGGAAGTGAAACAGACTAATAAGAAGGTAGAGTCACTTCTTCTTTTCTTCTTCTTCTTCTAGCCAGCTTTATTGCTGCTGAGCTGTCAGCTCTTTTGCAGACTGTGCCAAGGAAAAAAATAGTGTGCTGTTTTCTTCAGTTGTTCAGCACTGCTGTATAGAATGTTGGTTATATTGGGCTGGAGTGGTAGTAGGGTCTGCCTAAGGTGGATTAGGAAAGGGCATTCAAAGAGGATGTTGTTTACTGTTTCATAAGGGTGTCTACAAAGGGGTAGGTATGTGGGATTTACTTTGTTAATGTGATAATTTAAAGAGGACCACTACTGCCCAGTACTTGATATATCTTTTACTGCCAAGTACTTTATACATCTACTGCTCAGCACTTGATACATCTTCTTCTGCCCAGTACTTGTTACATCTTCCACTGTTGGCTGTTGTTATAACATGTATACTTCTCTAAATTTCTCAGACTAAAGAAATGGAAAAACAAATCAAGAAGTTAGAAGAAAGAGAAAGAAATTTGGATCAAGAGAAACAAAAGGTAAGATGTGAAAAAATCTGGCCATTCCAACAGTCGAAAGAAATCAATAATCACATTTTACAGAATACTTTTTATATTTCGTACAATTTTGAATAACATCAAGACCTGTTTACCTCACAGCTGATGACAGAACTACGTCACAAGGAAGATGAAACAGCATCGCTTCAATCAAAAGTCAGCAGTTTGGCTGACCAGATTGGGCATCTCCAAACCAGCAAAGATCAGGTACTTTCTTTTCTTTATGCTCCAAATCATCGACTATTTTAGGCTTTTTATTGGCACAGCATATTGTTTCTTATTACCATCCTAGTTCATTGGTGTAGACCCACAGAGGTTTTTGATCAATCTCTGTTGGTGAATAAATTGAAAGAATCCTTGACCTTACTTCATTCTAATCAGATCCTATTTCTTTGTTTTCAGCTCTTGTCAGAAGCAGAAGATTGGAAAGAAAAGTTTGTAATTTCTGTGTTTATAATTGTTATTTTAATTGCTATTTTTCCATTGATAATAATTCTTAATGCTTTTTTGCTGATATTTAAATGAAAAAAGGCTTGTTTTTTCTTGATAAATTTTCCAGTCTTAACTATTTTTGTTATTATAACTGATATACTATATATATTTATCTATAGGTAAATTCTCCAGTCTTAACTATTTTTGCTATTATAACTGATATACTATACATATTCTATAATCTATAGATAATGATTCATTAAGAAAAAAAACAACAAATTTTTAGTTTCCATTAATTCATAAGTGTAGCACCAGACGAATGACTACAATTATTTGTAAGTCTATTGAATTATATCACAGTGTTTATTATTTCTCTAGAGCTAGTTGGCAACAACATTCTCTCTTTAGACTAAGTCAAACAGAATATTCAAACTAGACTTACCTCATACACATCCACTATATGCTGCCTAAAATCTCAGGAGTTACTTTCATTCAATCGAAGTATCCAGAATTGCCTTTAAACGTTTCTCAAAATACTCCATAGCAGTTATTCTTGTCTTCTGATTAGCCTACAAGTATTTGTCATTGATTTTGTTATTAGAGTCACAGACTTGAAGGAAAGACTAGAACAGAGGGAGGAAGAGTTCAAACAGATGCAAGAAAACATCATGTTTAAAGATAATGAATTAGAGGTAAGAACAAGATTGGCTTTGGATTCATTTCAGCTTTTCAGCTTTTTCCAAACCTACTTCCCCTTTCAGAAATCTTAAAACTGTCCAACATGTACAGTATCAATGCGACAGTAAAAAGGTCCCAACTTGGATGGGCGGGACATGAAGTCCACATGCCAGATTATCGCCTTCCCAAACGACTTCTGTACGGGGAGCTGTGTGCAGGAAAGCGCTCCCAAGGAGGCCAATAAAAGAGCTACAAAGACACTCTGAAGAGCTCCTTCAAGGGATGCAATATTGACATTCACGGCTTGAAGCACTAGCTCTTGATCACTCCTCATGGCGTGAAGCTCAAGATTCTCAAGATTGGAAGCAAGAAGAGTGGCCTGGGCAAAAGAGCCCTGAACCAACATAAAGCTGAGAGAAGAAGCAGGCCTATTGCAACTGACCCACTCATGCCACGTATGCGGCGGCTTTTTAAAGCGAGGATTGGACTTTACAGTCATCTTCGAGTCCATAGGAAATGAGAAATGTACTCATCTTCGATCACAAAAGAGGAGCTATATGTTTAATCTGAAAATTCTGTCTGCTCAAAAAGTCTTGCTGTCTGTCCCAATTATCGACGATGGAAAGAATTTTACAATCATAAGCCACATAAGTTATTAGTTAGCATTTTAAGCCAGACATTTTTCATTGTACTTTGCTATGAAATTTAAACATTGTTTATGACACAACTCTATTAAACTTGAAATATTAAGTACTAAGCTTTGTCCGACATATGGTAGATGCTAGAAATCTCATGTGGATCTGAATATTTTACAAGTCTAAATCACCTTAAGTGGTTCGATAATTAATTATCTTTAATGTTCTTGTGATTTGAGTAGCTTATTTATGTATGTGGATGGCTGTGTATGTGTATGCATGCGTCCGTGCATGAACCTAGAACTATTTTATTATTACCCAGTCAAGTATCTGGAAAGGATAGAAAGCTCTTACTGATCAACTAAACAACACAACACAATGAAGTATGGACTTGACTAGCAACAAAAATTAATATTAAAAAGAAAACAAATGTATTATTTATATTTGACTTTATTATGACTGCATCAGTGTCTTACATTCAAAATGAAGTCCTTAGGAAATAAATGTACTACTAATAGTTTTACAGGTATGGAAATTGGATCCTATTTTGTTACAGAGAATTCTGTTGAAACACAAGCCAGGAATCATTGTAAAAAAAAAATCTTTCTCAATAACTTGATTTACCGTAACTTGTTTGACTTTATGTTTTTCTGGGTTTTAAAGGATTACTCTTTACTTAACGTTTTTCTAGGTTTTAAAAGATTGCTTTTGACTTTATGTTTTTCCAGGTTTTAAAGGACTGCTTCTTACAACTCAAGTCTTTTGAAGAAGGGGACATTGACTCTGAAGATGGAGGTAGAAAGATTTTACGTTTCTGGCTTACAGTTTCTATTTAAAAAACATTTTTTGGGGGTAAATTTTCTAATTGTTTTAGATTAGGTTTTGTGAATTCTTTAATGATTGACCTCTGTCCCAATCCATAGATATTTCAAGTGAACGAGTCCAAGAGAAGCTGAGTGCCATGATGGATGTATCCAAAGTCAATGCCTCCTTGAGAGCTAAAGAAGAGGAGAGAAACATGTTGGCCAACAGACTGCAGATAGAAAGCGAAGCTAGGAAAGAATTGGAAGGTACTGTCACTCAGACATCTGTAACTTAGACATTGCAAGACTGTCCTCAAGTCAGAAAACAAAAAACTTTTTTTTTTCTTGTCCTTAAAAACATGATTATTTATGATTGGGATGAGCTCTCATCCAAATCACAAGAAAGACGATGCTTACTATAAGCTATCCCGACAAGACCAACGTCTAATCTTTCGACTCAGGACCGGACACAACAGAATGCGACAACACATGTACCGGAAGCTCAAAATTGGAACCAGTGAAATCTGCCCATGTGGAGTATCACCTGAGAATGCCGACCACGTCCTCCAAAACTGCTCTCTTTACCAAGAGGCCCGTGTAAGACATTGGCCCCAAAACACCCCAATGGAAAGAAAACTATATGGAGAGCTCCCTGATTTGGAAACCACTGCGCAGTTCATCTCATGTATTGGTCTAGTCATCTGAACACTCCAACATAACAGTGAGAACAAAGAAGAAGAAGAAATATGATTGGGAAAGTCCTTGAGACCCTTGACTATCAAGAAAGATTTCTTCAACTAGTCCTTGAGACCCTTGATTATCAAGAAAGATTTCTTCAACTTGTCAAAAATGAAATTGATTATGTGCTAGCCCCAAAAAATATCTTCTGTCAACTTGTGGGATAGAACCAAGTAAAAAACATAGCTCAGGATAGTAAAAAGAGAAAGTGGAGCTGGATACGACAAACCCTGTGAAAACCAAGTACCAGTGTTGCAAGGCAGGCATTTCATTGGAATTTGCAAGAGGAAAGTGGGCAGATCCAAGCAAACCTGGAAGAATTCTGGAATGACATGGGAGCAGATGAAGACAGCTGCTGGGAACTGATTTCTGTGGAGAGGGGGTTCACAGGAATACGTCTGGTGATATAAATTTATGAGTAATGCTTTCTGAGTGCTTCAGTGAAAAAAGTGCTAAAATGTCAGGGTGAATCTCTATGTGCTGGCAAATCTGCATTGAAAAACTTTATCCAATTATGAAGTTGAAGCTGTAATATTTCTTTTAAACCTTTGAAACATCCCTTGAAGATGAAGATAATCATGTCCCTCTTGTAGGAAGGCAGTATAAAATTTAATGGGATAAACCATAGATTCAAAAAAAGAACTAGATAATCTTGCAACCATTCTGGAGCACATATCACATGATCAGGCAGCTGGTGGAGTGCTATATGCAGTCTCCTTAAGAACTAAATTTATTCGTTTATTCTTGTCTATTAAATTGGAATACAATAAAGTTTTTTTTGTTTTTTCACTTTGTCCTGTACTCCTAACTTTAGAGCATTTAGAGAACTCCCGGCGTAGTGTTGAATCCAGCATGGCTGATAAAATGAAATCTGAGAGGCAATGCCAAGAAGCCCAAACAAAACTCAATGTCTTGTCATCGTACTTCAAGGAGAAAGAGATGCAGCTGCAAAGGTCAAAGTTCACTTTTGGAAATATTTTAGTCTCTTGTTAGTGATTAGAAATTTAAATAAATTATCTTTCATCTCAAAATTTAAAAATACAATAAACAAATATATAAGAAACCTAGCTGGACTAAAAAACAAAGGACATTTGGGCCATGATGCTTTTGTCGGTCACAAACAATAGAAAAAGACAACTTATCCTCCCATGTTGTTGTCTATGGAAGTAGAACAGCGGTTCTCAACCTTTTAAGCTCTGCGACCCCTTTTTACAATCCCCACTCTGCGGCGACCCCCATCCACACAGCAATAGAGGAATAGACAAAAACAATCCATATTTTCGATGGTCTTAGGCGACCCCTGGCAAATCGTCAATCGACCCTTAAAGGGGTCATGACCCACAGGTTGAGAACCCCTGAAATAGAATATAGAAATAGAACAACATAGGACAGATAAGTTTACTAAAAGACTGTCTTGTATAAATTTTTGGTCTTTTTCATTTTTTCTCCTGGTCCAAATATCTTTTGTTTTTACTTTGGTCCTGAAGAGTTCCCCTACATGTATGATTGTTGTATTTTCTACACGATTGTTTACCCCTGCAGTAAATCTTTATATTTTTCAATCTTTGAACATCACATCAACATGAAATTTTTTTTTTTTCAAGACTTCCACCATCCCCCATATACTTATTATCAATAGTAATATGTTGCTTATGTGAAGACTTCCACCATCCCCCATATACTTATTATCAATAGTAATATGTTGCTTATGTTATTTTCTATAACAGAGAGCTGGGGGAGCACGAAGCTTTAAAAAAACAAAACTTGAACAAATTAGTTTCTGCTGATGAGACCACACGCTCCATGCAACAGGAAGTAGAAATCTTGAGGCAAGTTTTGAAACAGCATTGCATGATGAAACTTTGTATAGATCAGGGAAGAAGAAATAAGCGCAAGTGTGACTTTATTTGATGAGCGCAATCACAAAGTGAAGTGCAGTCAAAAAGTGAATTATCTGAATTAACAGTGAATTAAATTAGTTTACTTATAGAACTGTTAGTGGTAATATATAATAAAACTACAACAATAACAAAACTGTAAGCTGCAATAGTGAATAAATGAAACAGTACATTTACATGCTAGCTCTATCACCAAAGGAATTTTCTCCAATGATAACATACATTAATATACATAATACATTAAAATCTATACTATAAAGTAGAATGTAAGGCGTATGTATGTATGTGCCGAATGTTCCTTGGGTACTAACTTAGACCGTTGTGTATGTATTGTAGCCCTAAAACAAACTTAAGACCCTCAAAAAAAAAAAAGTTGACCAACTCTATGAAAGCATTATAACGTCATCGATCTAGGCCATGTTTACCATGTTGATATGAGAAAAGATAGAAAGGATTTAGATCTAGATCTAATTTTAAGAACTACACTTTGCACAGATAGTTTTTTACTTTGACACATGAAAATTACAAAATTTAGTCTATTGATTTCATTATTTAATAAAATTAATCTTCAGATTTGTGTTTCAAAAGCATTATTACATAAATTCGTTCCTTATATCTGCGAATTTAGAATTCCTGACATACATTCTTTCATTAAACATTACCCGAAAGTTTACACATCTCTCTATTCCTAGGTCTAAAACTCTAATTCAACTCTAAGATGATAGAAATTCTCTTCGCAAAGATAGTTTAAACTTTAACACATGAACATACTAATTATAGTCCATTCATTTCATATTTTAATCAAATTAACATTCATATTTGTTTTTCTAAAGCATTTTTCATACATTCGTTCACTATAGCTGTGAAGCTGTGTTGACATACTCACAATAGGCCTAAATACATTTTAATAGCTCCATTCATTAATCGCGTACATCTGACAAAAAAGAATGAACTCTCTATCCAAGGCAATATTTAAATTAAAGGGAAACTAGATTAGATATAATACATTACTATACATAATACATTAATATATATAATACATTAATATACATAATGTAAAAAAAATTGATTTCTTGTTCAATTGAGTGTTCTATTAGCTAGGAATTATCCAAGGAAATGTGAAATTTTGCAGGAGACTTTCAAAACTCTTTCTTCTTATTGGAAGTCTGATATTAGTAGCATAAATGAAGCCCCTGTTCTTCCCAGAGTTCCCCTTTCAGACCTTGCAATCTGTAGGCTAGATCTGTTTGTGTGACCCACAGTTAACGAGGGTGTCATGTAGCCAGCACAATGACCAACCACCATTAGAGCTGGGTGGACTCAGAGATGCTTTAATGATCCCAAAATTAAAATGCTAATTCTTCACCAGGAATGGATCCCAGGACTCCGGTTAGGAAGCCAAGCACTTTAACACTCAGCCACCTTGCCTCCCCTTTTCAAAATTAAGTCACAATAAAATTTAATATTAATGATTTATTTATAAAATAAACAGTTGTATTGTGTTTTATGAAAACATGTATGTTACAACCTCTAAATGCAAATGCCCTGTTTTGGTATGACACCATGTTGATTGGCTCAATTCTTTCATATGTCAGAACCCAAGTGGAGAGCCTGAAGAGAGAACTGGCTTCATCTGAGAGAGACTTCCGCTCACAGGTAGATCAATGATCTTGTCTTGAAATTACAATTATGGTAGCGCCACCTGTTGATTAACTATATATTATTCAATTAGTTGTGATGGATGCTGTTTATGTTTGTGGAATATTGTGAAAATGTGTTTGTAACACGACATAATATCTTTCGTTAGTTCCTGTGTCTTTCTGGTTGGATAAAGCCTTTTATTAGGTTTCTCTTAATTTCAGTTATCCATTCAAATGTTAATTATTTGTTTTAACTTCAGATTGCAGCCAATGAGAAAAAAGCTCATGAGAACTGGGTAAGTGAACATTGGCAGTCCAATCATGCAATCCTCAGACTGATAGGAAACTAGATTAAAAAATATCCCAGAAACTATCGAAAAATAAATTAAGTTTTTTATCCTTTTAAAACCCCACTTTTTTTTTTCTCCCCTATTGATATAACTTTTTCAAGACAGTTTAGACTTAGGTCCTGCACCATTTAGCGCCTTGGGTGGCAGGCTTTCTTCGTAGAGATTTGTCAAATCAAAAGCAACTTCAACAACGTCTTCCCAACTGGTGCCCATCAATGTTAGAATTTTGAGAACTAATACCTTAATATTAATAACTTATTAATAACTATTAATAACTCCTAAAGTTTTCAAAAAAAACATTTGTATTAGTAGCTGTGTTGACTGTTAGGTTGACTGATTTTTTTGTTTGATCCAGTTGGCAGCCAGGGCAGCTGAAAGAGAACTGAAAGAATCCAGACATGAAGCTGGGGTGATGAGACAAAAGTAAGTCTTTGAACTGAGGCCATGCTAGTATAAATGCTCTCTAGTGTTATAGTTGCAATAAAAATAAAATGTCAAAGACATGGCAATGGAGGTTTAAAATAAAACCATTGAATGAAGGCAGTGAATCAACTCAATCTTCAATCTATTCGTACAGACTGTATGTTGTAAAGAAGCACAGAATTCTCTTCAAGTACTGTGAATCAATACACTAAGAGTATTTGTTGCAAGAACTAAGTTAAATAACAAAAGCAAATTCTAAACTTATACTAAAGCAAGCCATTCCAAAAGCATAAGCAGCTTGATAGCAATAACATATTTTAGGATTTCATATTTATTCTGTTGAAGCACATTTTTTTCCTAGTAAACTCATCTGATGGTGATGTCGTGTAAAAAAGAATAATATTTGAATATTTGTCTCCATTAACGTTCAATTAGAGAAATCTTCATTACTTGCCACATCTTCATTACTTGCCACATCTTCATTACTTACCACATCTTCATTACTTACCACATCTTCATTACTTACCACATCTTCATTACTTACCACATCTTCATTACTTGGCACGTCTTCATTATTTACCACATCTTCATTACTTACCACATCTTCATTACTTGGCACGTCTTCATTACTTGCCACGTCTTCATTACTTGCCATGTCTTCATTACTTACCACATCTTCATTACTTGCGTCTGCTGCTTAATGACAGAAAGTAGATTCTCAGGATATCAAAAAAAACTTGCTAAAACTTACTTTCAGACTAACGGATCTTGATAGACGCCAGGTTATGGGTCCGGGTGGATTAATACGACCATTGCCAACTAGGGGACTGCCGCCACCAGGTACACTGTCAATGTTCAGTTTTTAAAAAATTGAGCTTACACTAGTTAAACATGACTAGCTATAGTTTTAGTGCTGATCTGTGCTTGTTGACTACTTTTAGGAATGCTGAATGGTCCTCCCCCACCTCCTGGAATGGACAGGTCACCATCGAGAAGTTCTTTACCACCACTGCCACCTCATTTGAGGTCAGTTTGATTTTTATATTTTAGAAAATTTTTATTTGTGCTTCACTAGCGTGCCCAATATTGATGCCCGTTTCTGGCTCACAGGCCTCACCTGCTGCATGCACTAATATGCAGCACAAAGCCCCCCAGCCCCCCTCTGGTGGTCATCAAATTTGACATACATGAAATATATATATTTCAGTGAAGAGAGACATTTGGTAACTCAGTCACTTGCACTGTGTTGTAATTTCTGTAGCTAGAGTGAAAACTTTAAGGATCAGAGCAAAACTGCTAATAGGCTTTTTCAAACTACATTAAACTGTATCATTCATTGACAAATATTCTTACAATCAATGTTATTATCATGCTTCTTAACCCTTTCTCGCTGGGATTGTTTTCAGCAACGAATTAAATTTAATACAGTATCATAAAAGGTAAAGAATAAAAATGTATCAAATATGAGTTTTAGATCTAGAAATCAGTGGCGTAGCTTGGCTGGGGCGAGGAGGGAGGAAAATTTGAAAATCCCCCCGGCCCTCACTTGAAAGGGGCCCCAAATGAGTGTTTTTTACATTAAAATATTAAATATTACTCAAAATGCAGGGGCTGCCAAAGATGAAAAATTCCTAGCTACACCCCTGTTAGGAAATATTTTGATCAAAATTAGATAGTAATATCTTTTATGATATTTATTCATTAGTATTCAAAACGTAAATAAATAATTTATGTAAAAAATGTAAAAATGGATTTCTGGAGCTTATTATCCCACATCACCAACTTGAGAAAAACTTTAAAAGTGAAGAAAATTTTAGCAGTCTACTTTAAACACATTGAACACTAGTAACATGTTGAAAGAAAAATGCTCAACAAAGGGAGACTATTCAAGAATAAGTTTTAAGCAACTAAAAATGTTTCGGGTAGAAAGAAAACAAAACAATTAGAAATTCAAAGCCTTGAAAACGGGAGTGGCCAATCTGACTGAAAAGACTGTGAAATCAACATGGGTAGTATTGTCAAAAAGAGAATGCACTAAAAGTACAAATTAATTTTTAAAAAATTACAACTCCTCATTTTTTTGAATGGCATCTTCGTTTTAAATGTTTTGCTTTCATTGTTTTATCCTTTTAGAGATGAAGAGTTTCTACGACGAGGTCCTCCACCTGGCATAAGGCCTCCTCATCCTGAAGCCAGATCACCTCCCCTGCCTCCATTCAAAGATGCTCGTTCCCCTCCACCTCGGATGCCCCCTCCTGGCATGTTGGACGGACGGTCACCACCGCCATACGATCGTCGACCACCGCCTCCACACATGTTGGACAGGCGTAGTCCACCCTTTCGTATGCCGCCCCCAGACATGCTTCCCCATCCAATGAGAGGCGGGCCCCTCCCTCCTCCCCATTTCCCTCGTGGCGGCTCCCCCTCTTCAGGAGCTGATTCACCACATTTAGACAGAGCAGGTAAGTTGTTTTAATACCCCATGTATAAAACAGCATCCATCCATCCATCCCAGTGGCGCTACAGCCCATGGAGGGCTCTGGCCTGCTTCAACACATCCTTCCTTTCAGATATCTCCTGGGCCTTTCATCTCCATGCCCTAACCCCAAGCTGTTGCAGATCTGCTTCCACCATGTATAAAACAGCATTAGTAATATCCTTACCCTTTAGTGGGCCAGCATCAGAAATACACCATAATAAAACATTGTGATTCACCACATTTTGACAGAACAGGTTGGAAGTTAGTTTTATTATTTCTAATGCCTAATTATATATAGATATCAAGTCTGAACTTTCACCTATCCCTTAGTTTTTTGGGCACCACACATGATCTGTTAACCAAAATAACTTAAACAATATTAACGTCAATAGATACATTTATTATACAGCACTTTTGGTCTTGCAACATGATTTAATTATTTCCCATGAGAGACAGTTTTTGTTAGTTTTTTTAGACCTATACTTTATTTTATCTGTTATGCTGGCCCACTAAAGGCTACAGACAATAGTGATGTTTTCTTTTCTAAGTGGAAATAGTGTTCAAAGGATTTAATTTGTTTTTCCATTAATTCTAATGTCGATTAACTTTGATGTCATATTGGAAAAATAGTAAAGTCAAGTTCCCCTTTCAGACCTTGTGATTTATAGGGCAGATGATGTAAAGGTCATCTCTTTCTGTTTCCACTGTAAATGTGGTCAGCGCAACAACCTTTGCTTTTACCCAACTAATGTCAGGTAGATTTAAAGGCGTCCAAAGATCCCAAAATTAAAAATCCCAGTCTTTACCAGGATTCGAACCAGGGACCCCCCAGTTCAGAAGCTGAGCACTTTACCGCTCACCAATGAGCCTTCTTTATTGGAAAATTGTTTATTAAAGTGTTTTTTCTTGCCAGTTAGGTCTATAACCAAGTTTGTCTCTGTTCCTATATTTCTCAGAAATAATGGCAAGACTTTACCATAAAATTGCATAATTATAAATCTCATTAGTTTTCAACATCATCTAAGGAATTAACACCTATTCAAGAAAATATAACTTAACACCTTCATTGACATAAATTAATGTCATTCAGTAGGCCATTCAAACATACTTTTTTTTTTTTTTTTAATAATTCATCTCAGACAGTTTAGTTTGAAAATGTTCCTTGGCTTTAATAAGAACTTTTGACAAAATAAAGATTCTGGATATTGCCAGCTCAAGCACAGAAAGAAATACATTTCACAAACTGAGAAGTTTTGAATTTCAAAAGACTTAACAAAATGTCTGATGTGCATAAATTATTGAAGCATTAGTTTGTGTTTTCATTACCTTATAGAAGCATTGAGAATAACTTTATAGTAGCCTTGTAGGCGGTAACATCTTGATAAATTAAGTTTTTTGTTTCTTAACAGATGGCAGATATCCCCCACCATATGCTCGAAATCCTCCATTTCCACCAGACAGACCCTCACCTCGAGGGCCCGCACCAAGGCAGCAACAGAGCCAGGTTTAATGTTTCTTTAGTCTAGGTCATCTTGGTTTTTCTAGGTATTTTATTCAGCCAACACATTAGCCAAGTGAATTGATGAAGAATAGACTGTTCCCAGAAAATAGTCTTGTGGCAATATATAAAAGTTTTTGTGTGATTGTGATAATGAATGGGGTGTGACCTCTCAGTACGTTGTTGAACTGTGTCCTGGCTCCATCAAATGATGACTGTGCTACTGAATGTCTCTCTGGAGGCCTTCAAGTCTTGATTTGATGTCCTGCACAGGACTCAATTGTTCATTGTTACTTAAGCCATGTTTGGTGTAAATATTTCTTTACTCTTCATTGAATGAATGTAGATGGTGATTGGAATCAAGACCTATCGTCATAGAAGACTTGAACAGGAACCCGAATGTGGTAATATATGGTCAGATGAGAATAATAGTTTTTTGCCATGTCACAGGTCTGATGTACAGACCTATGACGTGGCAACGAACCATTGGTTTACACTACCCACAGGTTGTGACATGCAGATCATTGTTGAGGCCTACTATAACAATTGGTCTTGTTGGGATGTTCCTTCTTTGTTGCCTTGATATGTGAATACATTATTTATTTTATGAATTCTTTGGAAACCAAGATGTTAACAAGTCAAGTAATTTTTTCTTCTCTTTAAAAATGTATTTTTAGTCATCAAACATAATTGAGCTTATCATTCATGCAGACTTTCCAACTTCTCACATCATTATCAACTGAAAATGTAGTGGGCATGAGAATTACCACAAAGTTCTTATGCCACAGTTTTATGTTCAAGTATGTTTTCTGTATGATCCTCTGAGAAGTTGGCATTCCTGTATGAAAAGAATGCTCCTTAAATTTACTGATATATTTAAGTCTGAATCAAATGAACAGATAAATGATCACATTGGTTGTGTTTCTTTCTGCAAGTCAACACAAGGTCAATGTCTTGACTATTCTACATTGACATTTTAATTAATTTGATGGTGTGTGTGTGTGTCTCTAGAAACTCACTTAGCCTAGTTACATTGGTTATGGCTTCAGTTTCTATCAACTTGTTTCACTTTAAACTTTTTTATTATGATGTTTTGTGTAAAGTACTTGGAATTTTGTTTTATTGCTTAAAATCATTGCATTTTTTTGAAGACATCATGACACTATTGTATCACTGGCTCAAGATTTCAGTTTTGTGCTAACACTAGTCAACTCAATGCTTTCAATTAGAGTTTCTTTGATAGTGAAATACAGTTATTGATGATTTGCTTTACAAATGAATATTTGGCATGAGTGACAGCATCACTATGTATACTTCATTCTTCTAATTGATGGCTTATTGAGACAGTAGTATTTGTTTGATGGTATTCACATCTTACTCTGTGACTTCTGTTTGAACTCTCAAGAATTCCTGGCAGGAACTGGATGTCTTTCAGAATAGTTTCCGTTTTTTTCTTTTTAGTCAATTCAGCCTTAGATACTTTCTCTTAGATTGTGTTCTATGAAGCTCTGCTTATGATATGCTGGCCTTATCTGCTATTGTGATGCAGTGCTATCTGGCCACTTATGCCCACTGTGTGGGAAATAGAAAAGGGAAAGAAGATGTACTGACAATGACTCCCTGGCCAAACAAGGTCGGGCATCACTGTATTGGGTGTATGCTTGCAAAAGAAAATTGTATTCCCTTGATAGTGCCACTGAACTTATGTTGAAGATTGCTTAAACTTTGGACAAAACGGATAATGCCACAGAAAAACAACCCGTATATTGTATACTTAGGAAAGATGTGTAATTCTATTTTCTCCTAACAAATTTAGACCCCAGTAGTATCAGACAATGAATGTTACTTTATGTTTAAAATAGTTATACACAGTTTCAAGGAGATGGCATTCATCTAAAAATAAAAACAAAAATTTATGAAACACAAAAATAATTTTTAAAATTTCAAGAGTAAAGAATGCTCTTATTTATGCAAGCTTGTTTTGCATTATTTAATTTACTGTTTAGCTCTATGATTAAGTAGCAGATTATTTGGTCAAAAATAAAATCTGTAAGCTTAGGTTACAACTTTAATTATAATAAATTATTGTCTGAATAAAGTTAGAGTTAAATAGTGATGCTATTGACAGAAGTTGTGACAGAGGTAGGTCAGCTTTAATTCACCAGCTCTGTATGCCTGGCACCAGACTTTCCCATGTACTCCCTGGTAATATTTGTTGATGCTTCCCTGATTGTTCTGGCCAGTGTTTATAATGTGTTGGCATTGTTATGACATTTGCATGATTTGTACCAGACTCTCGAACATGTAGGAACTATTTTGTTTGAGAATATGAATTCACTTTATTCTTTAATTTAAAAATTAATTTTGGCAATTTTTTTACAATTTAAAGTTAATTTTGACTACAACTCTTATTATAGTGGTAAATATATATTTTTTTTTTTTACTTATCCAGCAGAATTACATTTTTTACTTGGAGACTACAATTTGATTTTTTTTTTTTTTTTTTTTTATCCAGCAGAATTACATTCGCATTGTTCATGTTTTTAAACTTCCCTTAATATCTATTTACTGCAAATTGATTAATCTTACAACAAGTAACTAATCTAGTATTTTAAAGCAGCTTTTTTTTAGAACAATAGAAAGCAACAATCGAATATAAGAAATTTTTTTATTAACAAAATATTGTGAACAATGTCATTCCTTGTGACTCTAATGATCAGATGTGTACTTTGTACATCAGAGAAGACTCAGCTGTGTGATTGTGCACATGACCACAACTTAAAGTGTTTTTGTGTTCAGAGATGGTGTGTTACGAGAGAGAGAAGACTGTGATGTGTGTGTGTATGATCATGTCAATATAATGTTTGATTTGGTGAAATACAACTGTTTCTTAAATAGACCAACTGTCTTGAGTTGTTTTGTTCCCAGTATGGTATCAACCCCACTGGTCTTCTCAACTAGTGTCTCAGAGAATTTAAAAAGTAATTTACAATATTTCTTTGGCCTTGTTAGAGAACAAATAAAACTGCAATTACATTGGATAATGGCACAGAAAAACAACCTGTATATTGTATACCTAGGAAAGATGAGTAATTCTGTTTCCTTCTAACAAATTGTGAATATTACTTCATTGGCACAGCTTCGTGATGTCATTCATACAAAAAAAAATTCAAGAAATAGAAAAATAAAAAGAGTAAAGAATGCTCTTATTTGTGTGAGCTTGTTTGAAATAATTAATTTTACTGTCTAGTTCTATAATAAAGTAGCAGATTATTTGTTTTGCTATTTCAAGAACAGATCAAACTGCAGTAACAGAAATAAGAAAATTGAAAAAGAAGAAACTCTTCAGCGCAACATTCATCACATCACCAAATAACACCCATTTGTATTCAACAATGAAAACCTAGCACTCTTTTTTTTTTGTTTTGTTTCAATCCCAACAAATTTTATTTGGCTAGAAAACAGATGTACAACATTCATGTGTGACAGATAAGTGATAAGAGTTCACATTTCAAAGTAAAATAGAGAAGTGATAGAAGCTATATATGAGTTCACATTTCAGAGTAAAATAGAGAAGTGATAGAAGCTATATAGATTTCACATTTTAAAGTAAAATAGAGAAGTAATAGAGGCTATTGTTGAAATGCAAGGGACAAATGATTAGAGGTAGGGCCTGTACATTTTTTCTACTCTAATTGACATAGTGCATGTATATATTTATAGGTAATATGCTTTTTGACCAGAGAATACTATCATGGGGGATAACCAAGAAATCACTTCATTCTTGTTATCAACTCTTTTTAAAAACAAAATGTTACATCCACTTTACGTAAATATACAATCAAGAGGTATACACGCAAGAGCAAATATGCAATTAGCTTCTCTCCCTTTTTTTTAAAACTAGCAATACAAATGATGGAATCTAGAGAATGTATTTAAAATTGAGATTCCGTGTACAAAAAATATCATTTAGAATTTAAACATTGTATCTCTTGTGTAGATAGCACCGCTTGCGTGTTTGCCTTCCTTTAGCGTGGTTACATCCTATTAAAGGTCTCCTTAGGGCTAATGATTATTTGTCCATAATACCAGTGATCTGCAAAGAATATACAATATGTCCGTCAGGCTGTACCGTTTGATTGTCGTCTGAGCTGAGCCGAAGGCTCTTTGAGCTCAAAGTTTGAAAAGAAAAAAAACCTGTTAGGTCGTCCAGCCGTAACAGTAAAAAAAGAAAAACAAACCTGTGGGAACACAGTTCTGTTTGAGAGCGACCCGAGTCAATGCCTATATAAAGCATTGCTGTATCCAATGTCTTCGGCCTCCGACACATGGCCGAAGGCCTAGGAGCACTGGGAGCCTCCGTCATCTTCCTTCTTTGTACCAAGCTAACCGTGGGGGAACCGCCATTTATGGAACGGTCCTTTGAGGAACGGCGCATGGATGTGTGACAATTTTGTGAGGACTTTTTTACAACCCCGCCCGTGTAAGGGGTGGACTCTCGTCTACCCATGGGCATCCCCACGGGAGTTATGTTTTGCCAAGCTATCTCCTCAAATAGCCGTTTCCACCCGGATGCCACGATGAGGCAGAACAGCGAACCCGGGTCAGGCTGTACCAGTATTTCTGCAAGAACGTTAAGATATTACGTAACACCGGAAATCACGTGTTTTTTTGTAAATCCCCCCCCCCCCCCCCGTAGAGTAATCGTAACAAGAAAATTTGAATTTTACAAAGACTTGTTTGTTAAATTATCACATTTCCCATTTAATTTTTTCATCCTGGTATCTAAAGAAATAATGGGGAAAATATCGACTACTATCGGCGATCTGGTCCCCCCCCCCCACACTCATACTGTACATAGACATATACATCGGGCGGGCGCCTTATAACCCGTCGGAAAACTTTCGGTTTTAATGAAAACCCTGACGTATTTTTGGCCATTAATATTTTTTGAAAGGCCCCGTGTGTGACGACTTTCTAAATTGTTATTGAACAACAAAGATCTAATCAAAGTAAAAGAAGCTCGTCTGACTCTATTTAATATCAATCTGCGGCACTTTGTTCATTGTTAAGTCTCACTACCTACACACCGACAGGCCTAGACGTTGAACTACGTGGCTCTGCATTCCTGACGTTACCCCTTCTAGGCCAAATCAACCCCTTGGACAGGTACAGAACAGGGGCCTAACGGCTGACTCTCAGGTTACACGATAAACATGAACACACACACCGAAATTCTAACACAACACCGTGGTAAGTGAACGTCAGACCCACAAAAGTCAAGTGACCACTGTCTCTGTTAATAATAATCATTAAAATTTGTAAAGCGCGTTAACAAACACAGTGTAGGCTGAAGACGCTGTGATAACCAACAGAAACACGTGAGTTTAAAGAACAAAATGATCTACATTTTTTAAAATTTCATTTTAATATTTTTTTATAGTAACAAATCTTCAGACCCCCCCCCCCCGTAACAAATTTGTATTCCCCCCCCCCCCTCCTTAAGCAGTTACGTAATATCCTAACCTTCCCTTATTAGTTTGTTACATCCAAATAGATTGACAATTTATTTTTACTACATTTACTAATGCCGAGTAAGTATACAGAAATTATCATCATGCCATTGAGTTTAGATCTAAATGATATCGAGATCTAGAGTCTCAGTCTCTAGATGTATTTTAAACTAAATACCTCCATGAAACAGAAAGTGCCAGCGTATGAAAATAGGAAGGCCAAGAAATGAATCGGTATTCGGACATACCAGGCTTGTTTTTCTACAAAATCATTCACAGCCACCTGAATAATAATACAGACAATCAAGCACACAATGCAGTGTTTAGTGGGGTCCAGCGGAGCATCCATCTTGTTTCGAATATGTACTTTTACTTTCAGTTTTACCCTCGCCTCTGCTATTTCTAAGTATTTTCCCCCCTCTGTTTCTGTTACATTATTAGCTATTTCTGTGAAGTGCCAGCATGTGAAACTTCCGGTTCTCTTTTAAATGCTTAGCTTCTTAACAGTAACTGCGTTGTTCCACACTTTTCGTTTGTTGATAGACAAATTACTCTTAGAGCTGGTCTCGTCAGGGCCGGCCTTAGGCATAGGCAAACTAGGCAGCCGCCCCGGGCCTCCGATTGGTGGGGGCATAGCATAGAACTAATAAGTTTTTTGTTGTTTTTATTTTTTTAGAAGAAAAAAAAAAACCCAGAGAAACTTAGATCAACTCTCAATCATAGCAAAGCTCTACATTTGCTCTATGTTTACACCTTGATTCAAGATAATAAACGAACGTTTAGATTTACTTGTTAGACTAACAATGTTAACTCTTTCTCTCCGTAATTATTTTTCTCCTTTCGACAGTATTATTCGTTTTGCTCATAAATATTTCACTATCCTGTTATAATTAAACTCAATAACTTATTTTGTTTGTTATCAGAAAAATTTTATAATTTGGTATTAAATTTTAGGAGAACGCATGCGCTTTATACACAACGCAAATAAAAGTTTATGAATCCAAAAGTCAATTTAGTTTAATTGGGGGGTCGAATCAACGTTGGCATCGTCGATTAGGAGACAAAGAGTTAAAAGACCTTTTTTGTGAAAATGTCAAGGACGTTATTTCGAGTCTGGTGCATCAAAAGACAAACAAAAAGGAACCGGAAGGTCATGCAGCCTTCGATTGGAAAGATATAGGCGCATGGCACTCCTAAATGAGGGTAGTTCCGGATCTCTTCTCGGTAACGTGGTGTGTGCTGTTTACATTAATGACCTCATTGATTTCATTGTAATTTAAACATGAAAATAGTCTAGATCTATACATCTTTAAATAATAAAAAGTACGTTACAATAATTCACTAATTTTTATGATTATTTAGTAGGTCTACTACATCTAGGCTAGCATTAAATCTAGATCTACATCTTATCATAGGAAGATATTGCCATGTATAAGACCACAGTCACGTGACTTTTTATAAAGTAGGTCAGAGATTCGGAACTAACTCATTAGAAATAAAGAACGTATTGAAGACATATTGGTTAATTTCGATGGACATGGTTTTAACAAATTGGGTGATTTTAATGTTTATTTTTAATTTTCATTTTCGGGCCACCGAATTCACTTCGCCTAAGGCCTCAAATTACCTAAGGCCGGCCCTGGTCTCGTATTCGTCGTAGGCCTATATTTCCTTCCTAAAACTATAGGCCGATTCTAATATTTTGACAGACATCTAGATATACATGGGTTTTACTGTTTATTTTCAATAACACAACATTTAGAGTTTTAGACCCCCCCCCCAACTCATTCAGACTACATACATTGTAATAATTTTTTCAATCGCTAGGCTTTTTTAAAAAAAAGGTTTATTGCCAAGGCCTAATTAATTGTCTTATCTTATCTTACTCTTATAAACTATTGACGTTCTTTTACAGACAAAGAAACTAGTTCCACGTCTTGAGCTCATTACTGCTCACCATGGACGTAGCCAGAGGGGGGGGGGGTTCAACCCCCCCTCCCCCCCCGAAATAAAATCCCCCCCCGGGGGGGATCGGAATTTAGTGACAGATTTTTGCTTTGATTTTGTTTATTTTAGGTGAGATTTTAATACTAAACCATCACTTGCCCAGTACAGCCAAGGGTTTTGTGTTTAAAACTCCCTTCCAGGGGGGTTTTGAGTTTAAAACCCCCTACCAGGGGTTTTAGCAGTTAAATCCTTCTCTTCTATAAAACAAAACAATAAAAAATGCAAACGACTATCCCCAAATTCCAAGAGCACAGTTAAGGAAGATTTTGATTTTAAAACCCTCTCTAAATTTACGATAAACCCCCTCTTCAATATATAAAAAAAAGCAAATTACAAAGGGGTTTTGAGTTTAACCCCCTCCCCCTCTTCAGTAGGGTTTGAAGTTAAAAATACCTCTTCAATATAAAGAAAAAAGCTAATTACGGAGTCAGAATGTTATGAGCGTAGCTGAATGGGTTTTGACTCAGTTTTGAGTTTAAACCCCCCTTCACCAGGGTATGAAGGTAAAAAAATACCTCTTTAATATTAAAAACAAAACAAATTTTAGAAATTCTATGAATGTAGACAAAGAGGTTTTGAGTTTAAACTCCCCACCAGTGGATTTTGAAGCTAAAAAATATCGTTTCAATATAAAAAAAAAAAAAGCAAATTACACATTTTAAAATCTATGAGCGTAGCCAAAAGGGTTTTGAGTTTAAACCCCCCGCCAGCGGGGTTTGAGGCTAAAAAATACCTCTTCAATATAAAAAAAAAAAAGCAAATTACACACTCAAATTATTTGAGTGTAGCCAAGCCAATTGGGGTGTTTTGAGTTTAAACCATTCTACTACAGATGGCTTTTTTTTTTAAAGTTTAAAACCCCTTCAGGTGGTTTTGAGTTTAAAATTCCCTTAGAGAGCTTTTTGAGGTGGAAAACCTCCATTTTCTATATTATTCTAAAGCAAACTACAGTTACCAAATTCTATGACCGTAGCTAAATGGGGTTTTGAATTAAAAAAAACAACTCCAGAGATTTTTTTAAAATTTAAAACTCCCAATAGATGATTTTGACGATAAAACTTCCCTTTTCGATATAAAATCTAAAGCAAACTACAGTCACCTAATTCCAAGAGCGTATTCAAGAGGGTTACACATTTCTATCAGTGGCGGGGCTCCATTAAAAAAGTGCAGTGAATAGTCATCTGCAAAATTGAAAAACACTAAATTTGGCTCAACAAAGATGGCTAAGACAGATTTTAGGAGTCAGTTATAAAGATCGGGTCTAAATCAAGGAAATCCTATGCCGAACTGTGAGTCGACCCCTTAGTAAGATTGTGACAGAGCCGGATATGTTCTCCGACAAAATGAATTACGCATAATAAGAGTTGCGATGACATCCATTAAGTACAACTTGGCGCCAAACATTCATGGAAATCCTTATAGCAGGTGGGAAGAGGCTGCAGACATAACCAGTGGCAGATTTTTGTGGAAACAGCTCGACGGCAAATGCGCTGAACGGCGCCGGAGGGTCAAAGTCAGTAAGAATAGCACATTAGTTTTTGAAAGAAAACTTTTTAATAGCACGAAAATGCACTGTAGATCCATCAGAATATGCATTTTGTTGGCTTTCAATACCAGAAATAATGATCACAGCGCTCCCCCAGACCCCCTTGCTGGCAAAGGCGAAGAGTCTACATTTTTTCCACTAACTCCAGGAAGAAATTCTAGGGTACAATAAACCTCTTCTGAAACAATGAAAGGTCAGAAAGTAATAAAGATTATGTACACACACCCATACATACATATAAATATATTTTTTGCGGTGGGGGGGGGGGGGAGAAAAAAAAAAATCCCCCCCAACCCCCCCCCCCCCCCGAAAAAATCCTGGCTACGCCCATGCTGCTCACGTCCATGTCAAGTACAATTTCTTTCAATAGTTCGATACCAAACAAAATAATTAATTACCAACATCTAATTAACTAATTGGACTTTTTTTCATTGATTCTTGTTTTGTCCGGTAAAAGAAATAATTTCAGCATGATCCAGGATTGGGTGTGGGAAATAAAGTGTACAAACGTTTTACCAGACAGAATGATTTGATATTAGGCTTTGTAATATATTGTTATAAACCTGGTGGTGCCACAGATGGGGTAGTGGTGTGTGTGTGTGTAGTCAGCCGACGCAAATCGCCCCAGGCCAGCGCTAGACGAGCGGTCAGCCGTGACGAGTTACGACGGTCAGCCGAGACGAGTGTCAACATGAAGGTTTGGGAAGGATCGACGTCGTGAACAGAGCTGAGGAGCGTCACGAGGGATGTAGTCATGTGACGAAGCTAGAAACGTCCAGCGACGTTCTGTCCGGTTCTAGAAGGCCAGCAGGGACCCTATATAAAGAGCGGATATGTCGCAGTCAAGACGGTTCACGACAGAAGGTCCACTACAGGTTCAATACAGTCGGTCGACTACAGCACAGTTCAGCGGTGTGGTTCTGTACGGAACATTACGACGGTTCAGTGTCGAGTACTATCAAGTACAGTTGAGACGAACGACGTCTTGATCCTGGTCTGTGATCGAGTCCGACACAACGAGCCCAGTGAGCGAAGTCAGTCCTGAACTGTTGAACCCAGTGCAAGCCCGGAACAAGACGTAGAGGCCAGGCAAGAGTTGATACGGCGGTACGGTGTTATCGGAGAGATATTTGTACAGTGTACGTGTTGCCAATTATACAGTATTAGCTCAGATTAATTCAACTATTAAAGTGTTACGTTACTTTGGAGCCCTGAGTTGTCAAGTTCTTGAAGTTGGTGGTGTATGGTGCAGTTTGCAGAGAGCCTGGATAGTGAGATTCGTAACAATATCCTAACTCATAGTGTGCATACGTTTCATGTCAGTTTTGATTTCATTGTTAGGGTACGCACATTTTTCGGTTCATGTAACTGTAACATCTAGGCCTACTACTTACTAGTACTAGTTTACGTCATCAGTGGCATTCATCTGTGAAAATCGAAAAGCGCTATTGCAGTCTATGTTTGCCCTATATGTTTTGAGTGCTAACAAATATTAAAACTCGCCCTTTGAACTGCAATGCTTGACTCTTTCTCTCCTAATCGACGATGCGATCGTTGATTTGACCTCATTATATTAAATGAATTTTTTTTTTTAAACTTGACTTTGTGTTATATAAAAAGAGCATGCATTCCCCTTTTAATTCTATACCTAAACAACATTTTCTGATAACAAACAACAAAGCTATTGAAGCCCAATCATAACAGGAGGAGTGAGATAGTAATGAGCAAAATGAAGAATTCTTCAAAACGTGGAAAAATAACTACGGAGAGAAAGAGTTACAAAAAAAATACAACACCCACACAAGGGATTCCCCTAAGATTTGTTTTCATATTTTGTAATTATATCGCTTTGTTAATAACTATTAATTTTGCGAAATAAAAATCTTTAAAGGGAATACCGCTGTGACTAGATGTCACTAGGGTTACTAAGAGAGAGGGGGCGCGGTGGCTTAGTTGTCAAGCGCTTGGCTTACGAGCTGGGGTCCTGGGTTCGAATCTCGGTGAAAACTCTGGAACCCAATTCTAACCTGACATTAGTTGGAGAAAGTAAAGGAGGTTTGTCGGTGTGCTGGCCACATGACACCCTGCTTGTTAACTGCTGGCCAACGAAACAGTTGACCTTAACATTATCTGCCCTAGTGATCGCAAGGTCTGAAAGGGGAACTAGCCACTTTACTTTACTAATAGAGATCCGGATTAAAGAGGACATATTCTCCAGTTTGCTGAAGTATCCTCCTGCGGCAGGCATTGGCCTACATTTTGAAAATGTCCTCCATAAATTCTGGTTGAGGCACATGACTGATACACAGAAGTGACATATTAGTTGTTGGTTTTATTTTTAACAAAGTTTATATCAACTCACTCTGTATGTCTGGATAAAAAGTTGAACACCTGATTTCTCCCACTTCCCATTCTCGGATCAAGTTGTAACTTTGCACAAGTATTCATTGCCGATGACAAAAGATGAATCCATCGAAAACTTAGCCAATTAGTCGCAATAAATTAATTTTGTATAGAGACAGTACTAGCTAAGGAGAGAGAAACTTTGTGTAGAGCATTAGGTCACTGGCTGCAAATTTGAAACTAACAAAAGATAACTGTAGGCCTAAAGCCTATTTTTATATCTAAAAACGTCTAGAGCTCAGTAGCTAATTGACTTTTCATCACGGAATCTCGAGACCGCCGATTCGAATCCAGGCTCGAGAACTTTTTTTTTATTTGTCTTTTGAAAAAGCAGCACGAAAACCTCCCCCCCCCCCCCCCCCCCCCCAATGATTGAACCATAGCTCACTGAGTAAGCTAAAAGCATGCCCTTAACAAAAACAGTAATAAAAATACTTCTAATCGTACAAATGTATTGTTAGTTTAGATTTTATTAAAAATTAATTACACAATTGATTCCAAAATGTATACAATTTCAATCAATATTAGCTTTGTTTTTTTTTTTTACATTCTCCGTCAAAAAGAATTGTTCGTATGTTCTGGTCTGTTACAAAGAGCTGCGGAAGATTTGATTTATTTTTTCTGTTGCAGTCATGGGTGAAATCTTAACGTTGAAAATGCGTTCTCGCTAATCTACCTTCGTTGTACAAAAGTGAGAACTAGACTCGACTTTGACAAAGTAGGGGCCTAAAATCTGAAGAAAATACACATACCGCTTCACACGCAACCATAGTTTGCCTGAAAAATGACTGACTGTGAAAAGTCATTGGTTAACATGCAGAGCTGGATGCATGACGCATAGGACGTAATCATCTTCTTTTTTGAAATAACGTCTATATTATATAAGATAAGATAAAATAAATAGTCAATTATAAGTTCGCAGGCTGCAAAAGTAGTTTAGCCTACTTACATGACGTAATTTTTGCTATAAACTGTAGCGTTTTATGATTTACAAACTGAATGAATGGACAGGATGTTGATATAGTCGGTTTAAGGCCTTTTCGCATATGCTTACTATAACAGACGATTAGACGATCTTCAAAATAAGAGATTTTTAATTTTTTTTTTTAAAAGGGTCTATAGATTCTAGATCTACGTTTTTGAATCAAACTAGTTGTTTATGTAGACTTTAATGATTTTTTTTTTTTGGACATTTCTTAAATGAACTCAAAATATATATCTAGATCTATATAGATATTATATATACTAGATCCGATAAGTTTTTGTAAACTATAATAAGTTCCTACAAAAAAAAGGGTTCAAAGGTTAGATCCGCCCAACCATCAAAGATGACCAATAAGAGCGAACTGGGTTTCTCGGTCAGACTGCCTCATTGGCTGGCTTCGTCTAACGGCCGGTAGGCCTACATTGTATAAACAAAGTGAAGTCAAGACTTACTCTTATTGCACTAATCGACAGTAGTGGAAAATTGGTAAGTTATTGATAGAGCGAGATCAGATATACAGTGTTAAGTTCTAATCTTAAATTTCTAGCTCTCTACATTTATGTATAACTTAGATCGAGTTCTTTATGTGGATCTGTAGTTTTAAACTTCTAAAATCAATGGTAAACATAATAGTGACGCCATTTGACACGGAGGCCAACGTCGTCAACATGTTGATCTCAATAACTAAACTAGATCTATAGATCTAAATTTAATACAATTAGAATCTAGTACCATTTACATTAAAATTTTATTATTTTTAATTTGGTTTTCATTTCACAACGACTAAAGCATTGAGAAGATGTCTTTGACAAAAAAGTTAACATTTTAAAAAGTCGGTCGCACAGTTTTGACCTAAAACTATGACCGAATTTTCACAAAACTTTACAAATTAATTTTCAGATACTTGTTAGTATTTTATTTTTTTTATTAATTATATCTAAAATCTTAGTCCTATAAAGGATAATTATGTTTTACTTAAAGCTACAATAATGACAATCCGATAATATTTTGGATCACCAAATAGTCCGCTACGCGTTGTGATATGACCGTATTTTCGTAACCTTCTTTGGTCAAGGCCGTGAATTTCCCTGGGTTAGGCTTTTTTTTTCCCCCTTCGTCTTAAAAAAAAAAGATGTAGATTTAATGATTACCATTTATTTATTTATTTTTTAATCTTATTCTTTGATATTTAAAAGTTATAATAGATCTATAAAGAATAATCTACATTTTTTGTTTAAATCCAGACTTTTATTTATAAAAAGAGCAGTGAGTCGTAGATCTAATTATATAATCATGTCATTGTTAATGTTTCAATTCTAAAGAAATGAATGAGCCATTTTTTTGTCTTTTGAAAATTCAGATCAAATCTAAATTTACAACGTACCTTCCTAGATCTATTAATATTTATAATTATAGTAAGAATAATTATAATGAATCATTAGATCTTTACTTCACAGTAAACAAAAAAAAAAGTTGCCTATTGTTTTGCAATAACTCTTGCTTTTGAGATATTAAGGTACCAGCTTACTTTTAAGAGATAGACTCAACTTGTAAGTTTGAAATTAAATATTTTACATTAAAAAAAAATACATATTTTGCGTAAAAAATCGTGAGCCTAATGATTATTGTAGTAGATGAGCCAGACAGTTTATATAGATCTTGGTACAGGCTTGAAATAGTCCTTGTTTTTATATAGTAGTGTAGTTTAAATTATTAGTGGTTATACAAGGTCTACCTATTGCAGTTTATAAGCAAACTTAAGATAACCTGCAACTAGGGATATGTTTTTATTCATTAAAAAATATATATTGAATTTAACACAGTTGCATTTTACAAGTACAAAAGTAAAATCTAATAAAATGCTGAGACACAAAGATAAAGACACACTTCTTATTCCATATGCTAGGACCAATTCATACAAGTGTTTCTTCTTCCTGAGTGTTGTAAGAGCATGGAAATGGTTGCCAGGAAAACCAATGATTAAGTAGAGTTAATGTCATTGATAAACATGCTTGACTAGATTGGCGTATGAAATGTGTAGTAACGTCTGTAATTTATAAGATAACAAAACTTGTATTACATATTAATACATTTTATGTACATTTTAACTCTTCAGAAAACGTTTTTGTAGATGATTATTTTTAGCTTGAATTAATGGAAGCATTCCATAGCAGCCCCATGCGGTGGCTCATCAGTAAAGAGCTGGGCTTTTAAACCAGGATTGCGGGTTCGAACCTGGTGAAGACTGGTATTTTTAATTTCGTGATCTTAGGGCGCCTCTTAGTCCACCCAGCTCTAATGGGTGCCTGACATTAGTCAAGGTGGTTGGTCATTGTGCTGGCCACATAGCATCCTCGTTAACTGTAGGCCACAGAAGCAGGTTACCTTTTCGTCATCTGCCCTATAGATCACAAGGGCTGAAAGGGGAACTTTACTTTACTTAACTTTGATTTATCAAATAATATTTGTATTTCTGTAACATTCAATCTTTAAGACCCAAGGTTCTAATCAAATCTTATATTTTGCTACTAAAAAAATTAGGTGAAAAGAAAAAAAGTTTTAATCATTATCCGTGACGAGACAATTTGGGTCCTATTGTAAGACAAAGAGACAAATAAAAATGCAGTTTTTTGGATTATGGGTGATTTCAACCTACCTGATATAAATTGGAAATTACTAACCATAGATAAACACCAAAACCTTAAGGACATAAATGAGCTTTTCATAGAAACTTTACACAACCTAAGTTTAGATCAAATCATTAAAAAGCCAACTAGATTTAACAACACATTAGATCTCTTCTTAACCAACAGACCTGGATTAGTAGTTGATTATGATATTATCCCTGGTCTATCAGACCATGAGATCATAAAAATACACAGTCAGATAAAAGCAGTAGCCAATACAAAACCCAAAACAAAAATCTTACTCTGGAATAAATGTAACCTAACACAACTACACCAAGCTGCATTAAACTTTCAACAAACATTCTTATTAGAAAAAGACATTAACCAACCAGTCGATGACCTCTGGAATTTCATCAAAAACCATCTTAAAAGCATTATAGAAAATCATATACCAATACTAAATACACATCAAACAAAATAAATAAATGCTGGTTTAATAATAGACTAAAGAAGCTTTGTAAACAGAAGGAAAACCCATAAAGAAAATTTAAAGAAACCAAGGCAGAAAGAGTTCACAAAAAGTATATAAAAATTAAACACTTAACCCAAAAAGTAAGCAGACAGCTGCAGAGTGAATACATAAACAATGTAATATCTAAAGATAACAACAAAAACCTATGGTCATACATTAAGTCTAAGAAAATGGAAACAACAGGCATAGCGCCATTAAAAGATGAACATAACATAATACATAATGATAATGAAACTAAAGCAAACATCCTAAACAAATACCTGCATCAGCATTCTCAGCCCCAGGAGACAAAGACATATTATTGAATTTGAACCAAGTAGACAACATAGAAGATATAGTAGTACAAGAAAATGGAATTCAAAAACTATTAGCCAACACCAAACCAAATAAAGCGTCTGGACCTGATGGTATTCCAGCTAGATTACTCAAAGAACTAAGCAATGAGCTAGCCCCAGTGTTCAAAATACTCTTTCAGGCTTCACTTAACCAGGGCAGAGTACCAAAGGACTGGAAAGAAGCTAATGTCACCCCCCTATTTAAAAAAGGAAAAAAATCTGACCCAGGAAACTACAGACCAGTATCACTTACCAGCATCACATGTAAAATCCTAGAACACATAATATGTAGCAACATCATAAACCACTTAGACAAACAAAATGTCCTCACACCATACCAACATGGCTTTAGGAAATATAGATCATGTGAAACACAACTAATAGAATTAATTGATGATTTTTCTAAAGGTTTAGATAATAGTGAACAAATAGATGCTATCTTACTAGATTTTTCTAAGGCTTTTGACAAAGTTCACCACCATAGTTTGCTTAAAAAATTTAAATATTTTGGCATTAATGGTCCACTGCATCAGTGGATTAAAGATTTTCTGATAGGGAGAGAACAAACTGTAATAATAAATGGCTCTAAATCAACACCGATAACAGTAAACTCAGGTGTACCTCAAGGAACAGTCTTGGGTCCACTACTATTTTTAATTTACATAAATGATTTACCAAATTGCATTACTTCAGGAACACAAGTCAGATTATTTGCAGACGATTGCATAATATATAGAACAATAAAAACAACACAAGACACAGATATTTTACAAAGAGAATTAGATGAATTACAGAAATGGGAATCAAATTGGAGCATGTCTTTCCACCCAGAAAAATGTCAGTTGTTAAGAGTAACAAAAAAACTAAAACAAATTAATTCCCCTTATCTTATTCATGGCAAACCAGTAACACAGACTAAAAACGCAAAATACCTAGGTGTTATAATAAATGAAAAACTGTCATGGAATCCACATATTGATGAAACTATAAAAAAATCAAACAAAGCATTAGGATTTATTAAAAGAAATTTCTATAAATCAAATAAGAACATAAAACTAAAATGTTATTTAACCTTGGTTAGGCCAATAATAGAATATGCATCCACCGTGTGGGACCCCTCAACTCAAGAAAACATTAAGAAACTGGAACAGACACAAAATAGAGCAGTGAGATTCATAACAAATGAATATTCACATTTGACTAGAGTAACACCTATAGTAAAATCACTAAATTTAGAAAGCCTTCAGGACAGAAGACTCAAAAGTAAAGTAGCAATTATACATAAAACACTGAACCATAATCTTCAAATACAAAAACAAAATTTAATAAAATACTCTGAAAGACACAAAGATAAAGGCACATTCCTCGTCCCATATGCTAGGAGAAATTTGTACAAATACTCCTTCTTCCCTAGTGCTATTAGAGCATGGAATGGGTTGCCTGAGCTAGTCAGGAAAACCAGTGACTTGGCAGAATTTAAGTCATTGGTTAATATGCATGACTAAATGCATGACGTGTAGGACGTAATCATCTTCTTTTTTGAAGTAACGTCTGTATTATATAAGATAAGATAAGAAGACATGAGTCACTATCAAAAGTCATTCTTCAAGGTACAGTTTAGGGAGCACAAACAAAGGGTCATCCAAAGAAAAGCTGGCTGGATAAGATAAAAGAATGGACTGGCCTCTCTCTTGATATCCTGGTAAGAACAGCTGCTGACCGGGAAAAATGGAATGATTTGGTTGCGCTGACTGTCACAGCACCCCTAATGCGAAAATCAAGGGACAGATGAGTTCAGAAGAGGAGTTAGAGGAGGGATTGAATACGAAGAATGTGACAGTCATAATGAGGATCATATTACCTGGCAAGACTTTTGGCTGTCAACACTAATGAATATAAAATAGAATCTGCATTCTGGGTGCACGAGGGTTTGTAGCCCCTTCCCTCCTGTGTTGCAATTTTAAAGCAAGCTGGAAGTAAAAAAACACTTAATTTCCAATGAGAATGAAAAAAGATATATGCACTATATAGAATACATTTAGAGGCTTATAACTAAGCTTAAGGGTATAAGAGAGGAAAAAAATCCATTTTGAATGTAACAATAATTCCAATGAAAATATATTTAATGTTAGAAGTATGAAAATTAAAATTAAAGTTGGAAAACTTTTTATCTTTTTCTAATATGAATTTTGTTTGTTTGTTTTGCTCTCTAGATTTCCTGTTCACAGAAGTACGCTTTGACATTTATAGTTTCTAAAACCTGGCATGGACAAAAAGTGCATTTAAAAAGCATCACTAGCTGTTGTTGTTTTTTTGTAAACAAACCAACATGGAAGACAATCAGCAACATGACACTTCAGGGGACGTTGAAAATACTGACAATGAAACAGTTGAGCTAACAAAAGGGCAAGAAAGTTTGACAGAAGAAAAACGGCCCCCTGGCTTTGAGAATATGCCTACAGGACTTCCACCAATAGATATACATGAGCTAGCCAAAGTTCTCAGGGATCCCAACATGCCATCGCAGAAAATTATGAACAAGGTTGCTGACCATATCATCAAAAAGGCTTCCCAAAAAGATAACAGTTCCACTGTTGGTGATGGGGCCTCAGAAGGGATGAAAAGTGTTGTGGATTGTATCATTGAGGTGTGTTTAAAACAAGATGATTCTGATGATTCCGATGAGGATGATGATTATTATGAGGATGAGAAGATCCTGCGTGAAATACCGTGTAAATTCTGTAATAAGATATTTAACAGCAGTATGACTTGCAAAACGCATGTCCTAGTAGCTCACCCTCAGCTGGATCCATCTGTCTTGAATATTAAGTATTTGTCGGAGAAGGATGTAAACAAGAAAAATTCGTCTCGAAGGAGATCGTCAAGATGTTCATCGAAAACAGAGGGTGATGTTAAGCAGCTGAATCTGGTTGATGCGCTTGCTCAGAATGAAAGCACGCAGCTCTCAGTGACCTCTCCAGAAACACCATTACCATGTCTTTCTGAATCAGTTCAGGGTGCTGCAGAAAGTACAGTCAGTGGTCAGCAGACAGGTTTGGGTTCGGAACCTGTTGCTGATCTAAAAGTTCCTGATACAATAGATACCTGTGATATCACCATCAGCGGCTCTTTGACAGAGTCTGGAGTTAGTTTGGAGACTACATATGGCAGCCCTAGTCATAGTGTGACAATGGACTGTGAACAAGGAGATAGCCAATTCCAGTCTAACTCACCACCCAAACATAAGATGCTAGAATCAGAAAACTATGCAGAGACAGCATCTAAGAAGTCCAGAGTCGAGTCAAACTTGGATGCCCCTCCATCATAAAACTATTTATATTAATTTATTTTTAAGTACATAGTTTGTTGTAATGTTCACTTCATGTCAAGACTATAGAGTTGTTAAATTATAGTTACTGACCTCAAGATGTTTTCAAACGGAGCACTTTTATGTAATAATGACATGCATAGTATTTATTTAATAATTATTTGTTTTATAATTTATAAACTGAAACCCATGTATGTAATTTTTTTTTCTTAATGCATTAACAAGTACAACTGTAAAAAGAAATGTTAAGTATTTTTTGTTAAAGGTTATTATGTTTAGATCATTGTTGGTGCTAGGCCTGTAGGTTTTTTGTTTTTAACACTGATAGGCATACCAATGCTGCTAAGGGGAATTAAAAGATTTAAATTGTAAATTAAAATTTAACATATATTTAAATTCTGTGCTTTTAGCGAATTTAAAGTATCTATCTACCTAAACAACTGTCTTAACTTGCATTCACAAATTTATTCATATTTTTCATATTCATAATTTCAATGTTCTCGCCATGTTTTTTGTATGTGTCCGTTGTGTCTATTATGTAAAGGCAATGATAGACAAACATTTTTAATGCAGGCAGAAAACTAAAAGGAACTATTTTGATAGGCCAGAGATTTTTGTTTAAATACAGTGAGAATGATATTTTTAAAATATTTAAATTTAAAAAAAAAAAAAAAATTTTTGAAGGTATAAATGTTTTGATAATAATAATGGCGATATTTTCAATTCCGGAGATTAAGGATGAGAAAAGTGATTACAGAAACCAAGTTGTGACCCACTGCTTATTTTGGCAACGCTGTTGTCTACTGTAGGTCTATTAAGTTGTCTTTTTGTCGGCAAGTGATTTTTTTTTTTTTTTTTTTTTTTTTAGTAATAGTTTAATATAAATTTGGTCCTAAGTTATTCTTAAAAAATGGACTGATACGTCAGTCGATTTCTGATACAGCTTTTATTTTCTTTGTTTTTTTTTAATGTTAATTTTTTTGCAACACTGCTTACAAACCTATGAAGATGAAAACTTTGCGTAAAGCATGAGCATGAGGAAAACCCTTGGAAATAATTTTTTTTTGTAGAGATTATTTGACTGCAGTTCAATCCGCTGGTGTACTTGTAGTACTTCAGAGTTCACATTAAAAAGTCCTACTGAAAATATCTAAATCTTTGTTTGTTCAAATCTTCTAAAGCTTTTTTTTTTGAAAACTTGTTTTAAACATGTCATACTGTTTCCTGAAATTATTTGTTATAATTTCTAAGCTTGCTTTCTTGAGGTGGGCATGGCGGCCGAGTGGATAAGCGCTTGGCTTCCGGACTTGGGTTCGAATCTTGGTGAAGACTTGGATTTTGAATTTTGGGATTTTCAGAGCCCACCAACTTAAAGGCGGTTGGTCGTTTTGCTGGCCACATGACACCCTGCTCGTTAACCATTGGCCAAAGTCAGATGACCTTAATATATCATCTGCCTTATAGACCGGGTGGTCTGTTAGGGGAACATTTTTCTTGCTTTCTTGAACAAAAACTTAGAATTTAATCCCATGAAATGAAACAAATCTTTTTGAGCTAAACCCTCAAAGAAATCAAGTTGTTTTAAAACTTGTTGACCCCAGATGTCATATCCATTAAATGAGGTTTACCTTGTTGTCTTAACATTTCATTTGTTCATGTGACAGAGAAGATTAATTTGCATTCAAAGTTTGAATTATCACATAGTTATGTTTTTAATTATGGTTATAAAATGTATATCAGGCCATAATGAACCTTGCATTGGGCCAGAGCTGGACCCATGCATTTGCAAATTATTATGATAGGAGATGTTTATTCTCCCACCTACGCTGTTGTGATGTGTACAAGCTGTAAGTCTGCACAAGGATTGGGATTGTGTCTAAGAATGTGAAGACATTGTGTTCTAAACAATGCAAATCATTTCTATTGTCATCACATTTGTGTTATCAAACTCACTGAATGAAACTCTGCTCCTGTCATTCTATTGATTGATGTCACTGAATGAAACTCTGCTCGTGTAATTCTATTGGTTGATTTGAGGTGTCCTAATGGAAGAAGGCAGTACAATTAATAGCACAAAACTTACACATAAACTCAACAACAGGCCTAATGTGCCATTGAAAGAAAAAAAAAAGGCTACAGTATAAAGTATGGCATGATTTTGGTTTCAAACATCCTACCTATTATTGTTTGTTGTTTTTTTTTTTTGTTTTTTGGTAGGGGGGGGGGGCACCCGGTTCTATTGTTTCTATGTTAATTCTTAGACTCCATTTCTTCTGGGGCAAATCTTGTTGTTGGGATACTGTAAATATGTCGATACAACATGAGACTCAGTTAATAGTGGCATACTTAATTTTCATCCATGAGTGTCATAAACTTAAAATATTGTATGCCAACTTTGAACGAAATCAATGAATCTTCTGACTTTGTAACCTTAAATGTGCATCATGTAGATTGAACCATTTTATTGACTTTATTTCATGACCTTAGGTGTTAATCTCCTTCTTCATAAGACAGTCAAAATTATTTATTGCAAATGTGACCAAAGTTTGTTTTTCTCCAAAATCTTCCTAGATCAGGGGCTCTCAACCTGTGGGTCGATTGACGATTTGCCAGGGGTCGCCAAAGACCATCGAAAAATTGGATTGTTATTGTCTATTCTTCTATTGCTGTGTGTGAGGGGGGGGGGGCGGGGTCGCGGCAGAGTGGGGGTTCTAAAAAGGGGTCACCGAGCTTAAAAGGTTGAGAACCGCTGGGCTAGATGGTATGAAGGTTTACAGGAATGAAGCCCAATTTAAGTCTGTATTTCTTTGATGTTGATGTTTTTTGTTTTGTTTTCTGTTGTTTGAGTTTTTCTCTAATGATTGTTATTTAATTTTGACCCACTAGTCAAATTTATTTGAATGACTATGTCGAGGGCTGTACAGTAAATAGGACTTAGCTCAGACTTTGTGATAGAGTCCATAACTCGGTAAGGGCGACCTTAGCAGTGCCACGGGATAATTTGTACGATGCGCTGATTGAGACAAATGATTCCCTTTATCACGCATCTCTTCCAGATGCGGGGACTGGGCGGTGCCCCTAAGGCAGCTCCTGAACTCAGACATCTGTTTATCCAGTGTTTTCTAAAAAACTCGTGTTGAGTTACTTTGAAGATTTGACTCGCACACTGGGGCATTGTTTTATATTTCCACAGCTGTCAGACACTTCTTCAATAACTAGGCTGTCTATTTCCCCTAGAAGCTTCTGATTTTCAGACAGGCTACATTTCATTACGATGTCAACAATGTCGAAGCTGACATAGTGCTCTGTGTGTGATCATACGTGGGGGCATTGTAACCTTCACACACCTCTACCAGAAATAAATTGTAGGCGTTGCTAATTTACGCACTGAGACAATGTCGTAATAAAAGTTGATTAGATGATGTCGTAAAAAAGATGATTAGAAGACGTAATAAAAATTGAGGAGACAACTTCTTGTACACCTTGCGTTATGCTAATAAGTTTACCGGTGGGCTACATACTGATACATTTACAATTTGGCAATGTCTGTACGCTGCGTCGCCCAATAGTGTAGGAGGGCCTCTATGCCATTTGACCAGAAAGTTAATTTTAAGACTGGTTTAGTTCTTAGATGTTTATACCAAAAGTCCATTGCAAAAACTAACATCTTCTTGAATTGTTATCACATGGGTAGACGCTAAGTCTTGATTCTTTACTTTTGAGTTATCACATGGGTAGACGCTAAGTCTGATTCTTTACTTGGACTGTATTATCACATTGGTAAAAGGGCCTAATGTCTGAATTTTTACTTGGACTGAGTTATCATATGATTCCAAAATGTCTGCCTTTTCATTCACGATTAGGCTTGAATGAAACGTTTTTTTAAAGAACTTTTGATGTTTTATGTGCGTGTGTGGGTATCTTATAGTTTCAATACACATTGGTTTGTATGTCACATAAATCATAAACCTCTAGCTCAGGGGTTCTCAACCTGTGGGTCGCGACCCCCTTGGGGGGTCGATTAACTATTTGCCAGGGGTCGCTTAAGACCATCGAAAATATGGATTGCTATTGTCTACTCTTCTGGTGCTGTATGTGTTTGTCGGGGGGGGGGGGGGTCGCGGCAGAGTGGGGGGATTGTAAAAGGGGGTCGCTGAGCTTAAAAGGTTGAGAACCGCTGCTCTAGCTGAAAACGAGGCATTACTTCAGAAATTCTGAGGCTCATATGTTTCACGAGGCTAAGGGAATAGTCCATAGAGCTGCCACTTGTGATGAATTACTTGCATTTTGTAGACTTTCATTAAATGTCAATACTGTTCACTTTACTTTTTTTTGTCTTGTTGTATTCCTAGACACATATGTATTATTGATCGATTTCCCTAACTGATGTCTAAACCTAAGTTTAAATGTTGTGTTGGCTAATATGAAATCTGAAAAAAAAACTCGGGTGTTTGTTTCCATGTACACAGCTATTACAATGTATTTTTTTTGAGCACAGAGCAGGAGTGACCGTTCTTGGTTCGTTCTCCCTTTTTTTTTTTTTTTTTTTTGTCTAAACCAATTATGACGTAACAGTTTGTTCATTCATATGTATCGCCGTGCTACTCTAGCAAAACCGGCGTATATTTTTTGTTCTGTTTTGTTTAGTGTGTTAAGTCTCGATTACTCTTGGCCACAGTCCTGACCACTGGGAGACCACTTTAGGATTTCACAAAGCTTGGCGTTGGCACCAACCCTTCACGGACTTTATCCGAGGTGCCTATCAGGTGCTACAAAATAGGAGTAATTATTTCCTTGTCCATCGTACCCCATGCATGTATTGGGAAAACCAAACAAAACACTTAGCATTGTGGTGATGTTCTTTTATCTTAAAACGTTCGTTTGTTATAAGGTGTTCGTTTGTTGGACAACTTGTTTTGGAGTGTAAGATTGTGACCAAGACTAATATTCATTCTATTTATAGACATGTAAAATATGCAGTGTCAGGGTTCATTTTTATTTTTCAGGTGTCAGAGAGTACACGGCGTAATGACGTCATTTGCTTGTATAAAAAAATCAGTCCCTTAGATCTGTCAAACATCGAGGTCGACATATTTTATTTTTTTCCTTACTTAAAGCACCAATCATTACAATAATTTAGTACTGCAAATGTGATTGATATTATTGTTATTCTATCTGTATGTACACATTACAGTGTTCAATTTATGGCTGTCATGTAAAACAACACGCCCCTGCGTGTCTTTGACAGCGTCATTGTTTTGGTTTTTGTCTGATCAGTATGTCATGACTAAATAAAAGATGTTTTGTAAGAGCAGACAGTGAATGTGTTTGACTTAATCAGTGGATTTGTTTGACTTAATCAGTGGATGTGTTTGACTTAATCAGTGGATGTGTTTGACTTGTGTGGGCTGAATGTCTGGAAACTTGGATTTAACCTTGTCGATATATTTTTACTAGCATTAGGCTTAATTATATCCTGGCGCCCCCCCCCCTCCTTTCCACAAAACAAAATAAAAACATCAAGAAAACGAGGTGAAAAAAAAGGGGGGGGGGGGCTAACTTAAAGCTTAGAATGCAGATCACGTGACCGACTTCCTTGCTACTGTTACTGTGGGATCTTAACATTTCATCGTGTATCTTTCCAGATTTCAATAAACAATTCTGATATTTTCAAAGCTTCTGTCCAGCACACACACACAGCAAAATAGCCAAAGCTCAAAGTAGGTTACTGCAAACTAGCAGTTTATATTAAACATTCGCAAACTTGCCGCTATTCTCTGTCAAAAGTACGATTTGATGATTCAGAGCTATAGACCTATAATTGAATCAACCGTTATTCATCATACTATTTCGTAGGCTGACAAATACTCCTGAGGGATCTAAGATGCTGAACAATCCAATTATGAAATCAGGTTTTCTTATAGTTTACATGCGCTGCTACAGGATAGACATTAGAACCATTCTTAGCAGAGTCAAATGCTGGACTTTTAGAAGGCATTGCTCTGATAACTAAGACTTCGGATTCCATAAGGGCCCAAGCTGGGCCAACCCCAACTAATACCACGGGAGTGATCAATAGCTCAAACGGGTGCCTCTAGAGGTGAGCTTGAAATAAAATCAAGAACACACACCCCTACACACACACACACACACACTTTTTTTATGGTTGATTTGAAATTATAAATATAGTCCAGTAATAGGAGATAAATGTTTTTTTTACATACTATGACATTTTGAATGACATCCTCTTAAGTAACGGCGTCAAGATGTTTGTAAAATGTTTTGTTTTACATGTTTCGGATGTTCCTTCAGAGTTGAAGATAGTTTACTTCCTAGTCCAAACCTCCCGCAGGACGACGGGGTATGGGAGCGGGCAGGATTTGAACCCTCGACCATCGATAAATCTGAACGACAGTCCAGCGCGCAAACTGCACGACGAGGCAGATGAGACGTTATGAGTGACAAATTAAGTACAGAAAGGTCACACAAAGTCTGAAAGTAGGCCTAGATCATCGGGGCTTCTCAAAGTGTAGTCTGAAGTGCCATCTCACTAGTCATACGGGTGTCTGTATTGCTGAAGAGGAATTGGGAGAAGAAATGCTTAGAAGCACTGATCTACAACGCACTGTACAAGCAGTTAAAAAAACAAACAACTGCTCATGACATATTACATTGCGCAGGGATAAGACACGGGAAGCATGACCTCAGACTCGAAAGTTAACACTGCGCAGTGCCTGATGGGATGCGAGCTAATGAAAAGTGCGGCGTTTCGAGTCAAATGAAAGAACGCACAGCTTTCGGTGCTGATGTATCAATGCGCCTGCTGTGTTGATATGTGTGCATGTGTTACACTCTGTGACACTCGGTGTGTGTGTGTGTTGATGTAATTATACCGCTCTACAGCTGAGTGGATATGATAGGTTTGGACTTTTATAGTACAATTCTTGATTCTCATTCTGTCTGGGCCAGCCCCTTTGTAAAGGACTATCATTAAAATGATGACATATATCTGTGTGTGCAGGGAATGAAGAGGTAGTTTATTGAAAACCTGTCGGTATAATCTCGTAATTAAGTTTTCAAAAGAAAGTTTCTTTGGATACTTATTATTACTAGTTGTTAGTTAGTTGTTTTTTTGCTATAACCATTGAAAATGCCAATGAAAAGATTGCACTATATTTCTTCAATAGCCAACAGGGCTTTAAAAAGAACATTAGCATTGTTTGCGAAAAGCTGACAAGTGTCAGTAGCTTTAAATATCTTGGAGCTATTGTTTCAAATGAAGGAACCAAACCTGAACTACAGTCTACAGCAGCACTTGCAAAATTCAAAACAATCTGGACCGACAAAGGCATAGCCCTCGACACTAAAATCAGACTTATATACTTATATTCATGTGAATCTTGGACGCTGACTGCAGATCTCGAGAAGAGGATCCTAGCAATGGAACTAAGATGCTACAGAAAGATCTTAGATCTTATAGCCAGAAATATCTTAAAATACTCTGAAAGACACAAAGATAAAGCCACATTCCTCGTCCCATATGCTAGGACAAATTTGTACATATACTCCTTCTTCCCTAGTGCTATTTGAGCATGGAATGGGTTGCCTGAGCCAACCAGGAAAACCAGTGACTTGCCAGAATTTAAGTCATTGGTTAATATGCATGACTAAATGCATGACGCGTAGGACATAATCATCTTCTTTTTTGAAGTAACGTCTGTATTATATAAGATAAGATTAGGTGTCCCTTACAAAGACCGCATGGCCGAATGAAGAGACAAGAAACAGGATTAATGCAACAATTGGACCCCCATGATGACCTGCTAACCATTGTCAAAAAATGTAAATTCAAAATCTATGGCCACATCACAAGGTCGTCATGGCTCGCAAAGACCTTTCTTCAGGGAACAGTACCAGGAAGAAGAAGAAAAGGAGAGAGAATTAAAGCGATGTGAAGACAATATCAAAGAATGGACAGGCCTGCCAGTGAATGAAATTCTATCCAATGCAAAGGACATAGAGGACTGGAGAAAGATGGTTGAATTTTCTTGTGTGGTGCCCCAACGATCCAACAGACTAACTGATAGGTGAAGGTGATTTCTTCATGGGATATTCACAGTTTAAGACGATGTTTAGCTCTTTTTTATTTCGCCACTTTTTTGTTTACTAGACTCAATGTCTCGTAGATACCGGTAGTTAATATCTGTTTATACTAACAGCAATGAGAATCAAGTAGTCCACACAAGCCATATACGTGTGATCAAGTTGTCATCTTGTCAGTGCAGGGCCGGATTTAACCAGTGCTGACAGTGCAGCCGCTTCACAATCAAGAGAGGGGGGGGGGGGGGGGAACTTTACAAACTAAAAAAAAATCAATATGACTTCTGTGGACCTTGTTGATCGTCCAAGGTCGGCTCTTCGAACACTAAGTTTGAAAAAAAAACACCCTGTTTGGACGCCAAACAGTAAAAAAAAACAACCTGTGAGAACACAGTTCTGTTTGAGAGAGACCCGACTCAATGCCTAAGTAAAGCATTGCTGTTTCCAATGCCTTTGGCCCCCGACGCATGCTTGGCTGCACATAGCTGAAGGCCGAGGACACCGGGAGCCTCCGCCATTTTCCTTCGTTATACCAAGCTAACCGCTGGGGGACTCGCCATTTATGTAACTGTCCCTTTGAGGAACAGCGCATGTATGTGTGACAGGTTTGTGGGGACTTTTTTGCAAATCCGCCCGTGCAAGAGGTGGACTCTCGTCTACCCGTGGGCATCCTCACGGGAGTTATGTTTAGTCATTTAGCCTAGCTTCCCCCTGAAGTAGCCGTTTCCACCCGGGTGCCACGGTGAGGCAGAACAGCGTACCCGGGCTTCTGTGGACCACAACATCCAATAGTACGCCCAATTTGAGAGTCATCGAGCTAACGGCTGGAGAGGACAGTGACGTAATCAAGTACTATGGCCTCTATATGTGTTATTGTTTTGACCTTGTGTGGGCGTTACCAGTAGCCAGACCGGCTACAGTACTTCACTGCAATACACCCTGCCTATAAGACTACCACCTTTCAGCTTTCTATGAGAATCACTGATCTGATAGCATGTAGCACATGTACTATGACATATATAAAATTATAGTTTTATCTTCATTTCTGCTGTCGCAGTGGGGGATTCTGGGATGACGTACTGGGCGGAAATGATACTTTTGTAGTCCCATGATGCAACTAAAAGAAAAAGCTGGAGCCAAACTAAGAAGGAAAAAAAAAAGATTCCTTCTTTACGTTCCAACATTATAGTGAATGAAAAAAAAAATGAAAAAAAGAGGGGGGGGGGGAGAATGGACATTCTGGGGATGAAATCCACGACAATGAACATGGGCCTAGCCGGAAGGGAAGGGGGTATATGGTGACGGTGGGAAAACGTTAGCGATTGGTTCTGAGTGATGTAACATAGGTGGCAATGTCGTCACTCGGTTTTAGTTAGGGGAGACGACTCCAGAACGTGAGGCTGAAAGGTTGTGTTATTGTAGTGATTTAGATTTTGTTAAAGAATATTATTACTAAAGTCTACTGCAGTTTATTTTATTTCATTTTTTAAAATTATAAATAAAGTTATATTTGGTATTGTTCATATAGGGGCAACTATAGTTATTTGAAGTTTTATTAGTTAAGATATATTACGCCTACAGCGGCTTAGTTGTCTACCAGCAGTTTGGTGCTCCAAGACAACGACCGGTGACAACACTTTCATACTTGTAATAATCTTCCTCAATAAGTACCAGGCGTCTGACTCGATACACGGTTTGTATCACGTGACTGTGGGATTAAGAAAAGAGAGAGCCAAAAGAGATTTAAATACTCGTAACGTTTTCTGTTTAATATCCGTACCAGCCTGCCAAGTTGGAGAATGCAGTCGGTAGGCTCGTACGTCTTTGTCTAGGTTTTTATTTCAGAACATTCTCTGTTTAATATTCTTATCAGCCTGTCCATTTGGAGGATGTTGGTAGGCTCAAGTACGTCTTGTAGCAAGCGATAAGGTGTGTCTTTCTTCTGGAGGTCAAGTGTTAACCCCCAGATCTTGGGGTATTTTTGCTATCTGGTTAGGGTGACCCAGACACGCAGATCTCCAGAAGCCCTGGCGTAATGCACTCAAAGGATTTACCTCCATTCTCGCTCGTTCGACAATTGTCAATAGCACCGAGTCAAAGGATTTATTTTGTTCATACTAATTCTGACGACTACGGCCTGTACGTGCTGACTAAACATTTCCGATAAGAGAGTTCTAGAGTCTAGATATCCAGCTTAAGACCTCGTTAATGCTGCAGTCGAGTGAATCTTGCCGTCAGGTAACTGTACATTTTCCTTCCAGTACCACACGAATCTTCACTTGATGAGTCTCATGGCTCATGTCATCAGTTGTTGAGTTTCATGGCTCATGTCGTCAGTTGTTGAGTTTCATGGCTCATGTCGTCAGTTGTTGAGTTTCATGGCTCATGTCGTCAGTTGTTGAGTTTCATGGCTCATGTCGTCAGTTGTTGAGTTTCATGGCTCATGTCGTCAGTTGTTGAGTTTCATGGCTCATGTCATCAGTTGATGAATCTCTTGGCTCATGTCGTCAGTTGTTGAGTTTCATGGCTCATGTCGTCAGTTGTTGAGTTTCATGGCTCATGTCATCAGTTGTTGAGTTTCATGGCCCATGTCATCAGTTGATGAATCTCTTGGCTCATGTCGTCAGTTGTTGAGTTTCATGGCTCATGTCGTCAGTTGTTGAGTTTCATGGCTCATGTCATCAGTTGTTGAGTTTCATGGCCCATGTCATCAGTTGATGAATCTCTTGGCTCATGTCGTCAGTTGTTGAGTTTCATGGCTCATGTCATCAGTTGTTGAGTTTCATGGCTCATGTCGTCAGTTGTTGAGTTTCATGGCTCATGTCATCAGTTGATGAATCTCTTGGCTCATGTCGTCAGTTGTTGAGTTTCATGGCTCATGTCATCAGTTGTTGAGTTTCATGGCTCATGTCGTCAGTTGTTGAGTTTCATGGCTCATGTCATCAGTTGATGAATCTCTTGGCTCATGTCGTCAGTTGTTGAGTTTCATGGCTCATGTCATCAGTTGATGAATCTCTTGGCTCATGTCGTCAGTTGTTGAGTTTCATGGCTCATGTCATCAGTTGATGAATCTCTTGGCTCATGTCGTCAGTTGTTGAGTTTCATGGCTCATGTCGTCAGTTGTTGAGTTTCATGGCTCATGTCATCAGTTGTTGAGTTTCATGGCCCATGTCATCAGTTGATGAATCTATTGGCTCATGTCGTCAGTTGTTGAGTTTCATGGCTCATGTCATCAGTTGTTGAGTTTCATGGCTCATGTCGTCAGTTGTTGAGTTTCATGGCTCATGTCATCAGTTGATGAATCTCTTGGCTCATGTCGTCAGTTGTTGAATTTCATGGCTCATGTCGTCAGTTGTTGAGTTTCATGGCTCATGTCATCAGTTGTTGAGTTTCATGGCCCATGTCATCAGTTGATGAATCTCTTGGCTCATGTCGTCAGTTGTTGAGTTTCATGGCTCAAGTCATCAGTTGTTGAGTTTCATGGCTCATGTCGTCATATGACGAATGTCTTGGATCATACATTCATTTGACGAATCTGATTACTCATGTCATCAGTTGATGGCCGTCCGGATATATTTTGGAGAGAGCTTTTTTTGTATTGTCTCTAAAAACATATGACATACCCGGATTCGGAGTTGCCAATAAATCTATTACAGCTCACTACTAGGATGCAGAGAAGCAACACAACGCCGAATATTTTTTTCTTGAGTTAAATGCCTATAAACTCCGTTCAATAAAATAAGTAATCCAAAACATATAGAGCTTTGTACAATAACTTGACTGACATAAAATACTTTAGTTGAAATAATACACTGTGAAAATACAGGCGATCAAATAGTAAATAAGACAGTGCTTCCCCAACTTTTGACCTATGTGTACCCCAGTTTATAATTTCTGTAATGCTGAGTACTCCTCACACTTAAATTCATTAACATAAAATAATAAATGGGTATTTAAGGAAATCAGCAAAGTTAATGAGGTGCGACGCGTGCCCCCTCCAAAGTCTTCCCATACCCCTGGGGGTACGCGCACCCCACTTTGAGAAACACTGCAGTACGGAATAAGAAAAATTTTCAGCAACTCCGATGGTTTCGCCCGTGTTTATGCCATATTTAGTAGTCTGCAATTTCCATCATATTATAGGTTGGTGTATCTTTAATGTGGTGGAGGAGACAATGATTAACACTGTTCTTTAACTCTATTAAGTGCATGTAGGTCAGTGCAGCTCTGTCTCAATTCAAAGACACCAACAGTAGCCTACAAAGTGGTTCTGGGAAGGCCCAAAACTTATTTAGTTTTGGATAATTTAGCTTCTCTTTCCTTTTAGCTGAGTTTAAGTCACTGATTACCATGCATGACTAGATTGACACATGAAATGCGTTGGACGTAATTATATTCTTTTTTGAAGTAACGTCTGTATTCTATTAGGAAAAAAAAAGACTAAGACTGCTTTATTGATCCTTACCGAAATTTGTTGTGATCACAAGGACTCTTTTCTCACATAAGGACAACACAACAGAAAAATACACATAAATACAACAGACACAACATAAAAAGTTCATTCAGCGACTACACACTGGTATCTTGGTGCATTTGATGTTTCCTGATCAATGAGTGGCGGTGATAGAATCTGACCGAGTGAGGTACGAACGAGTTAGAGATGTATTTCTCTTTCTATGTGGCTTATATGATCTATAATTATGGACAGTATATAGAGGGACTTCTTATAGCCCGACAGTTACGCTGGGCAATGCCCGTATTCCTTTTTTTGGTGAGCTGTAAAGGTGGTCGACGTAACAGAGGTGCCCCACGGAAACGCTTAAAAGCCCAGCTTAGGCGCTAACTTGCTTTAAACTGACATAGAAAATAGTACATTAGGGGCATCACTACTGGGCAGGTAATTCCAGCTGGATCTAGTGTCATTGGCCTTGCTTTTTTTCTCTGATGCTTTTTTTCTGCCAGCACTGCCATAGCTTAAGTGTCAGTAAATAACATGAAGAAAAAAAAACTTTAAAAAAAAAAAGGCAACAACAAAGCTTATACTAGGCGTAATTGCATCAATTAGTTTAGGACAGTCATGTAATTAAATTAGTAATAGATCAAGACTAACAGTAATAAATCTGTGCAATTAAAATATTTTTTTTTCCCAATTGTTTTCGTTTAGAGTTATTTCATGCCTTTGGCTTTCTCGATAAGCTATGATTGTATCACTTGTCTTGATCAGTTCGGAAAGGGGTGGGGGCAGAAATGAATGAGAATGTTACTTTAATCGCTTTTTATAGGCGTTTATATAAAATAAAAGGTGGTGAACGACCTGAATTCCAATTCAGTGGTTAAGCCTCCTCAAGCTGACACGCTAACCACTGAGCTAGTGAGGTGCTTATGAAAATCAAAGGTTTTATAGTTAGCTCTTTTTGGTTTCCAACATTACAGCTATAAAGGCGACTAATTCAGCTTATACCACCACATCAGTCAAGTACAATTAATTACCAATAGTTAATTAACTAATTGGTTAATTTTTTTTTTTCTGATTTGTCAGGTAAAAGAAATAATTGTGTGAAATTTCAGCTTCAACCGAGATTGTGTGTGGGAGAAATAATGTGTAAAAACTTTTTACCAGACAGACGGATAGACAGACTTGATATACGCTTTGCAAAAAATATATTTAATGTAGGACACGACTTCATGCTTCCTAGACTCGGAGTCAACAAAAACGCTAGCTGTGGCATTCATACTCTCCCGCCTTGACTACTGTAACGCCGTGCTGGCTGGTATACCCGATGACAAAATTGCCAAGCTGCAACGTATTCAGAACAACGCCGCACGAATATTCCTTAGAAAAACAAGACAAGATTCTGCTGCTACGCTCTTGCGCTCGCTCCATTGGCTTCCCGTGAAAGCGAGAATGGATTACAAAGTCGCCACACTTTGTTATCAGTGTAGATTTAACAATGAGATGCCCTTGTACCTTAGCGAACTGATTACTCCATATGTCCCCCAGAGAGCCCTGCGCTCAATGGACTCAACGCTTTTGGTGATGCCACGTTTCTCCCTCAAAAGCTACGGTCTGCGGGCTTTTTCAGTGCACGGACCAAAGGCTTGGAACTCACTCCCCATGCTCACTCAACATGCTACACCACTTTTAAGAAGAACATTAAGACCTACTTGTTTAAAACTTTTTTAGTTTAGTTCTTGAACTCTGCTGTCGTGTTTGTATTTGTAATGTTATCACAGCGCCTTGAGCCTACATTTTGTTTGTTAACAGTGCTTTATAAATAAAATTATTATTATTTTAATATTCAAATTAGCGACCTTGGCATTTAGTTTATCGTGAAAATCTCCATACCAAATGACTTACTCTGGCAAGTAATTCAAGCCTCTTTGATTGTGTTCGTAAATATAAGTTTCAATCTCAAAACAACTCGGTGACCGCTAGAAATATTGCTCCCATTAATTTTCCTTTTCTTTTTATTCTCGTGTCGACTTTGTCGGTGAATTCATTTAATATGTCCCCTCTTTTTCTACCCATTTTAGTTTAATTTGCCTAGTTTTATGTAGATAAAAAAAAAACTGGGTTAACAAGAAACAATATTTCCCCGAAGAGAGAAAAAAAAGCATTTAAAAAAAAAACAACAACAAAGAAAACATACTCCACAGACGACCTTTGCGACTTGTCCGGCGGGAAATCAATAGACTTAGGGTAGACTGAAGGCTGGTTCATTACCCGCCTTCTTGCTGGCTATTTAACAGATGATGGAACAAAACCTGGCCAATGTAGGCCACATAGTTTGATCAAATTGTGGATGCTGGATAAGCATTCTCACTCGTGGTGTGTGTTTATATAGTCCAGTGCTTGGATGCCAGGAGAAATATTTTTTAAAATGTATTTTGTTTTGATCGGAGTAAAAAATAAATATATATTTGATCTATTAAAGCTTAAAGATCAACATATGAAACTTGTTCATAATAAACAATATTAGATGTACACCAGAACTCCAAAATTGTTTAACCGACTTTATTTGTGGGGTTTTAGTTTGTGGGGAGGTATCTCAACCTAACATTAGACAGCACACGATAGAACATATACACAGTTACATACACACTTAATCACTTATACAAGCATAACACTCACACGTGACACTTTTATACATGCATAACACACACACACACACACACACACACAATTATGCATGCCTAACACACAAACACACTTATACATGCATAACATACACACACACTTATACATGCATAATACACACATACACTTATAGATGCATAACACACGCACACAAAGGGATCCATAACACTTCATATTTAGTGCTCACGAGCTCTGCAGGTGAGAGGATACCCAAAATAGAGATTTCTTCTGACCCCCTCCCCGCCCCCAACGACACACCCACACCAGCGCCCCTTAGCAAGAGGATTTGTTATGGGTACAGGTGGCTGGGATCGCCTCAAGTGACGTTTTAACTCTTTTTTTTAAAAAAAGATCTGTCAATGATGAAAATTGCATTTCTTCACCCCAGCTGGAAAGTACGCCAATGAGTGTACGCCTCTGACTCGGCCGTGCTAGAAATACAGTTTAAAAACAAGCAAAATATTTTTTAAATCCTTTAAAAAAAAACAAAGCTTATCTAAGGGGAAAAAATTACGGACTTACAACTATATCTCTCACTCACTAATGTTGAAGTTATTTTATTAGTTTGATGTCAAACAAATAATTAATGGACTAATTGGTTCATTTTTTAAAAATTGAATCATATCTTGGCTATGCTAATGAATAATTGTGCACAATGTCAACTTGATACGAGAATGGGTGTGGGATAAATAACGTGTGCAAACTTTGTACCAAACAGACAGACAGACAGAGTGAGTTGATATAAGCTTTGTAAAAAAAAAAGTAATATAACATTAGGAGCATGGCATGAAGACAAAATGGAAGGGTTACAAACTCGCCAGACTAGCGAGCCCATGAGTCAACGGACAATAACGTATTTGATATATATTCCGACTATGAGTCACCAACTTTTTGACATACAATATTGAAGCATGTTGCATATGCTAAAGCAGGGGTTCTCAACCTGTGGGTCGCGACCCCCTTGGGGGTCGATTGACAATTTGCCAGGGGTCGCCAAAGACCATTGAAAAAATAGATTGGTATTGTCTATTCTTCAATTGCTTTGCTTTGGGGGGGGGGGGAGGGTCGCGGCTAAGTGGGGGATTGTAAAAAGGGGTCGCCGAGCATAAAAGGTTGAGAACCGCTGTGCTAAAGGGACATGGACCGTAACTTCCAAACGTTTGAGAGGCACAGCGGGAGTATATTTCAACACCTTGAACAGTGCAGTATGTCAGCCTTGCCCTTTGATACATGTCCTTCACCTTAACGTCGTCTGCTGAGCCAAAAAAAAGATCTTTACAAAATAATTGAGACAATTGGAACAAGAAGATGACAAACATAAAAAAAATACTTTTAAAAAACATAAACCAAGCTTATACAAAGTGTAGATGTATCAATTACTTTGCATCAGTCATGTAGCTGAGTATTCCACATGCAACCTCGCCGATACCAAAAAAATCTGAGCGATTAGAAATATTTTTACCAATTCAGCTTTCTGAATACGTTATGATCATATCACTTATATGGAGCAGTGAGGGAAGAAAGGGCTATCTGGGTGAATTTTACAGTGATCACTTTTTAAAAGCATTGATAAAAAAAGGAGGAGGAATGACCTCCTCAAGCCGACACACTAACCACTCTGTTTGTGAGGTGACTATGAAAATAGAAGATTGTGTCTATTGTTTGTTTCAAACTTATTTTAAGGCGACCTATAAAGGTACCTAATTCAGCTTATACCAGCACTACTGTCAAGTACTATTTCTTATCCTTGTTCGAGATACCAAACAAAATAATTAATTACCAATAGTTAATTCACAATTTTTTTTTATATTGATTCTTGTGTTGTCAGAGTGATTTGGTATAAGCGTTTTAAATAATCATTATAATAATATCTACATCAAAATTAACAACAACAAAAAATCTTCTGTTAAATTAACAATTTTACCGTCCTTACCATCTCACAAAGTGCAAATTGAGGGTTTGTTATATGTGTATAATAAGGAGATGTAAGTGAAATCACATTCAAAGTTTTGGTGGATACGCCCATGGAAAGTAGAGTAGCTTGTGTCCGCACAAACAAAAGTACAATCCGGGATAAATATAGCCAGAATTTCTGATGACCTAATTAAGTGATAAATGAGTGAGAGACAGTCTCTTGATTGCCCCCCCCCCCCTTTTTTTTTAAATAATCATATCTTCGGTAATAAGTTACATTAATAAGTTACATTTTATTATTTTCCCGAGAAGAAGAAAAAACAACAATAGAGTTCCGCATGAGGAGGTCAAAGCTCGTGTGACGTAAACAGACCTTGACCTGGATGGGAGAGAAGCATGTTTAAAAATTTTTTCACTTAACACAACAGCACTGAAGCGAATGTTTGACGCAACCGTTCACCGCTCCTTCCATTGTTTACATACTAAAAGTACATTGTTGATGAGTAAGATTGTGTCCCGGATAAAACCCAGCGGGAAGTTTCAAGTTACTTTTTATGTCTGAAATGGGTTTTTCTTCTTGATGTTCTTCAATCGTAGTGGATAACTGCTGCAGCGATTTGGGATTCTCAGAACGAGGCCAATAAAAGCAGACGCTCTAATTATTGCAGAAGTGAACTGGTTTCAATGTTAAACGGCGAGCTTTGGTGCGGGTTGAGCGTAAGCACACTGGATTCACGTCAAGCCAGTGTGCGCTCATTGTGTGCTGGTAAACACAACAACACAACACATACACAGAGATCACGTGATGGTAAAAAAAAACGTACACTGAGTAACGAAAGAGAGGAAGGAAGAGTGAGTGAGAGAGAGAAAGAAAGAGTGAGAGAGATAGACAAAGAGAGAGAGAGAGAGGAGAATATGAGAGAGGAGAGAAAGTAAGATACAGACAGACAGACAGACAGAGAACATAGAAATAAATTGATAAAAAATTTATATAGAAAAGACAAGAATAACATTTAAATTACTTTTTAAAAAACAAAATACCTCCTAATACAACTTATATAGCAATTTTTTTTCTCCTAATATTCACTGAATGTTAGATTAAAAAACAATTAAACATTTTTTCCCTGCCGCATTGTTCACCCACCCTCAGCCCACCTCCCGAGAAAGAATCCTGGTTATGCGAATGTATAGATCTACTAGACTTCATAATATTCCAATGATATGCCTTTAGGTCAAGACTTAGAAGTCGATGCGCACAATTTTCATGAACATTAATTTATTAAAACTCGTAAATCAATCATTCTTTGCATTTGGAAATTCTCGAACGCGATACTTTTTTTCCTCAAGAACGTGATCGTCGGCCTCCTTCAGTCGTGAATCGACTATGGTTCATCTCGATAGCGAGTTGAAAGCCTGGGCATAGTCTATGGTCGGAATGATGTCGCCCACACAGCAGTTCCCCCCTCTCCGCGCAGCTGATGTGACCAAAGGAACGGAATATCTCATACAGATTGAGATCAGTAGCGCCGCAGGCTCTGCCAAGCTGCAGCACAGTGTGCAACAATCTTCCTAAGGGTCACCAGCTCCTTATTTTTCCTCAGGGTTGTCTTCCGAAGCCTTTCCCGTGATTGGGTATTGCCGAAAGGCAGCGGAGGTTTGGATTCAGAGTTTTCCTTCTCCTAGATGGGTAGCCAACCCAGACTAACGAGCCCCTCCTGCACGAAGCTTACTGGTTAAAGCGCCACTTACTCGCCTTTGCCCCTTCTCCTGTTGGTGATAACAGTTCCGCCGGGCTCAATATCTGAACCACACGTGAAGGCCAGGAGTTGGCCTGGTTGTCAGAGGCTATTTGAGAGGCGTGCCATTGGAAGCGATTTATAGGCAATGGTAGGCTTAGAGCCATTACCACTTCCGGCGTTAGGAAGTGGTAATGCGGAACCTGATAGAACTTGATAGTCCTTTGAAAACCGATGTTGGATCTAGATCTAGATCTATACCACGCTTTCTAGCCAAACTTAATTTTTTTTTCTTTGAAAAATTATAACGGTCAAACTACAGTTTTCCAAAGTTGCCAATGAGCATTTTTTTTTCTTAGCGATAAACATCGCCTGTTAAATTTCTAGGAAAAAAAGTTAAAGCAGTTTTATTTTAGATCCGTGTCAAAGTTTCAAGGTCCCATGAAGTTGTGACTTGAATAGAGGTATTGTAAAACGTCGGGCGGGCGGAGCAGACAAATCTGAGAGAATCTTTATAAACTACTAGATCTAGATCTAGTTCAGTAGGCCTACAACAAGAAATGAGACTCTCAGTCCATCATAAGAAAGAGAATCAGTTCACATATTGATTTTGCTTATCTCTTGTTGCCTGTTATACTTCCGGGTCGCCTTGACACCAATCCAGCTCGTTTTATGTACTTCAACAATTCCGATTTTTATTTCCGGTGCGTGATTCAAAAACGCACTCCAGATATTTTAACATCTTACGGTGCAATGTCTATAGTTTGCACCAAGTCCACTTCATAAATCAAAATCAAGTCTTTGTTTATAATGCCAGCAGCTTATTTAAATTCCAAAGAAAACTATACTTTTATGTTTTTCTTTGAATAAATCAGTTTTACTTTGTTAATTTGATGAAGGGCCTCTGGTAATAAATTGAGAAATCAAATATGACCGTGGATAAAGCTACAGCATGATGTAGATATCTAGATCTAGCTAGGTGCCAACAAATATCACTGCACGCTTTCCAAGAAGTTCCGTCAGGTTGAAGAATAAAATATTCAAGTATCATAAACTACAAGGTCATTCTCAAAAGTACACACACCTACACTTACACAAAAATAAAAAGCAACGTATATTTGAATGCACTATTCTCTTGAGTTGAGAAGTGAAGTGTTGATGTCTTAAGAAATTCGTGCAACAGCGCCTGGTGATTACAGATGCATAACCTGTGGCCGCAGCTGTGCATCAAGGATTGACGTCTTTAGCCACACAAGAAGTTGCAAAGGGAAAAGATCGTCTCTCAAGACGTAAAATGCCACAGAATGAAAAAAAAAAGGTTATAAGCGAATAAAATAAAAACTTTTTTTTAACATTCAAATAATTGCTTTAGAACTGTTCTATTGTCTTTACAAGAGATTGTATTAGAAAAAAATGGTGGCCTGGTCGTATTGTTTGCACTCGTGATTTTTGCCATGGTGGTTCGAACCCTGGCATTTTTTTAAAAACAATTTTTATTAGTTTTGCCATAAAGTAAAACTTGAATACCCAAACATCTGAATACCTGAACACATGAATACCGGAACATCTAAATACCTGAATATCAAAAATACCTGAACATCTGAATACCAGAACATCTGAATACAAGAACTTCGAAATACCAGGACATCTGAATACCAGAACATCTGAATACCAGAACATCTGAAAACAAGAACTTCGAAATACCAGGACATCTGAATTAGAGCAAGTAATGGGTCACTGAGCTTGACCCATGACCCAGTGAAACAAATTTTGGCGAAATAAAATATATCAAATTAAATCAAACATGGGACATATTAAAATTGTTTAAAAGTAAAAATATGCTTCAACAAACTACGAAATTTAAAGCACAAAAAGTAAAATGTAAAAAGATGTCAGTTTTTTATTGAACAAAATTTCATCTTATTGCAACAGTTTTCCTCTGTAGCCATGCAAAATGACAGACAAAGCTTCAACTGTTTCAGGATGTATGCAGTTACGTTGTGCTGTAATTATGTGCCGTGCATTAAATGAACTAAAATGTCTTTCACATTCCGCTGACGAAGCTGGTATGACAAATATCCTACGTGCGATGTCTGACAAAAGTGGAAATCGTTGGACCCTTTCTGCCCACCACTTCAATGGATTAAATTCACCAGGCATTTTTTCTTCTGGGACTGGTTCTCGGTTGTATTTCGCCATCTCTTGCTCAACCCTTTCCACCGATGTCAGACTGGAGGCAATGACTTTAGTTCTTTCACTAGAAACTCTAATGGAAAGACAAAATCAGAGTAATAAACAGAAATCCTAAATATTGAATAATGACGCAAACATATAATTACATATTTGTTTCAATTATACTATTTGTAGGATGCGAAAGTGTAGGCACTATTACATAACATATATACATGGACTGGACATAGTGCAAAAAATCATAAAGCTGCAACATATATAAAGGTTAGGGTTAAGTAAGTACTTACCCACTCTGAAACCATTCAAAAGGATTGATTTTTGTCCTTTTTGCTAGAGTTGAAGGTTCATCAGTAGAATTTGTTGTTGATTTGTTGTCCTGTTCTGCTTTTCTTTCTGTTTCCTTGTAATCCCCGGCTAAGGAAATTACATCATCCTTGATTTGTTTCTGGAACGATTCTCGATCATTATGATTTTTAACAAAATGAAGATCCCGTAAAGTTATGTCTAAGTACGTAGCAACAAAATGTAGCATATTCGTACTTCCCTAGTACTTACTTTTCAGTGCAGAAAGAAATTCTCTCTTAAGAAGTGCAATATTTTCTGTATCTGAGGATTGTGGCTGCCAAGCTTCATGCATTGTATAATAAATTGGCAACACGTTGTTGAGAGTGGGAAGATTTGCGTATTCTAACAGGTTGAAAAAAGTTGGAAACACTCAGGTTTTCGTCCATGAATTTACGGATATTGTCAGCCGTGTGCCGCTCAGGAAAATGCTGACACTTTTACATGGCATGCTTGAGTTCCCAGTCTGAAACCCAAAAGACTGTGAAATCACTAAATGCGTTTTTATTGACATCGTCGGTAGTCATGTCAGTGCAGAAAGCTACAGCATTATGTACAGCTGCAGAAGAAATCTGTTTTCTGATATTTTCTTGACAGTATTTCATTTTGTCAAAAGCCGCATTTCTTACAGTTTTTTGCCCATATAAAACGTCATTGACATCTAAATTTCCATGCTTGCTACCGATATTAATCAATGTCTGGGCCAAAAAACGAAAACCAGGATTGTCGACAATAGCAAATGAACTGCCAGTCTCTGCAACAAAGCGAACTTCTGCTTCTTTTACTGTGTTTCGTTCTGCTGCGCTAAAATTTTTTCCTGGCGCCCGTTTCACAAAACTAGCCATTGTCAATTGTCTATTCGGACTGCAGAAACAATTCTTAGCATGATCTGCCATGTTTTTAGTTCCATAAAGTTTCACTGAACCATCTTTACTTTTTGCCTTATACATTATGCAGCAAAAACAATCCGCACACGCGTTCCAGCCAAAGATTGGGGAGCCGTCACATGTCTCAAGTATACGAAATTTTTTCCATGATTCTGATTTACCATCATTATTTGGTTTCATAACAATCTGACCTTTCATGATTGCTTCCTTCAGCCAATCTGCTGAGTAAGAGACATTATCGACGTCGTTACATGATGATGTACTAGCCGACATTTTAGAATTAAGTTTAGTTTAGATTAATTAAGATTGAATTAAGCACATTCACTGCAAAACAAAATGTCAACAGGAACAGGAAAGAGAAATCTAAATACACGGGTCATGAAATGGTCGATATGGGACAAAAATATCGATTTTTTAAAAACTGCTAATTTTGATAGCAAAATATGTCTAGAGTCACTTGGTATACTTCAAATTATTAAAATATTGCATTTTAATACTTAAAAACATGTTTTAATATCAGGGGGGCATCTAAATTTGTTGAAAAAAAAAAGAAAAATTCAACTAATTTCAACACATGGTAATGCATTAGTCTTAAATACCGTATCATATTTGGTAACGATTTAAAGAGGACGCTGTGTACTACGTCATTTTCTTGATGGTTTTCCAAGCGAAAACTAATTATAGAAACTAGAACACGAGAAATGACGTAGATCTCAAGGTTTTTGGTAACATTTGATTGGCTTAAAGGTAGTCAACTACATAGAGGTTTATTTTGATTGGTCTCAAGGCGGCCATCTTGGAAACCGGAGGGTAACTTTAGACCACAATGCACAGCGTGTGTATCAACATCCTGTAAACTTTAAATCCCATTATTCTCAAAATAAATTTTTCATGACACACACAATCTTGTTTTTTATTTTTCTAGAAATCTAGTTGTCCAATTGTTTTGTTATTGCATATATGTGTTGAAATATATATATACTACATAGTAACAGAGCGAAATTTTAAAATTAAGTCAAGAAATGGAGATATTAGCAGATTATGAACAAATTAAACTTTAATTTTCTATACAAATGTATGGAAGGGCACGTATTGTTTTTGTCGCAAATAAAAAAAATCGCGCAACGACGGGTTTTTTTTCAGAGTCAGGCGGAAACTATGGATGGGTCGTGGGTCAGGGAGCATTGACCCATTTGACCCATCCAATTTTGCGACCCATTACTTGCTCTGATCTGAATACCAGAACATCTGAATACAAGAACTTCGAAATACCAGGACATCTTAATACCACCACATTTGAATACCAGAAATTCTGAATACCAGAACATCTAAATATCAGGACATCTGAATACCAGAACATCTAAATATCAGGACATCTGAATACCAGAACATCTAAATATCAGGACATCTGAATACCAGAACATCTAAATATCAGGACATCTATTTACCAGAACATCTAGTCTAGGCCTACTACTTGCAAGATAGCGGCGCTATATGAATTTAACTTATTAGTTGATTTAGATTTTAGATAAAGATACAGGAAAGTTTTCAAATCATTGCATATTTTTGGGTCATATATTTTTTGTTTTTCGATTTCATTTGGGTCACCCTACTCTGTTCGCCTAGGGCCTCCAACGGACCTCATTCACCAATCGTAATCAAACAACATTTAGTCACGTGATCTTATTGATAAAACAATGAAAAAACTGTCACGTGACAACCATCATAAATTAAAACCCCCCCCCCCCCCCCCCCCCACCCCCAACCCCCCCCCCCCCCCCATTGTTGTTTGTTTACGATTGGTGAATGAGGTCCATTAGCAAAGACCAGCCCTGTTCTGACTCGTTAATAACACCTCTTCAAACCCGATGGAATGGAACCTATGCTTTGTTGGTAGCGGTTTTGAGGGGCAGAGTATAAAAGGGCCGCGGGCCATTGTTTAAGCATCACTGTTTAACGAAAATGTTCCAGTTTTGCAACATCCACCCTTTCAACTCGAGTCTATTGAGTTAGATCCATTAGTTAGATGTAACTCTAGCTAGTCGCCTGTAGACATGTATTGCTTAAACATGACTTCACTTTTCAGAATGCAGCGTCTGGCAACAGCTCGCGCCATTATTCGTCTGACATTTGGAGGATAAATTATTCAAAACTTCTGATGGCGGTTCAGTGATGTTAGGGGCGGGGGGGGGGGGGGGGGGGGGGGGGGCTAAAGCTTCTCCGAGAGAAAGTAAAAATGGTTATTTACAGTTTCCTTTTTTCCTCAGTTTGCTCCTACCTGGCTAAAAATGAAAGTAAAAAAGTAAAGTTTCTCTTTCAGACCTTGCATTCTATAGAGCAATGTATAGAAGGTCATCCGTTTCTTTGACCAGCACAACACTTTTACTTTTCAGGTTTACCCCCCCCCCCCCCCCCCAAAAAAAAAACAATAAAAAACAACCGAAACTCAAAATGCCAGTCTTCACCGTGATTCTAATCCAGGACCCCAAATTCAAAAGCCAGGCGCTTAACCACTCAGCCACCGTGCCCCCTAGCCGCTTCGAAGCCCCCTGCCTGTCGAAGCGGCAAAACCCAAACAGTCAACCCTGAGGGGAAAAAAAAAAAAAAGCAGGAGCCGCTAAACGTTTGGTAGCTCATAGACTGTCTAACACAGTGGTTCCCAAACTTTTTCCATTAACGGAACACTTTGTATGTTCTGAGTATTTTGCGGAACACTCTGCTTATTTTTTAGAGAGAAAATTCTCGGAACACCTATTCAGACACTATTCAAACAGTTTCTTATCTTATATAATACGGACGTTACTTCAAAAAAGAAAATGATTACGTCCTACGCGTCATGCATTCAGTCATGCATATTAACCAATGACTTAAATTCTGCCAAGTCACTGGTTTTCCTGGTTGGCTCAGGCAACCCATTCCATGCTCTAATAGCACTAGGGAAGAAGGAGTATTTGTACAAATTTGTCCTAGCATATGGGACGAGGAATGTTTGGAAAGCACTGGTCTATTACATGCTTCGCGGTTGTGTCGGCTGTTAATATTTGCTGAAGGTAGTTGGCGGGGATGGGTGGGCCATGTGACCGTTGACTTCTGGGTAGCAGGTGCGGCTGATGAAACGCCATCCATCAATAAAGATTCTTTTGGGAATCTGGATGGCCGAATGGTTTCTTCGCCTGATACAATGTTGCTGCTAGGCGGAGTTGTCAAATCTGAGGGTCCGTGGTTCGTGCCCTGGTAGTTCTAATTAATTCACCATTTTCTCTCATTAGGCATAAAATTTGGTCCCTAGTGCTGCCTTTATTCGGTATATATTACCTTTACCTATCCCTTAATCTTTTGGACTGCAAGATTTGTCAACTGTTTTCCTCCATTCCTTTCTGTCCTTTGCCTTAGTTAGAACCTCTTTCAATGGCAGGCCCGTCCATTCTTTCATAATGTCTTCCCGTCGCTTTCTTTGTCTGCCTCGTCTTCTTTTTCCTAGTACTGTTCCCTGAAGGAAGATATTTGCGAGCCCCGAAGACCAAAAGCAGAACAACTGTTTTACATTTTTAAATGAAGCACATCCGGCTATTGCGTTCTAGTTTTTAGAAGTTTCATGACGTAATGGGCTAGCCACCCATTGTAACAAGTCAGTTAATGTGTTTGACATCGTATGAGTGTATGTCATTGCCTGTCCTGTGTTTTAGGTCAAAGTCTACCAGCCTTTTTGTGGCTATAAAGTGTTATGTTTCGTCAGCATTTGGCCTGCATCTGTCTCCTATGTCCGTTACAAGCCAGTGTCACTTAACATCAACATTCAACTGGTGATTTAACATAAGAATGATTCATAATTAATATCTGAATATTTCTTTTTTTTCTTTAACTAGACACTTCCACCTTTTTTTTTAACCAGAGTAGGGCATTTATGTTTAGTGTGTGTTTTTACAAAGCAAACGCTGTATTAAATAGTTTGTACATGTTATTTTTCCCACATTTTATTCTTTAGATCAAGTTGAAACTTTGCACAATTATTCAATGGCATATAACAGTTTTAAAAATTAATCATTAAGTGAATTAATTATTGGTAATTAATTATTTTGTTTGACACCATCAAGGACAATATTCACAGATATAGCTAAATTTTTTAGGTTTGGCTAAGTTGTTTTTTTTTCCCACACGCATTATCGGAACTAAAGATGAATCAATAAAAAAAAATTAAGCAGCTTGAAATAGAAGAAGGGAAATAACTTCTACATTATTGATAGATATAGTTATAAGGGTGGAGTTTTTCCCCTTAGATAAGCTTTTTTTTTTTTTTTAAAGGATTAAAAAAATATTTTGATTGTGTCAAAAGATTTAGAGTTTTTTTTTTTAATTTTGTAATCTATGCCATAGATTATATAGTCTACGTTCCAAAGTCATAATATTGCTTCAATCTGAAGAAACTTTCTTAGTCCATATAATGGGACAAATCCGTATAAGTTCCTTATATTTCATAGTGCCGTTAGAGGATTATAACATCGAACGGGTTGCCTGAATCAGCCAGGTAAACCAATAACTTTATGAGCTTGAAGCGTGTAATTAGCATGCACAATGGACCTCGTTCATCAAAACCAAACGGTCACGTGATAATATTGATAAAACAATTAAAAAATCTGTCACGTGATAACCATTGTTGATTAAAATTAGATTGTAATTTGTATAGAAGAGATAGAGAACCACGTGGCTAAATGTTGTTTGTTTACGATTGGTGAATGAGGTCCATTGGGTTGTGTTTAATTGTTCGAGATTAAATATTGGTTGATAACCTGGTAATGAATATCGATCTTGAACACAAATTTTAGGAAACAGCCAGGGCCATACGAAACTAAAGCGATCACTGATACTTACTATCTTTTGTATTGGACTAGTTCTATTGCTAACTTTAACAAGCAAAGTATCAAAAAAATCCTTTTAAAAAAATTCTAAAGGGGAAGAAATCCGTTCTTAAAACTATATTTAACAATAATGTACAAGTTATTTCCCTTATTCGATATCAACCAAAATAATTAAATACCAATAATTAATAAAAAAAAACTAATTGAGTATTTTTGTTTATTTATACGTATCGTCACAACCCCCCCCCCCCCTAATCAAGGAAAACATTTGTCTCATTGATCTCTTATTCTAACCAGTATCTGGGCTCTACAAAGTGCATTCACTAGTTGATACTATAGTTGATATAAAACCCACATAGTTTAATTAGAAGAATAGCGAATACTGAGCTGCAGACAGCGCGGAAAATGCATTTTTGAAGATCAAAAACTCCAGAAAAAAAAATTAGGTTACGAATAGCTGAATTAACTTATTGTAATAAATATCCATTTATTGGTTGATTTAAAATAAATATAATAATAAGGCTTATGAGCAAAGCAGTATTTCCCGTGGCTACGCAGCCCCAGCTGTGACCTACATATTTTGCCAGCACTACCTCCCCTTATAAAAATACTGGCTACGCCCATGAGATCTAGCTATGTCTAAGCCAGTCGAAGCTAAAACGAAGCAATCAAGTACAAAGCTATTAATGTCGGGTATAGTTTCACGAGACTAATGTGAGTCCAGCTTCAGGGGGAAATAGTTGTTGAAAGGGGTTAATAGTAGTAAGACAATATAGGCTACACATAAAATCACTGATCTGGATTACAGAAGTGTAAAGAGTAGTAGACCTAATTTAAAACAAATTTGATTAATATAAATAAGCGATTCTGAAGAATTCGTCTGTATTTATTGTCATGACAATGAAAAGTTGTAGCCTTCGTGGCTAATTAATTCCCAGGAGATCTCTCTCTCTTTCTTTCTCTCTAGCACGCACTGTCGCGATCGGAAGTAGAAGTCATCATCAAGTTCACGAGTTTAGAGATTCTAAATTAAACTCTCTCTCTCTCTCGCAAATGACGACAGAAGAGCTCAACCAAACTAGGGCCACAACTCTGCATCGTTTTGTTTTCCTGGGAAATGATTTTTAGTACCGGTACAGTTGAAGAAAGTTCCCCTTCAGACCATGCGGTCCATAAGGGCAGATGATGCACAGGCCATGATTTTGGAAACCTCATGGCACCCCGCCCCCCCCCCCCCCGAGTCAACCCAACCACATTGGGTACCTGACATTAGTTAGGGAAAAGCAAATGCGGTTGGTCATTGTGCTTGCTACATTATACCCTCATTAACTGTGGGCCCCAGAAACGGATGTCCTTTACAAAATCTTCTAAAAAAATCGCAAGGTCTGAAAGGGGCAACCTTACTTTTCATTTCTTTTAAAGAGAAAAGATAAATCCAAAGCCCTTAACTGGGCAGTGTACGCTTACCCCACATCCCACAAACCACATACATACACACACTTTGAGCAGTAAGGTATCGAGTCTAGAACAAAATCTGGTATCGACTATAACAGATGAGAGCCAGGCCATGCACCTCATTTGTTTACATATGTTAGATTCGATTCAATCAACTTTTAAATTTACCTTTACACACAAAGATATGTTTTAAATAGAAACACCAGTTTTGTTTCGTTATCTGGTAATCCATATTTTTGAAGTTTTCGCCACCAACGGAGATTATATTCCATGTGGATTGTTTTTGCGACCACCCCTCTCCCTTCTCTTCAAGTTAAACTGGGAAAGTCGGTGAAGGTGCTCCAGTGCTCACTCTTTGAGATCCACGGATTTAGCCAGTGCGCTGATACCTGGCATCGCTAATTGTTCATCTTTTTTTTTTTCTTATTGGTAAAATAAAATATCTGAAAAGTTATTTCCCCATTTCCAATAATACTGGAAACATGCTAAATTGTGAGCTTGTTGATCGCTCCTGGCTATCAGAGCCGGATGTAACCACTTTTTTTTTTTTCAAAAGAACACATCCACACACTTTTATTCAGAATAAACATTGACATTTGATTGCACAACCAACAAAGTGTTAACTTACATAAGCTGCAACATCTGGTTCATCATGTTAATTAAAACTTATAACAATTATGACTGAGACAAATGTACAATAGGTTGAGAATGTATTCATACATATACACATTTTTATGTTCCTTTTTCACTTCTAAAAATCATCCAGTTTTTTAATCTCCTCTGCTAAATCGATTTTTGTATGTGGGTTAATAAATTCAGGGAAGTCGCCACCAAATATCATTTGAAGGATAGTTCTAGCCGGATTCTGGGCCACTTTTGATTGTTCAGATATTGTGTTCAATTCCTTTTCTTTATCTCCTTTTTCCTCCAAGTCTGTACTTTCATCAGAGCTTGTCATATCATCACTGTCATCAAAGCTGCCCTCATCACTATCATCACTACTGCTTTCATCATCATCCTCATCATCATCATCTCCAGCCAATGCAGCCCTTTCATCAAGCTTTAATTTTCTTTGCAACAACGGTTGAAATTTCAATGCTTCAGGATTCTTAGGTTCAAACAACAAAATCATCTGATATCACTTCTCAGCATTTTTATAGTCCTTTTTCATAAGGCAGTCTATAAACTCCGTTAGAAGTTCATTTGGAGCTCTTCTTTCTACAGGAGCAGATTCTTCCCCATCACTTTTATTGTCTTCATCAGAATCTTCTTTATCATCAGCAATTTTAAGATTACCAACTTTTTTTTACATTTATACTACTGATGAAATCAAATTTGTATTCCTCATCTTTGAAAGCTTTTTCTTTAAGCAGATTTTCAACTGGCAGACGTAACTTTGTGGCATGATGGGACTTTTGACCTAGACTGGTCTGATCATCCTCCCAATGTTGTAATTTATCAGCATGTTCCATCGTATCCAAAGTATTTTTTATCAGCAAGTCATATTTAGATACTTTGAAATCTTTATCATTGTAAGGAAAAATGCTATCATCCTTTCGCCTGACTGCTTGTAAAGAAATCTGTTTCGTTGGTGTACTTACACCCCTACCAGAAGCTGATTCTGGTCTTGGGGGAACTGAACCCACACTTGACCTGGACCATGGTCGTGATGATGCATCAGAGCTAAAACAACCAGTACTTGAACTTTGGCAAGCTGTCACAGTGTTAGTATCCCCTTTTATTATCTCAAGGCTACCCGACTGTTTGATTAATTTTCGAGCTGATGGAGTAGACCTTGCTGAGAGTGCAGGGTTTAAATCCATTTTATTTATTTAAACTTGAGATTTTCTTATTCTTACATCATCTTCAAATGAAGTATACGTGTAGTGCTGTAGTATGACAAATAATATTTTTAAATTTTTATTTATATTCCAGGTCTAGACTACATAGACATCTATATTTATAATAATTTAATGATATAGTCTACTTTATAGATCTTTCATCATGAGTAATGATAATTTTAAGAAACTTTTGTTCTTATTCAGTAACCGTTAACTCACTGATGAGTTAAATTATAAATATAGACGCCAGACGGTTAAGCTAGTTGGACGCCATAGTGTTGTAATGTAACCACTTGGTACACCTGGTGTTTTTGTTATGAAATGTTTAAAAAATTTGCTGCTCAGTGTGCATTATTCTGGCACTTTTAGGTTGGAGATTGGGAGAAAGAAAAAAACAAATAATACATTCATTTATCATTTAATTAAATTAACGTAATTATTTTGACTTCCAGTGGAGCATAGGACCTGAACAGTACTTCGTAATAGGACTCTGTTCTGGGCACTTACCCTCAGTTGGGTCCATGTTCATCCTGCCATCTTTCCTTTTTGGACTACTGATCATCTCGTTTAATTGTCTCCCCTTGAAAATGTCAATTGATGAGGTAATGTATGCAACCATTTTGTTCTTTGGATTGCAAGATAAATATTCAGATTATTCTTTGGTAATTTTAAAAACTAGATTTTTAATTGAAAGTCTAGATTCGTTTATATTTTGTCTCCTACAGCCCAGGCGATGTCCACATTTTAGCAACGTCCACATAGTTAATGTCATCGTCAAACAAGACCAAACCTCTGACCACGTCTGCCCTAAAATATGTTGTCAGTGCTGTAAGAAATTGAGATTTCAGATTAATCCCTCCATCCATCCCAGTGGTGCTGCAGCCCATGGAGGCCTCTGGCCTGCTTCCATTCAGATCTCTCCTGGGCCTTTCGTCTCCACGCCCTAACCCCAAGCTGTTGCAGATCTGCTGCCACGTCATATGGCTTAATTAATTAGAAAAGAACAGAACAAACTTCTCTCTCTTTCTGTTTTTCTCTTCTCTTTCTCTTCTCTTTCCCCTCTTTCTCTTTTCTCTTTCTCTTCTCTTTCTCTTTTCTCTTTCTCTTCTCTTTCTCTTATCTTTCTCTCTCTTTCTCTCTATTTCTCTTCTCTTTCTCTTCTCTTTCTCTCTTTCTCTTATCTTTCTCTCTCTTTCTCTCTATTTCTCTTCTCTTTCTCTTCTCTTTCCCCTCTTTCTCTCTCTTTCTCTTCTCTTTCCCCTCTTTCTCTCTCTTTCTCTTCTCTTTCCCCTCTTTCTCTCTCTCTTTCTCTTCTCTTTCCCTCTCTTTCTCTTCTCTTTCTCTTCTCTTTCCCTCTCTTTCTCTTCTCTTTCTCTCTCTTCTCTTTCTCTCTTCCTCTCCCTCTAGCACGCCTTGTTGCTGACGGCCGTTGACCTGTAGCATCAAACTTCTGGTAGACCGCTGTAGACGTATTAAATTTTAACTAATAAAGCTTCAAGTAACTTGATTAACTTCCTAATGAGCAATACTAAATAGACCTTTTATTATAATACAGACAAAATCAAGTTGATATGAGATCAAATAAAATGTAGTAGACTTTAGTAATAATATTTCTAAAACAAAATCGAACTCACTACAATAACAAAGGCTTTCAGTCTCGTGTTCTGGAGTCGTCTGTCCTAAGAGCGCTGACGACATGGTCACCTATATTGCATCATTTACAGCCAATCGCTAACCGCTTCTCGCCGTTACCATAGAAACACACATACACACTCCATAGCACGCCTTTCCTTTCATCTCTCTCTCTACTCTCTCTCTCTCTCTCTCTCTCTCTCTCTCAGTATTTCTCATTACTTTGAAGCCCCTGGGAAGAAAAAAAAATCGCTTAAATTGAAAAATTGAAAATGCGATTGAAGTATTTCCTACTTTTAATGCATTTCCGGTGTGAGCCTGTTTGTTGTAGGCTCTCTGTCTCTCTCTTTCTCTGTCTCTCAGTCTCTTTCTCCTTTCAGCGATAGTTCAAGATGACCACAGGGGTTTATGTCCAAGAGAGGATTTGAGCCTCTCCATCTGTCACTCACACGAAGTTTGACGATGTCAAATACGAGGACTTACACTACAACTTTGTAAATATATAATATCTTAATACTTCTCAGACGTTCACACACACTCGCGCACACACGAACATTCTTGACCAGCGGTTCTTAAACTGTGTGACACGGCAACAGGAGCTTTCTCTCAGAGGTGCTTCTACAATCTTTTACAAAACCCTTTTTTTTAAACGATGTCTTCCTGTATGTATCAAATTTTTGGTCGCCTTGGGAACGCACCATATGCACATGGGAGATGGAGGTCATCTGCCAAAATTGAGAAAAGACTAAATGTGGCTCAACAAAAATGGCAGAGAGGTATTTTGGGGGTCAGTTACACAGATCGGGTCTCAAAATTGGAAATCCTATGCCGAACTGGGAGTCAAACACTTAGTGAGGTTTTGACAGAGCGTCGCATGACTTTTGCGGGAGATTTTCTCTGACAAAATGAACTACGCATACCAAGAGTTGCGATGACGTGGAGGCCAATACGAGGAAAGCGCAAACAGGGACGTCCTAGTATAGCTTGGCGCCAAATCTTCATGAAGGACCTTAGAACGGTGGACACCAGCTGGGAGGAGGCTCCAGACATTGCCAGTGACAGATCCTTGTGGAGACATGCACCGAACGGCGCGAGTAGATCTAAGTCTAAAAAAGTCTGGAAACGCCTACTTTCTGAACTATTAAGATGTCTAGTATATTGAATAATTATACTGTACAGACATGTCTTCTACCATGAACAGATACAAAATAATACACCAGATATACTAATAAGTTAATAAGGCTTGTTTTCAAGTCCGAAGATCAAGGATGAGTGTAGTATATCTCGTGACAAAGCGGTCCCAGCTCTGACCTACATATTTTGCCACATCGAGCGTAGACATAATTGTTGTCTGCCGTTGGTCAGTTTAAGTGGACGGCGAAAAGAGAACTTTAGATATTCTTATCTTATAAACTACAGACGTTCCTTCAGAAGATAATCTACGTCCTACACGTATCTATCTTATCTTATCTTATATAATACAGACGTTACTTCAAAAAAGATAGTCAAAATAGTCGTGCATGTTAAGTAGAGACTTAAACTCTTGATTAGTCGTTGGTTTTCTAGGCTGCTTCAGGCAGCCCATGATCATGGCTCTTGTGTTTGTGTTTGTAATGTTATAACAGCGCCTTGAGCCTACATTTTGTTTGTTAACAGCGCTTTTTAAAAATTATTATTATTATTATTATTATTATTATGGTTTCACTATTCTTACACAAGATTTCAACACTCTAGGATGGATGCCTGGTCGTGCGGTATGCGCACTGGGCTGTCATTCGGCATTCTCGATGGTCTCGGGTTCATACCCTGCCCGCTGCCATCCCCCGTCGTCCTGCGGGAGGTTTGGACTAGGAAGTAAATTATCTTTAACCCTGAAGGAACATCCGAAACATGTAAAATATTTTTTTTTTACCAGCCATGCCTTTTAAACTGACTCCTCAAAACTCTCTTTAGGTCACCACTGAACTGTATAACGAGCACTTCTTGTCTATTTTAGTCGTGACTCGACACGGCACACACTCACACACAAACACTTTTTTTTTTACCTTTACCTATCCCTTGGTCTGTTGGACCGTTGGGGCACCAAGCAAGATTTGTCGACCGTCTTTCTCCATTTCTCCCTGTCTTTTGCATTGGTTAAAACCTCTATCAATGGCAGGCCCGTCCATTCTTTTATGTTGTCCTCCCATCGCTTTCTCTGTCTGCCTCTTCTTCTTCTTTTTCCTGGTCCTGTTCCCTGAAGGAAGGTCTTTGCGAGCCCCCGTGGATCTTGAAATATGGCCATAGATTTTAAGCTTGCGTTTCTTTACAATAGTTGGCAGGTCTCTTGGCTTGTGATGCCGTCTTTGAAAGTGATGCCTTGTGTAGCATCTCAATTCCATGGTTAGCACAAACACTACCAAAGATAACAATGTTTCTTTGGGTTTGGTTAGACCAGTGTTTCCCAAACCTTTTTTTTTTTTTTCTGGCGGTACACTTCGCACATTCTGAGTATTTAGCGAACACTGCTTATTTTGAGAGAGAGAGATCAATTCTTTGTGTCTTTCTGAGTATTTTATTAAAATTTTGTTTTTTGTATTTGAAGATTATGGTTCAGTGTTTTATGTATAGTTGCTACTTTAGTTTTGAGTCTTCTGTCCTGAAGGCTTTCTAAATTTAGTGATTTTACTAAAGGTGTTACTCTAGTCAAGTGTGAATATTCGTTTGTTATGAATCTCACTGCTCTATTTTGTGTCTGTTCCAGTTTCTTAATGTTTTATTGAGTTGAGGGGTCTTTTGAGCTTTTGTTGCTGAGCAGCCAGCATTGGCTTTATTGTCTCTTTATCTTCAGAAAGCAAATATCCATCTATATCTTTTGAAATATCTGTCATAGCAATCTCCAGGTCGGCTGAACATTTTCGGATATTGTCCTTTGTCATGTTCTGATAATTATACAGAAATCCAAAGAGTTTGGGATGTTCTTCAGCTGCATAAACCAAAATGGTTGAAGAGTTTGCAATGCCTAGCCAACAACTTGGTTGAAAAAGCTAACTCTAAATTCTGGAAGTTTGGCAAGATTTTTTAATTTTTACCTCATTTTTTTTCTCTATCTTTAAAGTTGTTCTGGGTTTTTGTGGGTCAACATAATGACAATGTGCCAAAGTATTTGTAGTCTGGAGGTGGAGTTGACAGTGAATCTAAAACAGAATAAACACAAGATGATTTGTAAGCGAATGTCTTTCATGCTTTCATTTTCTTTAGCTCGCGCAGTGCATTCTGGTCAACGCTCATGAATATTTAATCAGGATACGTCCGAGGTGGCTTTCACTCGACCGCCCCTCTACTAGGTTCTTCTAGGATGTAGACATGTTGGGTGGGGTAAATATGAACACTGGGCTTGAGTCTGGTAAGTTGCTTTCTTAAAATAAATTTTAGAGATGTGGCTATCTACCTTTACCACACTTCGATTCTACAGATGTATTGAAATTTATTGATCGGATTAGTGCTATGTGGTGTTTTGTTTTTTCAAGAAGCTAATCTTTTTATTTCATCATACATTCTAGATTTAAAATTGATGATTACTTCCGAGCATATTCATAAATGATTTTCTTCCTCGGTTAATGCAGAGTAATAAGGAAACAAAGGGAGAGCACTGCACAATAACAAAGTGCAGGTTAATGAGCTTCTTTCCCCTGAGCTTGAGTTGCTGACTCCTAATATAGAATTCATTGATCAAGCCCGTGGTCGTGCTGTGTATCAATCCAATCCACAATCCTAATCCTGGCAACGAAACATAAACACACACACACACACACAGAATAAACACACACACAACACAAAATACACACACTCTGGTCATTAGAGGCGTTTGGCGCGATCACTTCGACCTGGGAGTTGTTTTTATCGAGATTAGGGGTGAGGTGGAGGGTGGGGGGGGGGGGGGGGAGGAAGAAACGTTTTTGACGCCCTAACGTAAGATGTGTTCCTTATATGTAAACATTGCAGCCCCCCCCCCCCCTTGACCCACGTTTTCAAGAAAGACAAGAGCTTCACAGAGTGACCAACAAAAATACAAAAACAAGACAACGGGGTCACACTGCAGACTCTGTGAAACCTTTTTAAAAAGCGGAAGACATTTTTTTTCGGAGAATTTCACACTTGGAGAAACATCCATAAATAGCAAGCGTTTTTTGGTGTATCCGGTGTACAGAATACGGAAGTATTGATACGCAAACTATTTTAATAAAACATATAATCATTTCTATGCACTTATCAGCGGAATACGTTACAGTACTTTACAATACAGTAGAATCACAACTTTAAAACACTTTTTCTTCTTAGTCTCCCTTGGTTCCTTCTTAAAGTAAGAACATAATCTAAGGGTTAACAAATCGTAGAATACTATAATTCAGCAAAGACAAACAGACACAAACACTCTTTTGTTCCCCTGGCAATCAAATCCTTAAATAAGAACAATCTGGTATAAACTTTGTCACATGTAAATTATGAGTGAGTCTGGTGTGAATGTACACTTTGGTTTCTTATAGTTATGTTTTTTTGTTTGGTGTAATTCACAAATTGTAAGACAAATTTCCAAACGGACAATAAAGATTATTATTATTATTATTATTATTATTATTATTATGGCTCCTTCTGACAATGGGTGCGCCCGGATGAGTTTTGGTTACGTCTTGCAGGAGGAATGCTCCCGTCGTCTCAGCGTGGCCCTCCTGTGGAAACGTCCGCCAAGGGAGTCGGATAGGCCAAGTACGGTAGCGCACATAGCTCTCAGTGGGCTACCACACGTACGGTCGAGAGACTGTACACTGCACGTGGTAGGGATAGAACAAAGGCTCGCTAACCCGTCCAACCCCCCCCCCCCCCCATCGATTCGTTCCCTACCGGAGGCCATACGCGCTGTGATGGACCCTCGCACGGGTTCGGCGGGACATTATAGGCATACGAAGGGCCCCCCACGCTTCTCGGCCTCCGGCCTCGCACGGGAGAGGGAACTCGTGCGGGGCTCAAGGGGGTCGTGACTAGCGACACACCAGTTGTGACTATATGATCAATTCGGATAAGGAGGGACTTCGGACAGAGGGATTGGTGAAGAGCCGATTCCTCATCCTGGCCATGGTCAAGAGGTCCTATAATATTGAACTGGACGTTCTCGGACATTAAGGAGATCTGATTCAGGTTACGTCTTGAGAATCTGGTCTGACTAATCAAGCCAATTCTGGAGCGGCAGAGTTTGCCACTGTTCGTGCATGTGTATGCATCTGTCCTAGTTGACAGGGCAGATTCTAATGCAGCTTCGTTTCATTAGCTCTCGGCGAGGTTCGTATCACCACGCACACTCTGTCTCCATGCTGTCCGGTCTTGGGCTATTTCCTCCCACGTGCATCTCCTGGTGGGGTCATGTCTCAATCATGACGTTTTGAAACTGGCCAATATGCACAGCATCTATGGTCTTCTGACACAGAGAAGGCTACGCTGGCTCGGACATGTCAGCCGCATGCCAGATGGAAGAATCCCTAAAGATATCCTATATGCTGAGGTTGCGGTGGGAGTCAGACCCAAAGCCCCCCCCCCCCCCCGAGATTAACCTTTAGAGATGTCTGCAAACGAGACATGAGAACCACAGGCATCAATAAAAGTATGTAAATAAATATGCGTATGTAAATTGTCAAAGTCTGAATCCTTTGGCTTAACATTTTTAGGCGTATATCCGAAGAGATTAGAGACAGCAATTTGACCCCAGATTGACCTGCAGATTATTATTTTTAAAAAAAAAAACGCTAAATAAAACTCTATGGACATAGTACTAGGTCCTCGGGGCTCGTAAAGACCTTCCTTCAGGGAACAGTAACAGTAAAAAAGAAGAAGAGGCAGACAGAGAAAGCAATGGGACGTCAACATAAAAGAATGGACGGGCCTGCCATTGAAAGAGGTTCTATCCAGAGAGGAGTAGGGAAAGACGGTCGACAAATCTTGCTTGTTTCCCCAACGGTCCAAGGTATAGGTGAATGTGATAACTGACTAGTGCACATTTGGCTGTCGGAACAATCCACTGGGTTTTATTCAAACGATTTAGCACACATTATAAGTCACTGAGTAACAAGCATGACTAGATTAGCACATGACGTAATTGTCTTCTCCTTTCTGTAATGTAAAAGTCTGTCATAAAATAAACAGAGAGACTACCGGATTTCTTTTAGTCATAACAAAGTCTTTCCTTTGCGTTCCTCTAGAACTGTTTCTCGCCAACTCTTCATAAATTAAATCTTCAACTGCGCATCCATAACTATATAGCCTACGAATACCTTGGATGTCAGCTCTAACAACTGGCCTATGCGCGATTTACATAAACTAATACAGAACCACCAATCTATCTCAGAACTGGAAAAAAAAAAAGAAAATCTGGACACCAGACGATATGTTTCCGTTTAAATATCCATTTATCCATCCAAACGACGCCACTGCTGCCAAAATAAGGCTCGTCTTAACATTCTTTACATTTGGAAGAACCCGGGGGCTTAGTTCCCCCCCCCCCCTCCCCTGCCCACGTCAACAGTCTATTAATTTATCTCGGTCAGCCGTTGTATTGTCTGCCACTCAGTAATAAGCATTATCTCCCCCTTGATCCGCCATTCAGTACACTAAGAAGTGGTCCTCAATCTTCAGTCGCTGCTCAACATTTATAATGGGAAAGAAAAAAAAGATGCATCCAGTCTAGTCTCGTCTAAACGTTCTCGGAAATGTCTAGATATTCTAAAGAAAGGAAAAAAAACAACTCCTAGCGATGGGGTGGGTTTGTCTGCAACCAGCGGTTCTTATGTTGTGTAATTAAGACTTATAACTCTTTCTCTCCTAATCGACGATACCAGCGTTGATTTAGACCTTATTAAATAAAATTAATGTTTAATTTTTTAAACTTGACTTTAAATTATATAAAAAGAGCATGCATTTGCCTTTAATTCTATACCAAATACAACGTTTTCTGATAACAAACAACAAAGCTATTGAAGCCTAATCATAACAAGGTAGTGAAATAGTAATTAGCAAAATGAAGAATTCCTTCGAAATGTTGAAAAATAATTACGGAGACAAAGAGTTAAAATAGTGTTACGATTCTCTCCTACTCAGGCCATCTGTAAACACTGCTAAACACAACACAACACATCAAGAACTTGACAAGGCTCCAAATAATCTGGTACTTTAATAAGGGTCACAAAAAAGAGCCAATAAGACACAATTGGCAGCACAATCAACTGCTACAACGTTAGACTGTATATCACTGTACTCAACTCATAAACTCTACTGTCTCTTCCTGGACTCGTACGTTTCACTGGAGGACTGCACCAGGACCGACTTCATGGTCGACAAACAGTCCCGGTCTCAACGCTCTCCGGTCTTGAACTGCCGCTTTCTTACACACTGTGTCTCTGGTCTGCGCAGGACTATGATCAGATGACCATAACACGGGCGCTATTCACGTGCAAAGTTCATGCCAGTATTGTCCCTTGCCTTTCAATATAGCACGCTAAACTATATTACTGGCCTGTGTCACCAATGTAAGCTAGTTACACACAGTTAACCCCTTTTCGTCGAGAATAGGGTTATAACAATAGATTCTTCATTAGCCTCCTTCAGTCGTAGAACGACTATGGTTCATCTCAGAGCGCACTTCCTCATGTGGCTGTGGAGCCCTATTTTGGAGAGACACTCCCGTCCACAGATAGCGCAGGTTAAGTGAGATGAAAGCCTGGGCATTGTTTATGGTCGGAACGATGTCACCCACACAGCAGTTCCCCCCTCTCCGCGCAGCTGATGTGACCAAAGGAACGGAATATCCGATACAGTTTGGGATCAGTAGCGCCGCAGGATCTGCCAGGCTGTAGCACGGTGCCACAGTCTGCCTATAACTAATGAAATTAAAAATCCCAGTCTTCACCAGGTACCCCGTTCGGAAGTCAAGCACTTTACCGCTCTGCCACCGCGACTTCCCTAGCAACGTTAAGGTTATAAAAATGGTTTTCATCAATGTCATCATCATCTTTCCTTTGCGTTCCTCGTGGAACATAGGGCCTCAGAAAAAACACGTTCCTCGTGGGGTATAGGGCCTCAGTAAAAACACGTTCCTCGTGGGGTATAGGGCCTCAGTAAAAACACGTTCCTCGTGGGGCATATGACCTCAGTAAAAACACATTCCTCGTGGGGCATAGGGCCTCAGTAAAAACACGTTCCTCGTGGGGCATAGTGCCTCAGTAAAAACACGTTCCTCGTGGGGCATAGGGCCTCTGTAAAAACACGTTCCTCGTGGAACATAGGACCTCAGAAAAAAAAAACACGCCACTCTCCTCGGTCTTTTGTTAGTTTTTTGATGGCTTCCCAGTTCTTTCCTGTTCTCTCTGCTTCATCTAGTATACTGCGTCGCCACGTTCTTTTTGGTCTTCCTCTAGGTCTTGTGCCCTGGGGGGTTCCACTCTAAGGCCTGTCTAGTTCTGCTGTTGGTATCAATGTTGTTAGACGATAAAGTAGATAAAAGGAATGTAGAAGGTTTTTCATCGATAAACAAACGAAAAAATCTTTAGAGACGGCTAGTTAACTATTTCTCTCCGTAATTATTTACCAGTTCTTGTGGAATCAACGCTGGTATCGTAGGTTAGGAGAGAAGGAGTTAAAGGAGTTTTAATATATACATATCACATACATCATTCTGTGGAACTTAAACAAGCTTCTTATTTCTATTCATATCTGGCTACTTTTTTAAAATTCCGCTGCAGACCTATCCATAAAACCATTACAAACTAATGTAGGCTAGTTCATCAGGTCATAACCTTTGACCACATGACGGTCTAGAAAGAGAGCCCAAAATTAAATTTAGAATTACATGCAACTTTGCTGTTCATGTTGTGTGTTGTCTAAATTTGAGGATCTTCCAGCACGCCAGGGGCACCGCTGCGTTTCATTTGAGAATCTCTGCACCCAATGCGTCTTAGTTTGAACTTTGACCTGCTTCCCTTACACCACACACACACACACACACACACACAGAACTGCACTGGTACTAGTTGGTACACATTATTTCTTGCCCGCCTTTATTACGTCATCAGGCTAATTTTAGAATGGAACACACACACACACACAATTCGTTCAGACCAGACGATTGTAGTTAGAAGAAGGAAAATAAAATAGCTTGTATTTAAAGCGATCATGTTTTAAAACTAGAAGTTAGTCGATTCTGTACGCACCATGTGAAAAGACCGATGCAAGGTGTATAGTTTCATGCTTTTAATACAACTTTATTAATTTTGTAACAGTCTCGTAGGTGTGCACCTTCACAAGAAAGCACTACATATATATATATATATATATATATATATATAATATATATATATATTATATATATGGCTCCTTTTTGTCTCGGAAGTCACTGGTTTTGGTTTCGTCTTGAATCTGGTGTGGCTAATCAAGCCAATTCTAGAGCGGCAGACTGCCAAAATTCGTGCATGTTTATGCCTCTGATTTAGGGCTAGCGGACAGGGCAGCTTTCTTTTTTTTTTCCCTCTTAATTAAGGCCGCTTCAATTCTTTTGTTCTCAGCGAGGGTTGTCCCAGCACGCACAGTCTGTCTCCATGCACTCCGGTCTTTGGCTATTTCTTCCCACATACTTTCGTGGATGTCTGTGGCTCTCTTGTCTAGCTTGCAGACATTTTTATAGTCTAGTCCAGCGGTTCTCAACCTTTTAAGCTCGGCGACCCCTTTTTACAAATCCCCCACTCTGCCGCGACCCCCCCCCCCATACACAAATACAGAATTGTAGGGTAGACAATAACATTCCATATTTTCGATGATCTTAGGCGACCCCTGGCAAATGGTAACTTGAGAGAGGGCCCCAAATGTGTGTTTTTTACATTGAATATTAAATATTACACAAAATGCAGGGCCCTCCAAAGAGATCAACCCCCCGGGCCCCCATATGATGGCAAATTCCTAGCTACGCCCCTGCACTGCAAGAGATGTCTGTGCTGTACATTTGAAAAAGTAAGAGTACTCTAGAGAAGACGACATAAACTGTCATTTCTAAATTAGAAACTTGAGTCAAATTTATAGAAGCATCTGTAAAGAAATTGAAGTGGATAATGTATTTTTTTGATAGGCTCAGGTTATTCTACGATTTATTCTGTGCCACCAACAGGGCTGTCATTACAGACGACATAAAAAAGGAAAATACTGTGTGCTAGACTGTAATGAACTGTGTGATGAACTCTGTGATGGAATGTGTAATGATCTGTGTTGAACTGTATGATGTAATATATAATGAACTGTATGAAGTAATATGTAATGAACTGTGTTGAATTGTGTAATGGTCTGTGTGGTGTAATATGTAATGACTCTGTGATGGACAGTGTAATGAACGGTGTGATGGACTGAGTGATTTAGTGTGTAATAATTTGTGTAACGAACTGTGTAATGAGCTGCGTAGTGGACTGTCTCTTGACCTACTCTAGAAAATAGCCACACCTTATTTCTAAGTCTCATAGGGTTATGATCTCTTAACTTCAGCACCTCCAGTCTGGCCAGTATCTCGTCCGCTTTCTTGTTCACAATCCTCTTAATCATATTCTTACTATCTCAATAGCATGTTTCACTTAGAATTCTTATCTTATATAATACAGACGTTACTTCAAAAAGAAGATGATTATGTCCTACGCGTCATGCTATTCACAGGTGATAACCATCATTTTCAAGACGTTTCCATTTACCGGCTTTGAGAACTAAATAAATATAAAAACTTCAGATGAAAAAAAAATAGTACACCTCTTACTGGTGTAAACGAAACCTGCTATTGCACTTTCTTAAAATTATCAAAGCCTCTAACCCAAAACGTGATAAAGTTACTTCCCTTAACATGAAGTCGTAGGGATGTAAACTTCGTAGAGAGTTGTGGTTCTTGTCTGAATCTCGTCTGCTCCCTACGCCTGCTGTACTTTAAAGACAATAAACTGTTTTAGTTAAAGTGCAAGAACGTAAAACCGTGTTAAGATCTGTCACTTTAAGATGTTTAGCTTGTGGCTATCATTTTTCATTCAGCTTGTTCTTTCAAGCCAATCTATTCTATGAGATGTATTCAAGGAAAGTAACTCTCACCTTTACGACTATATAATTATCCGAGTTATTGTTGTTTTTTTTACTGTAAAGTTATTAGATTATCAGGACACAGCTTATTGAAATAAATTCTGTATAAGGCTACACAAATTCTACATCGAAACAAAGAAAAGAGTGATATCACTCTGTATCACTCCGTATTTTATAAAATAAGATATCACTTTCTAAACAACAGAGTACCGTGTAAAGCAAGCACGTTTCCTGGAATCAGGCTGACATTGTTTGCTTCCCTTTGAACTTAATCTGAGATTGTATTAAAGTGCATACACACTCAGACACTTGTCGCTACAATGACCAGATGTTTTTGACATGTCATCAGGAGGACGCTGTTCTGGAGGAGATGTTTACAATCAAAACTAAGATATCGGTCAAGCAGAAGCAAGATCACATGTTTGATTTCGTCTACAAGTCACGCACGACTTACTTTAGTACTCTGTGTAGATGCTTTTTTTTTTTTAAACAAAGCTTTTATCAACTCACTCTGTCTGTATGTCTATCTGGGTGAATTCTTTTACACGATTTCTCTCGTACTTCATATTCTCGGAATAAGTTCAAATACTGCGCAATTAATAATGGTCGAAAACAACACATGAATCAATAAAAATAAACCAATTACTGGTTATTAATTAATCTAGTTTCATATAAAAATGGATACAACCCTTGCAATATTGAGAGATATATGCAGCAATTAGACGCTCACATTTGTGGTTATTAATTAATCTAGTTTTTTTAAAAGAGAGATAATACTTACAATATTGAGAGATAAAGCAGCAATTACACTGTCCTTTCTCTTTATTCAATTTAAACTTTGTTTTTTTTAAAAGTATTTTGCATATTTTGCTTGTTTAATTTTTCTGCCCCCTCCCCCAGCAAGACTGAATCGCCCCTGTATTCCTTAAGAATTTAAGATAATAATTCCCAGGATTCATGTCCTTTAAAGAATTATATAAAGTTATAAAGATTTATAAAAATAATTTATACTATTTTAAGGGCCCTTTAAAAAAAAAACTTTTTTTTTCGATGGAGACAAATTTAGAAAAGCTAATACAAAGACCTCTTTAGCGATATATAATAATTAAGTTCAGTAATGTGTGATTACATGGCATTTCAAAACAAAAATCCATAACCCTTCACTCTCCAAACTCTCGCATTTTTGGCCTGATAATCATGGATTATGTTGGGCGTGGCAGACGCAGAGTTATTGTTACAAACTAGGAGAAATTACGCCCCTTGCCTCAGTCTATCATTAAGTGGCTTAGCTCTTGTTATTAACTGAATTATTAATATGGGCCAATCATGCAATTGCGCAAGACAAGCGAGACTCTCCGAAAAGAATAAGAAAAATAAGAGAGAGAGAGAGAGAGAGAAAGACGATTACGAGAATTAATGTTACACAAAAACAGTTAGGCGGCCCCTGCAGTCAGTTTTCGTTACACATATGACTAACTCAGCTAAGCTCAATCACAAGTAAATATTTCTGCTACTGTCATTGCAAAGAAGGACTGTTATTTGACCTCTAATTATGACGTTCTGTTGATTTAAAAATGGTTTGTATGTAATTGCATGATATATGCAGATTTAATTTTAAAATCTAAAAGGGCGCTTGGGAAAAAACTAGCCATTCGATGTATGAATTCTATTTAAACACTAGAGTCTGACAGACGGTAGCTTAACGGGATTTACAGTGTCTCCTTTTGTTTCGGCAATGATAACCGTGTGCTTGGATAGCATAGTCTTTTTCATCGTCTTGCTTAAAAGAAATGGTTTTAATGTACGTGCATAAAATATGCATAGCTAATTTTAAAAAGAAACTGGTAGGAGTTGAGAAAGTAAAATGTAACTTGCTACTATTTCAAGTACGAAAATGATGATTTGGAGAAGTCGGATTATCAATTAGCACTTTTAGTTGTTGAGCTCTTGGTAGACAGGCAGACAGACAGATGATGCTTAAGGAGGCTGCTAAATACGATTATACGAAATTGCATCGCTTGCCTTAATTTACGTTGAACTAGGGCTATATCTACTGCCAGCCAACAGTTAGTTGATGTCTCAAAGACTTTACTGTCTACAACCTAAGACTTAAAAATAACAATCATTTCTTTTCTAAATATCGCGACTTTCTGTTTGTACTAAGACTAACAAAACAACTGACAGATTTCAATTAAAGTGGATTTACTAAAGACAGTCGTAAATTTTATCCATCTAACCATCCAAGTGGCACTACAGCCCATAGAGGGCCCTGACCTGCTTCAACACATCTTTCCATTCATCTAACCATCCAAGTGGCACTACAGCCCATAGAGGGCCCTGACCTGCTTCAACACATCTTTCCATTCATCTAACCATCCAAGTGGCACTACAGCCTATTGAGGGTCTTGGCCTGCTTCAACATATCTTTCCATTCATCCATCCATCCCAGTGGCACTACAGCCCATTGAGGGTCTTGGCCTGCATCGACACATCTTTCCATTCATCCATCCATCCCATGGCACTACAGCCCATTGAGGGTCTTGACCTGCTTCGACACATCTTTCCATTCATCCATCCGTCCCAGTGGCACTACAGCCCATTGAGGGTCTTGGCCTGCTTCAACACATCTTTCCATTCTGTTGTAGAGCTACTTCTGCATCATCAATTCATCGTATTTGTGATCTGCCTTTGTGACGCCTCCTGCCTTTTAGTATTTGCCAGTATACTATTTTTATAAACATAAATTTACTATTTATAAATATTTATTTAAACAACTGGAATCTATGAATGGCTCTGGCTAGGATCTACCACTGGGATTATTGAGATTAATGAATGGGAACAAACTGGGATCATTGATTGTTTAAAACATAAAACACAAATGACTGAGATCAACTTTTAGAATCAATGACTGGACTCGAATAAATAACCGGACCAACCACTGGGAATAATGACTGGGATCTATAACCGGACCAACCACTAGGATTAATGATTAATGATTCAAGACTGAAATCAATGACTGTTATCGAAGACTGGAATCAATGACTGTTATCGAAGACTGGAATCAATGACTGTTATCGAAGACTGGAATCAATGACTGTTATCGAAGACTGGAATCAATGACTGTTATCGAAGACTGGAATGACTGTTATCGAAGACTGGAATCAATGACTGTTATTGAAGACTGGAATCAATGAGTGTTAACACAGGCTGGAATCAACTAATGTGATTGAAGACTGGAATCAATGACTGTTATAGAAGAATGAAATCAATGACTGTGATCAAAGGCTGGATTCAATGAGTGTTATCAAAGGCTGGAATCAATTAATGTGATTGAAGATTGGAATCAATGATGTTATCAAAGAATGGAATCAATGACTGTTATCGAAAACTGGAATCAATGACTGTTATCGAAGACTGGAATCAATGACTTTGATCAAAGGCTGGATTCAACGAGTGTTAACACAGGCTGGAATCATCTAATGTGATCGAAGACTAGAATCAATATTGTTATCAGTGACTGGAATCAATGACACTGATCGAAGACTGGAATCAATGACTGAAACCAACTCCAGAATGGTTTGCAGGTGAAAGTTTTCTTTTTTTAGTTATAAAATCAATGGATTGTGAAACTATCTGGCATATCTCCGTCTAGAAAGAGACACACATACACACCCAATGGTAGCCAGGAGAATAAATGGTATGATGAAAATATTTAAGTATATTTCTTACTCTTAGTTGACCTCACTAACACTTTCCTGGCCACTGTAATGGTTTGGCTTTGTATGTCATTATAGAAAGTGTGAACGTATAAAGCAGTGTTTCCCAAACTGTGTTCCGCGGAACCCAGGTGTTCCGCGAGGCCTGAATAGGTGTTCCACGAACTACTGGAATAATTAATTAGTGAATTAACCTTTCTAAAAAATAAGCAAAGTGTTCCGCTAAATACTCTGAATGTTCGAAGTGTTCCTTTAATGAAAAGGTTTGGTAACCACTGGTCTAAAGTATTACTCGTAATCTAGCTGACTGATCTTGTGATATTTACAAAGCCTATTTTTTTTATCAATTCACTCTGTCTGTCCGTCTGTCTGCATAGTACAAATTTTGAACACGTTTTTTATCCCACACCCATTCTCGGATCAAGTTGAAATTTTACACAATTATTTATTGTACCTAAGAAAACATGAATCAATGTAACAATTAACCATTAAGTCAATTAATTATTGTTTTTGATATCGAAAAACAGGAAAAAAATTCTACATTATTGAGAGATATAAATTTTAAAAAAGGGGGGGATAAGTGCAGTTTTTTCCCCTTAGAGAAGCTCTTTTTTATATTTTATGCTTTGCTTGTAACATATGTAATGTGACAGTTGGTCTTAAATGTTTTATTTTATAATATCTAGTTGTCTATGTGTTTTTCTTCGTTCAGTTTAGAGACTAGGCATAGCATGTATCTTTAAAACTGTATAACCCCTAAGATATTGATACATGATACGTCTATTGATTATGTGAAATAAGCAATGAGTGTCATGGTAGCCCAGGGTTTGAACTCAGTTCACTTGGACGCTATTATCTTCTGCCGCTGTGTTTGAGCTACCTGCCTGGATGAATAATCTTATTTATTTCTGAATGAAGATTAAAACTAATTTTATTGAATTTCCCTGCGTGTGTTTCTATTTAAAGAAAAAAAATAAGCCCCTTTTTTTTGTTTTGTTTTTTGTCAGTTATTTCTTTGAATGTTATTACTGTTGTTCATTAACCCCTTGCTGTGAAGTGTAGAAATCGAAATGTAGACTTAATCTTTGTACAATGTACATGTTCCATCAGTAGGCTACATCGTAGGATATTAAGAGTTAACACTTGACTGCAAACGATTGCAACTTATTATTAGACTGCTGCAACTGTATCACGTACGATCCATTTTTAATACTTCTGCTGAAAGTTTAGACCTGCACAATTTCATGCGATGACGTAGTCTATAACCTTGACCTGATAGCACGCGGATTAGTCAAATATATATGTTAACACATTTGGTATTGATTTATTTATTTTAAAAAAATGAACTAATACCGTCTGCTGGTTGGGAATTAAATCTTTTCTTATCTCTTTACTTTACTGTTTTTGATTGATTGTCATTTCTTTCCAGTTCATTTTGACATTCAGTTTTCTTTTTTTTTTTTTTGCGATGGCTTTCTATCATGAATTTTGTTTGTTTGTTATGGCTTTTTATCATGAATTTTTTTTGTTTGTTATGGCTTTTTTATCATGAATTTTGTTTGTTTGTTATGGCTTTTTTATCATGAATTTTTTTTGTTTGTTATGGCTTTTTATCATGAATTTTGATTGTTTGTTATGGCTTTTTATCATGAATTTTGTTTGTTTGTTATGGCTTTTTTATCATGAATTTTTTTTGTTTGTTATGGCTTTTTATCATGAATTTTGTTTGTTTGTTATGGCTTTTTTATCATGAATTTTTTTTGTTTGTTATGGCTTTTTATCATGAATTTTGTTTGTTTGTTATGGCTTTTTTATCATGAATTTTTTTTGTTTTTTATGGCTTTTTATCATGAATTTTGATTGTTTGTTATGGCTTTTTTATCATGAATTTTGTTTTTTTGTCATGGACCAGACCTATTTCTTGCATGTAAGTTACCGGCAGTATCAGTGTTTAAAAAAAAATTGGTCACCTATTGGAACGGACCATGTGAGGCTTCATTAAGCACAGATGGCGACGGTTTCGTTGGGCCGAATAGCACCTCGGCAAACCGGATAAGGCCCGCGGGTCGTAGTTTGATCCTAACTTTTGCTGCACACCACATTTTTTGTGTTTTGTTTAGTGCTCTGGATATCTGCCCCTTCCTCCTCTCCCCCCCCCCCCCCCCCGCTCTCTAGCATTTAACAATGTTCATCTCTCTTTAAAGTTGATTTTTAATGATTTGATAAAATGGTAAATGTATCCTGTGGCATAGTGGCTGAGTGATTAAGCGATCGGCATCCAAACCGTGAGGTCTCAGGATCTAATCCTGATGAATTGTGGGATATTTTTATGACGCCTTAAGTCCACCTAACTCTAATTTGTACGTTAGTTAAGTACAATACCTGACTAATGTTAGTAAAGTACTGTACCTGACTTATGCTAGTAAAGTACCGTACCAGAGTTATGTTAGTAAAGTACCGTACCAGAGTTATGATAGTAAAGTACAGTACCTGACTTATGTTAGTAAAGTACAATACCTGACTTATGTTAGTAAAGTACAGTACCTGACTTAAAAATTGTTGAGTTTTACACCATCTGCCCCATAGATCGAAAAAGGGGGGGGGGGGTGACACCTTAAATGCCCCCTGTCTCCTCTTCCCTTCCTGTTACGCCATTCTCATCCCCCCCCCCTTTTCCCTTTAAACAAACACACTTATTGAGTTTTATTTTTTCTTGTTTTTGTTGACCAGTCTTATCATGGCCAGGGGCGTAGCTAGGAATTTCCCATCGTTTGGGGGCCCTGGAGGCATGATCTCTTTAGGGGCCCCTGCATTTTGCGTAATATTTATTTTATAATGTACAAAAAACACTCATTTCGGGGCCCCCTAAAGTGGGCGTGGATTTTCAAATTCTCCCGCCTCCTCCCCCCCACCCTAGCTACATGGCTGGTCAGATACACCTCTGTAGAGGAATCAAGCACGAACTGTGGCAGCCAGAAAGAAGAACCAGCCAAGATTTCATTGATATCACTGTTACTCATACAACGCAGCTTTTTTTTTTTTTTTTTTTAAAGTTTAGGGTGACATGCACCGAAATGTTGACCTTGCAACACGCTTAATCTATTTTTAGACCATGTTAACAGGACTGCAGCTAAAAATAAAATATGACGTCTTTAACTGTAATCTATAACGTTGACAGTGTGTGTACGTGTGTGTGTGTGTTTGTTTGATTGTGGAGGGGAGAGAATGGGTGCATGTGCAAATGTTGAAATGGGACGTGTAAACGAAAGAATTATGCAAAAATTGCAAACCTGTTCAGCTACATGGAAATCCCTTACGATAATCTTCTCCTGGTCAACAAAAATGTACCCTACATCCTACGAAATACTAGCTAACCAGAGGCGGTGTCCTTCAACAAAAGTCGGGTAAAAGGTGCGGAATTCAAATATTTAAAAAAAAGAAATCAACTATAAAAAAATGTTACCCTCTCAAAACTAAAAGTCATTGGGTCTGTCTTTCTCTATAAAGACAGGGTGCTATTGCTAAAGTATTACACCATATAGGACCCTATCGCCCACAACGAAAAAAGTTAGTCTTACGTACAATCTCTTAATATCGAACTATTTAATATACTATATGTTGCATTTCGGCCGTAATCTCCCCCCCCCCTCCCCGTTCACAATTTTTGCACCTTTATTTTTTTTTTTGTTATAATGATACCCCCTTACTTTTTTTTTGTTGCTGAGGAAAAAAGAGCTCTCTGGCAGAAGAAAAGCGCCAGAGAAGAAAAGCAAGGTCAATGACACTAGCTCCAGCTGGAATAACCTGCCCAGTGTGTAGCCAAACATTCCGGGCTCACATAGGTCTCACCAGCCACATGAGGAGGTACAAAACCCCAGTGCAAAGCCCTCAGATCCCTGGATGACAAAAGTGGTCATCATCAAACCACGATGGACAAACTATATATATATAAGTCAGTGATATTTTACGCTCATAATAAAAATTTGATAACTTTGTCAAAATGTCAAATCGTTATACGACGTTATTGTAATAAAAGCCTTTATGTTTGTAAAATGTTTGACATGTTTCGGATGTTACTTCAGAGTTGAAGATAATTACTTCCTAGTCCAAACCTCCCGCAGGACGACGGGGGATGGGAGCGGGCAGGGTTCGAACTTGGGACCATCGATAAATCTGAACGACAGTCCAGCGCGCAAACCACACGACCAGGCGTTGGACAAAACCGTGTTATTTATATAAACTTCGCTTTGTCCTCACATCTAATAAAGTCTCTCAATCTTCATCCTGACATGCTTAGAAATAGTTATATATTATCGAAAGCAATTTACAATTCAAATAACTTTGCAGGGGAGAGAAAAACAAAACTTGCAGGGGAGATAAAAAAAACAAACTTGTATTAAATGCTTAAGCGTTTTATTTCCCTTTCAGTAAAAACAAATGATGTGGGGACATGTCCTGTGTCAGCCTGACCTATTGATGTTACAGAGGCATAACCTGGAACGTTTGGTCAGTTATAAACTAATTTAGAAAAAAAAAGGGTCCACCAATAAATCAGAAGAGTTATTATTATAAGTTCTGAGTTTAAGAGTTAGCGGTCGGCATGTCTAAGGCAATTTATCCCAATTAAAATCGGAATGAAACACCCCGAGCCAGTCAGAAGATACGCTCCTGTAGTTGGCCTCAGCGCCATTGATTTCACCGACTTTCTATCAGCCAATGAAACTCGAGCCCCGGTTGATAGGCACGTAACCCTTGCTTCTGGCTAAAATTCCATTTCCGTGTCGAAAAGCGGGAAAATATTCGCCCCCACCACATACTCGCCCTACCTCGTTTTAAATTAGCTTTCAACTCACGTGATATTTCTGCACTGATAAGATTTAATTACCTTTTCGAAGTTTATATTATGATTAAATAATGAACTAATATTATTTTTTTGGCACTTTCTTTACAAGAAAATAAAATTCATTTTGGTCCCTTTAACAGAGGAATTTTTTGATGATTCGGCAGGTCTGACGTACCACCCTTTGACGAATGACATGAATCTTTCTCTTCATGTGACTGTAGAGCCCTATTCTCGAGAGACTTTCCCGTCCACATATGTCTTATCTTATCTGATACAGACGTTACTTCAAAAAAGAAGATGATTACGTCGTACGCATCATGCATTCAGTCATGCATATTAACCAATGACTTAAATTCTGCCAAGTCACTGGTTTTCCTGGCTAGCTCAGGCAACCCATTTCATGCTCTAATAGCACTAGGGAAGAAAGAGTATTTGTACAAATTTGTCTAAATGTAGCTAAATGTATCGCAGGTTAAGATAGCATTCGCTTCGGTGGTACGGTATAAGAAGCATCCATTTTTTCGTTTGGCACGCTTTTCTTCCAGAGTTGAGTTCAATTCTTTTTAGATGTCCATAACTTTCTTAGTCACCATCTTTCCACATAGTGCAGTCTAGAGTCTAGGGCTATATCTTCGCAGTAGTCAGCTTCAATGTTCACTGCTTTGAGGTCTCGTTTGATTACATCCACATATCGGAGGTGGGGATGACCAGGTTTTCTTAAGCCAGCCTAGAGTTGTCCATAAAAGATGACTTTCTGAATATATATATTTATAGCTTTTATATAGCGCTACTTTCATGCTAATAGCATGCTCAGAGCGCTTTGGTCCAATCTCATTTGTGGACCAGTGGGGCGAGGGGGTATCTAGGAGTTGGTTTTACGTGCTGCCTTTAGGCGCTCAGTCGAACCTCGATCCCCCTTCTAGGTAGCCAAGCCAAGCCAAATTCAAGCGCACTTAGCCTTTCGACCACGCTTCCCACAATACAATTGTCCTCGTATGATTTCAATTGCTGCGTTAGATTCCGTAGTCGCTTAACTCTTTCTCTCCTAATAAACGATATCATCGTTGATTTCACCTCATTAAATTTAATCAATGTTTGGTCTTATAAACCTTCATTTGTGTTATATAAAAAGAGCATGCATTCTCCTACAATTCTCTACCAAAAGTAACGTTTTCTGATTACAAATAAAAATGTTATTGAAGTTTAATCCTAACATTATAGAATGCACAAATGTGAATAATGAACAATTCTGTAAGAACGTGGAGAAATAATTACAGAGATAAAGAGTTACTATCCAGGCTATGTGTTTCATCCTTTTATTTTTTTCCATCTTCTACTTTGGTCATGTATAGATACAAGATACCGTATATGGAAATGAGCAGACACGAAATTACTAGATCTAGATGTGGTATTGAATCATTGAATATGATCAGTTTATCAGATGTAACGTTACGTTTGAGTGAAACTAGTGTGAATGTATATTTTGTTTCTATAGTTATGATGTATTTTTAAATGAACAAATCGTAAGACAAATTTCCTATTGGGTATAAGGATTATTATTGTTGTTATTAGTTATTCACTGGCTCTGCCAGGATGGAGATCTGGTAAAAAAAAATCTATTTTTGTCTCCCTTTGACAACGTCTGCTGTGAATGTTGCAGGTGAACTTTACTGCTTTATCATTTCATTATGTACATATGAATAAACTATATATGTCCATAGATCGGCATTCAGGTTGTTCATTTATTGCTGCAAGAGTTAATTAGATATTCCTGGCATCTTGACAAACGTAAAGAGTGGCATTGCAAATGTCTCATTATAGTGTCATAACAAGTTAATAACAACGCTATACATGCATGACAGTGAAAAACGATGTATCGACCTGTGGTCACGGTGTCTGGCAAGGGAATCTACTCATACGCATCACATGTATGGGGAGTGTATCCTGTAGAGCAGTGGTTCTCAACCTTTAATGCTCGGCGACCCCTTTTTACACCCCCTGCCCCAACTCTGTTGCGACCCCTTCCACACACACACATGCAGCAATAAAAGAATAGACAATAACAATCCATTTTTTCGATGGTCTTAGGCGACCCTGGCAAATCGTCAATCAACCCACTAGGGGGTCGTGACCCACAGGTTGAGAACCCCTGCTGTAGAGAGAGCTGAACCCAATCTTGCTAAGGCATGGGGGATTTACATTTTACGATTCAATATTTCTAAAGAGGTTGGAGTCCAGTATGCTTTGATTAATTACCTGACCAGATAGTCATGGCTTTTGGTGGTTGCCCTGGCCATGTTACTTATTTATTTGTTTATACCCCAGTTTATTTCGCTAGTGACGGCAGTAGTTGAGCTATTTACATCCTAGGAATCATTTGGCTTTTGCCTCTTTTTTTGGGTTAGGGTTAGGAGCCCCATGGCTTTGTCTTGGAGGGGGAGTTGACTACGAAGATCTGATTTGTGAAATTGTGACCCTATAATATTTACAAAAGATTTTTACAAATGATTAAATTTTTACTAACTTTACTATTTGAACTGTGAATAGACCTTGTTTTTTTTAATGATTTAACTGTAAGGAATTTAGCTCTTGTAAAGGGAGAGTAATCCTTTGGGGATTACGGGCACGGCGTGGCCTAAATTGTGCCGATGTGCCTAAACTCAAACTATTTTTTTGGGCTCTGCCTCTTTTTTTTTTTTTTTGGGACTACTGGCTTCTTCTATTTAGAAAAAGGTACAAATTAAATGTTTACAATTTCAAATAAAATAACTATAATGTGATCAATGCTGGAAATAAACATATAGTTATGTTAAAGTTGTTGTAGCATTTTAGTTATGTTAAAGTTGTTGTAGCATTTTATCCGTGCAAGTTTCACCCTAAATTGCTATTACTTACTTCAAGTACAATTGATTAAACAAAATACATAGCTTATACAAAAGAAGCTCAAACAATGACAAAATATTGAAACGATTAATCCTGTGAAAATATTAACCTTTAACATAATGTAGACTTAAAATCTAATGACCAATTCGTACAAGTGCTCCTTCTTCCCCAGTGCCATTAGAGAATGGAATGGGTTGCCTGAATCAGCCAGGAAAACCAACGACTTAGCAGAGTTTAAGTCATTGGTTAACATTCATGACTAGATTGGCACATGTAATATATAAGATAAGATAAGAATTAAATACATCGTTTTAAATCTCTGCTTTGTAATTAGTAGATAGTGCCTCATTGTCCCGTTAAACTCTAAGATTATAGGCATTGCATAGCAAAGGTAGCAACCAAGGGCACTAGGTAGAGCTAAATTTGAGGGCTTTTTTTTTTTTTTTTTTTAAGTTTCAAAGATTTTGTCTAAAATTTTGTTTTCCAATCAGATTTTCTGATTCCTCTTAATTCTCTTATTTTAACTCCTTCTCTCCTAGCTGTCGATACCAACGTTGATTTGATCCCATTAAATTAAATTAATTTTTGGTTTTATAAACTTTAATTTGTGTTATATAAAAAGAGCAAGCTTTCTCCTATAATTCAATACCTAATATAACATTTTCTGATAACAAACAAAAAAGTTTTTGAAGTTTAATCATAACAGGGATGTGAAACACACATTGGCAAATGAGTAATTCCATCGAACGTGGAAAATAATTACGGAGAGAAAGAGTTAAGATTTTCCTTATTCTTGTATCTTTTTTAGTTTTCTCTTATAATAGACAACTAGCCTGACATTACCCGCGGCCTGCGGGTCTAAGTTTGTGTTTACTCATCTAGTGGATTGGATTTAGATGTATGTTGAAACACAAAATTGAAGGTCAATTTTATTACGTAATAAAATCAATAGACTAACTTTTGTATTTTCATGTGTCAAAGTAAAAAACTATCTGCGCAAAGTGTAGTTCTTAAAATTAGATCTAGATCCTTTCGATCTTTTCTCATGTAAATATGGGCCTAAATCGATGAAGTTATAATTAGGGGTGCACTGGATAGTACTTTTTGATATCCGGCCGGGGCCGGATATGACCGGATAGTAAGAATTGATATTCGGCCGGATAACTGTCTTGTTAATAGCTTGTGTTGCTGAACATTTTACGAAAATTTAAATCACATACCTATATTGGTTGGTTTTATTTTTTTTCCTTTTATATACCTTATTGTTTGAAACTCTGTTACTGAATGTTTATTCAAGCTTAACAGTATTTCTAAAAATCTGTATAGCATGAGTGTGTCTGTGTGTGCGTACGATGCCACCAACTGTAAAGGATGTGTGTAGGAAGGTCAATGTAAATAATGTTAGTATATATTTAACTAGTTACTAATGTAAATTTCTCATAAGTAAAGTGCAATCTGCCTTGTATAGTGGTCGGATGTATGTGTTCATGAATTTCAGACCAACAACCTGGTCAGATATACCTAGTGAGCCTACACATGTAATCCTAGTGTAGTGTGTATAGTTGTTTGTGTTAACCATCAAACATTGTTTTTGTTCTTGAGCATACGCAGCAATAGAGTTGGGTGTCAGTAAAAAAAAGATAACACATCGGCATGGTCAGTCAAGCATATAAATAAATTATACCCGTCCACTAGTTAGAGGTCAAGGGTTGTTGATTTTTACACTCCAGCATATTGTTTCTTTGTTTGCTAGATCTAACTGCGGTACTATTATTCAATTTACTTTATGCGATTTTAAAATTTACTGTAAGGTTTTCCGTTATTTATCGAGTCAAAAGAATTAAACAATGAAATTAGCTTTCTTTCTAAAGATTTTAATACAAGGCAAAAAAATACACACACGCAAACATGCACATCTTTGTTTTATTTTATTGTGCAAAGAACGTATGTAAGAAACATTCAATGCAAAGAACGGATGTAAGAAACATCTTCCTTAATTATTACTTATTAATTATTGTATTCGTGGTTTCAGTAACTGTTACAAAAGGGAACGATAGTAAGTCTATGGATGTCAGGTGTGTAAAAGTCGTCCTAGCCTGATACACAGTGGCTAAGTACGCATCTTAACTCTTAAGTAAAAAAAAATAGCAATAACTAAGTAGTAACAAGGAGTTAATTGACTGTCACAAATTATTAAGAATTTTGTTATCAAATCAAGACACTTAACTGCAGGAGTAATATTCAAGTTAACACGTTAGAACAATTATTTAACTGTAATATTTACTGACAGTGTAATATCCTGGCCTCTAGCCCAATCAAGTGATTAAGATTTTTCTCCAAATAAGCAAACTCTTTGTCCGGATACCCGTGTAGATGTTTGGCTTGAAGTCCAGTCCCCCCCCCCCCCCCCATTAAGATTAACTACTAAGTAAACAAACCTAGTTCCCTAGTGTGACCTCTAGAGTCTAGAGCGTGCTTACGTCCATCGTATCTTACTTGGGGTCACCTGTCAATCAATGAACTCAATGTGATGAACTAAACAAATAAAAGGGGTAGGGAGTTGTTCATCTGGAAATATACCTAGTCCTAGTTACCTTAGAGGTGTGGCTCTTGTAGTCCAGCCCCCCCCCCCCCCTAAAGATTAACTACTAAGTAGTTCCCTCGAAAGGTGTGACCTCTAGAGAGTGTCAATACGCTGACATTAAACCTACGTCCATCGTATTGAACTTGTGGTCACTTGCCTATAAAAAAAAACCCTCAAATAAATGGGGTGGGAGTTGTTCATCTCTACCTCTGGAGATATACGCACACAGCTAGACAGACGTCTGGTCAGCATGAAGTAGTCAAGGAATGTAGCATTTTAACATGTTAACTAAACTACTCAAAGGTCAAGACAAATTGAAAAAAGTGCCAGCCATTGCTGCTCTGTATGTCAAGCGCATTAATGATGTAAAGTTTCATCTCTGTTTATATTAAGTTATTAACATGCCTTGTCTTTATAATAAACGATGTTTGGTGCATATTCATAATGGCTCTATTTTTAAGCACATTATTTTGTTTTAATATAAACAGTAATACATTTTACAACAGACATTAATGGAACGAGGTCCACTTTATGCATATTAAATAGGTGCATTTTTTAATATCCGGTAGTGATATCCGACCGGAGCCGAATATCACCGGATAGTAAAAATTGCCGGATATTAGGCAGAAGCCGGAGCGACTATTCGGTGCACCCCTAGTTATAATGCTTTCATAGAGTTGCTCAACATTTTTTTTTGAGGGTCTTAAGTTTGTTTTAGGGCTACAATACATACACTACGGTCTAATTTAGTACCCTAGGAACATTTCTGGCAAGTTTTATCAAGATTGGTCAAGCGGTTTTGATCTCTATTAGTAACATACATACGCCTTACTTTCTATTTTATAATATAGAAGATGAAGTTAATCAAAGCGTCCCTATAAGACGAAGTACACATTTGCCGCCTTCTAAAATTCTTGTTTTTAGAATGTTCTCCTTGCTGTCGATGGTGAGTCCTGGAATGTTGCTTGGATGTTTGTGTCACAGTGACTTAAAATGAGAAGACCTGATTGGCCCTGGAGAGGGGACATAATCATGGCACAGAGATCTTGCAGATGTGGAAAAAAAAACTTTATATGATCATCTCGAATACAACCGAAAGTGAGACATCACAAATACAACAGAAAGTGAGTCATCATAAATACAACAGAAAGTGAGACATCACTAATACCACAGAAAGTGAGTCATCACATATACCACAGAAAGTGAGACATCACGAATACAACAGAAAGTGAGACATTCTGAACACAACAGAAAGTGTGACATCACAAATACAACAGAAAGTGACATCTCTGATACAAAGTCAAAACTGGCATGAAAGTTTTCAAACATTTTTAATCAACATTCTGACCAAACAAGATGATAATCCCAAATGTATACTATACACTTTCCTGAAAGATAGTTTGTATGTTGTATATGATATTTAATACAATTTTTAGTACAAATGTGTCAGCATTCTTAAAGCAATAATACTTTGATTACATGCACAACAGAATCAAACTTTTAAAACACCCACACACAAACACACAATCTCTGCATTATCCACACACACACACACTTCAGGTTAATTTATGACTTCCTATCCGTGCAAACATTTTTCAATGCAGGTTCTAACGTTGTAATATTGACATTCAAGTTTGTTTTTTTTTCATGACTTTTTGATGGCAGTCTAATGCACAAAGTAGAAATCTAAGTTATAAAACAAGTTTTAGTTTCTTGCATACTAACCAATTCCAACATCTATCATTGTAACAAATCCCAACACTAGAAGTAAACTTCTAACTATTGATCAGTTCAAAGAGAGTGTATAATCCATCCACCAATCAAAAGCTCCTATTTCAAACTTCTGGCACATCTACTTAAATGAAGATAAGAAATGAAACCACCAGGCAGGTCAATCATTAACTACTGACAGCCCATGAGAATTTTAATTCTTTTTGTACCAACCAACAACCTCACAATTTTTTAAACTCACAGAAAAAAAGATTTAAGTCATTAGGTATGATATGACCAATCTAATGATGTGCCTGATAAACAGTCTAAAACAATTGAGAAAAGAAGTGTAGTGTGCCGTCAGTTCTGTAGTTTGACTTGACACACCACACTTCACACATCAGTCTCCAACAAGATAGTTATAAACTTTGCATGAACATTAGCGTATTCTGCGTCACACTTTCACAGTACATACATTTGTTGACTACAGCATGTCGGTGATGAGCAATGCAAAGTTAGAGAGCGAAAAATAAATATAATCAATCCAATAACCTGGTCAATATTAGAATATAAATTTATATAATCAGTCCAATAACCTGGTCACTGTTAAAATATAAATTTATATAATCAATCCAATAACCTGGTCAATGTTAGAATATAAATTTATATAATAAATCCAATAACCTGGTCAATGTTAGAATATAAATTTAAAAAAAATATTTTAATAAAAAAAAAAAAACTTGTCAATTTGACAACATGGCAAGTAGTCTATCATCGACAGACAACTGAAGGCTAAAGAAAAAAAAAAAAAGACAAACTTAAAACTTGTTCAAATTATCTTAATAAGTATTTTAGTCAAGTATTTAGCTTAGTCAATAAAATAATGTGTGAGAGTAGCTAGTCTGCATGCCAATCAACAAGTTCATAAAACATGTTATCTAGATTATATTTCATAGAGAACTAATGAAGAAAAAATCCTTGTCACATTTACATAAGACAGGGCAATTTATACTGAATTAAAGGCAGGTAACTTCACCATCTGAAAACAAATGATCTGAAAGAGAAAAATAATAAAGTTGGGCATAAAAAAAAAAAGAAAATGCAAAACATAAAAAAAAAAGAAAAGCTAATATAAGGGACATATTCAAAGCATCACAGATAAAGATATAAACAAATATAAAGCATTAACATTCTCAATGATCTGGTAGCTTCCTTATAAAAATCTGGTAAGACTAATGCATAAATATAAACCTTAAACGTAAAAATCCTGAAACAATTTACTTAGAATAAAATGCTGCTTAAAGTTAAAAATGGAGAGAATTATTTAAAGATTGAGCTGTAAATAAAATAATTAAATATCTAAGTGCAACCCAAAATATTTGCTGTCTTCTAATCGTAGATATAAATTTGGTGCAACCTGATACAGGCTTAAATTGGTGTAACATGGTACCAGTAGACAGATGTTGCTTTACTAGTTTTAAAGATTGCAAAATATTATTAAAAGGATGTAATTTTATGAAAATGATCCCAACAAATCTTGATGTTACATTTCATGATTGACTATAGAACTGTTAAACTTGATGGGACATCTCGCCCAACACAACCAACACCCTGTACGGCAGTGCTCAACAACTGAAGAAAACAGCACACTTTTTTCCTTGGCACAGTCTGCAAAAGAGCTGACAGCTCAGCAGCAATAAAGCTGGCTAGAAGAAGAAGAAGATGGGACATCTCATCACAGTTTTTTTTAGTTTAAGTAGCATTCATTTCAACCATGCTCTCCTGTCACAGAAGTTAACAGCAAAAGCAATAAAACTATGGGTAGCCAAGTCAAGCTTGTCTATTATTAAGCCCACTGAACATGACTATTTGTAATGCTACCACCATCACAAGAACTTTGATAGATGAAAACTGAGCCAGATTTCACTGTCAATAAACAGAATAGATATTTACATTGAAAATCATACAGTTAAATTAGTCTAAGTGCAATGGCCAATTTCAGAAATTTAAAAATAATAATTTAATTTTATAGCATTGCTATGTTACATTTCACTAGCATAACATAGGCTCTAGGCGCTATGAGAACATAGCAGACCAAAAAAAAAAAGTTTTATTTCTAATTAAAATTGGTTGAAAGTGCTCTTAATAGAAAACAACTGATGTTATAAACGAAACAAATATATATATGTGTATGTACAAATTGATAACTTATTTTATTTTGTTGATACTTTTCTATCATCTCAAAGAACTTATAAACTGAAGAATGTCAACAATTTTAACCCAGATTAAATCCAACATTCAAATGTTTGATCGAGAGACTGGAGCTCAGCATTGAATTGTTCCATTTTTAATTTGGGTCCTTGGAAAGTTTTTCTAAACGACGTTAGCCTGCACTTTAATGTTGGGGTTGGCCAGTGGATCTAAGAACGGGTCGTCTTCTGTGGCTTGGCGGCCTAGTTTGGAGAAGATAATGACCACGGTGATGAATCCGATGATACCCAGTAGGAGAAGCACAGCAAATCTTTTTTTAACAGCATGCGGATCTTTCCGTCTGTTTCCATCCACTGAACTGAAACATAAATAAATTTTTATGACTAATACTGCTGTGTTACAAACTACATATACCATAATATCTGAAGAGGTTATCCTCCTATACACCATAATATCTGAAGAGGTTATCCTCCCATACACCATAATATCTGGAGAGATTATCTTCCCATACACCATAATATCTGGAGAGATTATCTTCCCATACACCATAATATCTGGAGAGATTATCTTCCCATACACCATAATATCTGGAGAGATTATCTTCCCATACACCATAATAGCTGGAGAGATTATCTTCCCATACACCATAATATCTGGAGAGATTATCTTCCCATACACCATAATATCTGGAGAGATTATCTTCCCATACACCATAATATCTGGAGAGATTATCTTCCCATACACCATAATAGCTGGAGAGATTATCCTGCCATACACCATAATATCTGGAGAGATTATTTTCCCATACACCATAATATCTGGAGAGATTATCTTCCCATACACCATAATAGCTGGAGAGATTATCCTGCCATACACCATAATATCTGGAGAGATTATCCTGCCATACACCATAATATCTGGAGAGATCCTCCCATACACAATAATATCTGGAGAGGTTATTGTGAACCACTGGAATGTATCAATGTTTAAATCATGAATTCAATGATGACTAAACTTGGGATACATTTGAGACCACTGTTACTGAATAAGTGGAGAAAGTCAAGCTCACATTGCTCTATGCACAAACTGTAAGAGCTGAGCCAGAATTGCTCAGAATGTTTTGTTTTATAAATGTGCCTGGTAAATAATTGAATGAGTAATATGCTAATGAACAGGTAGAGTTAAAAATGTATATAAAAGACTTGAACCTTTAAAGTGATTTCAACCTTGAGAAAGAGAGAGTGGGAGAGAGCTGTATGCAATAGATAGTATAGAAATGCACTCGCCATAATAAAAGTTCAAGTTGTCAAAAAGATTTAAGAGTTTTCTTTGCTTTATAAAAAAACCCAATAAACTTGCACATAAAATCTACATTGAACATAAAAAAAAACCCCAATAAACTTGCACATAAAATCTACATTGAACACACACAAAAAAAAAGGCTTTATTTTTTGCAACTAACACTCTGGGTGAGGACTGTGTGTGTTTGTGTGGCATGGTGGTGGTTTGGTTGGGGGGGGGGGGGGGGAGGCAATTTCCATGTAAACCCAGTAAATAAAAAAAAAAAAAAAAAGAGGAAGAAATACTGTACACTGACAACTTAATACAAGGGGAGCTATTCACAAATTCTTAATTCCTTATGTATCAAATGGCTCAGGGTTTTAAGGACTTGAAAGCTCGAATCTGATCAAACCAGAAACTTTTTCAATATTTTCATTCAATTTTAAAATAAAATTCCAGGTACTATAAAGAACCCTTTTAAAAATAAAGACAGAATTCAGATTTAAGGAGAAAAAAAAATCCAGAGTGATACTAAAAGAAAAATTAAATCAACTAATGAGCTAAACAAAAACACATTCTTCACACTTTTATATCGTAAATTTGTTCCTACAGTTCTGCAGCAATATGCAGAAATGTTGTGTACTTGAAGCTTGTACAATTTTATTTATAGACTAGTAAAGCAAAATGTGATAGGTTTATGGATGAACAAAAGTGGAAAGAAAAACTTTTAGATTTCCAAATATTTGAAAAAAACAAACCAAAAAAAAACAGTATATGGGTAGAAACTTTTCCACATTTTTCTTTATGAATACTGGTGTCCCAAATTATTTAATTATAAATAAAATAAGTTGCCCATTGACAGTAAAGAGAATATGAGGAGGTGATATGGTTTTGTTCTGTCCCACAGGCTGCAAGGAGCCTGCCAGACCTTTAAAATAAAGAGCTGGTTAGAAGAAAAATATCAAAGTGAGACCACTGATCTAAAAGTTAATTTATTAAGTTTAGGTGAAAGGCTTACTTGAACCACCAAGCTAACCACTGCAATGCTGGCCGCCTCTTATATTTGTCCTCATCATGATCACGTGATCTTCTTATGTTACCAAACAATTCATCTTCTTTGGTTGTATCAAACAACTTTCTAGGATCTAAACAAGAAATACCAAGTACAGACCAAGGAAAAGCTATCATCAAATTCTGAGACTAAAAATGCACATTAAATTTTAATACATAGATAAACATTTTTAAAAAGGTTGTATTTTTGGATAAGATATCTTTGGTATCATTCAGAACTTACTAGCAAATTGTCCTTGTTGTCCCCGAGCACTAGTGCCTTCATCAACACTAATAACGCTATGCTGGCCGCCGACCACCAAGTGAGGTGTCCCTGAAGCTATTGGTGCACTTGGCCGTGCGGAACTGCTGACTTCCTGTTGAGGGGCAGGGGAGTTTCCCAAGCCAGGGGCATAGCCCCAAGCAACAGCGTCCAACTTTTGCTGACTGGAGCTTGTAGCAACTCCATTAGCAATCACTTTGGATCCTAACTCTGAGATTGCAGCAGGTGGGACAGGAAGTTTTGTTTCTTCAATCTGACAAGTTGAAACAAATTAAGCATCAGTATTTAAATATATAATTTCTATATTGCTTATTTGGCATAATAGTCCCCTGAATAGAATTTTCTCATAAAAATGAAAAATAAATTTAATGGCTATAGTCTCTTAAAAAAAACAACAACATTGAAACACAATTTTTAAATTTATTTTAAAGAAACATGTCTCAGAATTCCACCTCATAATTCAATCTAAAGCAATATTAGATCACTTTAATAAATAGTTTTGTATGTAGTTAGAAATCAGGTTTGCAGACTTCCTTACTGTATAGTGGACCACTATCAGTGCTAGTCTAACAATGTACAAAAATCTTTTGTAACTTGAATAGAAATCCCTAAAGAACACTATTAATAACTCTTTCCCAAAAATAAAGGTAAATTATATTACAATTTTTCACTTTAATATTTATGTTCATTGATTTACAAAAAAATTCTATACTTTTACCAAATTTTATTTCTATATTTTCCTGAAATTAGACTGTGACTATTGTTTCTATACTTTCCTGAAATTAGACTGTGACTATTATTTCTATACTTTACTGAAATTAGACTGTGACTATTGTTTCTATACTTTACTGAAATTAGACTGTGACTGTTATATCTATACTTTACTGAAATTAGACTGTGACTATTGTTTCTATACTTTACTGAAATTAGACTGTGACTGTTATATCTATACTTTACCGAAATTAGACTGTGACTATTATTTCTATACTTTACTGAAATTAGACTGTGACTATTATTTCTATACTTTACCAAAATTAGACTGTGACTATTTTTTCTATACTTTACTGAAATTAGACTGTGACTGTTATATCTATACTTTACCGAAATTAGACTGTGACTATTGTTTCTATACTTTACTGAAATTAGACTGTGATTATTATTTCTATACTTTACTGAAATTAGACTGTAACTATTATTTCTATACTTTACTGAAATTAGACTAAGACTATTATTTCTATACTTTACCAAAATTAGACTGTGGCTATTATTTTAATACTTTACTGAAATTAGACTGTGACTATTATTTCTATACATTACTGAATTAAGAAAGTGACTTTAACTGTATCAGCATTGTATTCGTATGAGAGGAGTTTACTTTGGTTACGATAAATATGATCTTCAATTTTTCATTATTATTATTACTTTCCTTTCAATGACAATAAGTTTATAGCAATGTCTTTCAATGACAATAAGTTTATAGCAATGTCTTTCAATGACAATAAGTTTATAGCAATGTCTTTCAATGACAATAAGTTTATAGCAATGTCTTTCAATGACAATAAGTTTATAGCAAAATGTGTTTTTCAGTTTGTTGTTTTTTTAAGGGTGTATTAGAGTGTAGAATTTAATGTTATATTTCTATTTACATTAAAAGTTAAACAAACATCAAAGCTACGAAACAATTAGGTGCATAATCTATATTGAAAAAAAAAAAGTTTTGAAAGTTTAAAGATTGTTTGCTTCTCTAAAACGATTAATTAGAAAATCTAATGCCGCTAGAATGCTGAAGAAATTTCAGAGGCAAGTGAGTTGGTTCCAGGCATTAATTTTTTTTTTTGTGAGCCTAACAATAATCTACATGTTCTACAGCTATCTGCTATAATTGGTTCCTGGCTTACCAGTGGAAGACCCAGTCCAGCTCTAGCCCAGTTGACCTGTTGGAGCAATACTCTAACAGCGTCGGCCACAGGTGACACCAAGTTGGACTGAGGAAATATACAGGCATTACATATAGGGCAAGCGTACCCAGCAGGTGCTGTCTGTGCTGGCAATCTCTGTGCATGTTGGTTCAAACAACTCCAGTGAAAGACGTCTGCAGACAACAAATTAATGTTACTAATTTGAGGGGTTCCATGTTTAAATCCTGGTGACGACTGGGATTTTTAAATTTTGGGATCTTAAGGGCACCCCTGAGCCCACTCTGCTTTGAAAAGTAAGGGTTGGTCGATGTGCTGGCCACATGACACCCTCGTTGACTGTGGGACACAGAAATAGATGACCGTTACTGATACTGTAATTATACTTTTAAATTGATTTGATTGAGCATGTAAATCCAAAACGACATAATGCTACATAAATTTAAATAAAAAGTGAGGCTGCGATTCTCAAATCAGGGCATAATTTTTTTTCTTTGAAAGAAATGTAAACAAAGACATCTTTAGACTTTTTAGAATGAATAGAACCTTTGTGGAGAAAATAGTTTCAAACTAAATGGATTAGATCACAAATATAAGAAACTCTAAAATTTTATTATTTAATTATACTGTAATCAATCTATAAGGAAATTGTTCTCTACCGTAACATTAAATCAATCGATACGAAAATAGTTCTCTACCGTAACATGTCAGTCGTATACATTCTCCATACTCCTCATCTGAAAGGTTATGATGACACAGGGTGCACAGCGGACTGTAATCACTGTCTTGCAACCATTGCAGATAAGATTTGACAATGCACTGAAAATGTAAATGTTAATAATGCAATACAAATAGGCCTTAATCATTTGAAGCAGTTAAAGGAAACTTTACACATTTTTAAAATCATATTATTGAAGGATGGTTTAGTTATATATAGTCCGTCCATCGTGGTTCGATGATGACCACTTTGTCATCCAGGGGGCTGAGGGCTTTGCACTGGGGTTTTATGCCTCCTCATGTGGCTGGTGAGACCTTTGTGAGCCCGGAATGTTCGGCCGCACACTGGGCAGGTTATTCCAGCTGGAGCTAGTGTCGTTTGCTTGCTTTTCTTTTTTGGCGTTTTCTGTCAGCGTTGTTCTTTTTTCCTCAGCAACCTGTGCGCCAGTTTTCACAGCACGACTCCATGATGCTCTGTCGTGTGCCTCTGTCTCCCAGGTGCCTGGGTCTATGCTGAACGCCTTCAGAGAAGCTTTGAGGGTGTCCCTGAAGTGCTTTCTTTGACCACCTTGCGAGCGCTTTCCTTCGCTTAGTTGGCCATACAAGAGTCGTTTAGGGATGCGGTGGTCTTCCATTCTGTAGACGTGACCTGCCCATCACAGCTGGGACTGCATCAGGATTGTGTGGATGCTTTGCAGACACGCTCTTCGAAGAACTTCTGTATCTGGTATTTTGTCTTGCCATTTGACATTTAGTATTTTTCTCAGACATGTCATGTGGAAGTGGTTCAGTTTCTTTGCATGTTTACACTGTCCATGTTTCTGAGGCATAGAGCAATGTAAGGAGGATGATGGCTCTATAGACCCCTAGCTTTGTGTTTGTGGTGATACCACGTCTGTTCCAGACAGTTTTAGACAGTCTGCCATAGGATGCACAGGCCTTGGTGATACGCAGGTCGATTTCACTATCGATTTTTCCATTTCTGGAGAGTATGCTGCCAAGATATGTGAATTTGTCCACTGCGTTTATATCCTGTCCATTTATAGTGATGCTAGGATCTGAGTAGGCTTTCCCAGGAGCAGGTAGATATAAGATTTCAGTCTTGTTCGTATTGATGGTAAGGCCAAAGTCTGAGCATGCTCTTTAGAAGTCACTGACGATGCTCTGCAGATCGTTTTCAGAGCAGGCATTTAGGGCACAGTCGTCAGCAAATAGCAAGTCTCTGATTACTGCTGCATTTGTTTTTAATTTTGCTTTGAGCCGCCTCGGGTTGAATAGGCCACCATCAAATCTGTATGATATATTTATCCCATTGTTTTCTCTATTTGTGAATGCATCTGTCAGCATAGCGGAGAACATGATACTGAACAGTGTAGGTGCTAGGACACAGCCTTGTTTTACCCCGTTTGATACTTCGAAGGGCTCTGATGGTTCTCCACTTTCTTGGACACGAGCCTTCATGCCATCATGAAATAGTCTCACCATGGTTATGAATTTTTGTGGACAGCCATACTTTGACATGATCTTCCAGAGTCCTTCTCTGCTAACAGTGTCGAATGCCTTTGTTAAGTCGACATATATTGAGAACAGGTCAGCATTTTGTTCTTGGCATTTTTCCTGGAGCTGCCTTGCTGCAAAGATCATCTCAATGGTTCCTGCTCTTTTCTGAAGCTGCACTGGCTTTCTGGTAGTAGACCATATTCTATGTGTTACATGAGACGATTTAGTAGGATGCGTGCAAGGATTTTCCCAGCAATAGAGAGAAGAGATATTCCTCTGTGGTTGTCGCAGATCTGGCGGTTTCCTTTTCGCTTGTATAGTTTAGTTTATGGTTTAGTTAGAACCCTACCCAGCTGCTAAAGGGAAACTTTTTAAAGTGAGAAAGGAAGAGGGCTTGGCATGGGGCTAGTGACCCTACCCGGTAAAACCTCAATTGCTACAGAAACAGCAAACGTTAAACATAAAGATAATTTTACATAAACACAAGATTTTGTTTTTGAGAGATTTAGTTTCAATGAGGTTGAAACATTCAATGTGGATCTAGATCTTCTTCTTCTTATATAATACAGATGTTACTTCAAAAAAAAAAGATAATTATGTCCTACACGTCATGCATATTAACCAAACTGATCATATAATTCTTACGGTGAATGAGATTGTCAACACACATCAATATTATAATTATGTAGCTGTATGAACTGAAATCCAGTAAAAACAAGCAAACAGTCTATGTAAAAAATTAAATCTTGACATTTTGTATACCCTTTAGACTTAGAAGTATTGTGTGACTTTGTGACCTAGAGTATTCTAGATGTAGATCTACTCATCTAGATTTATTCTAGTTCTAGCTATATCCTCATAGTCTAGTCCCAATCTAGACCTGTACTATAGTGTATAGTTCTAGCATCTAGAACTAGATTTATTAGATCTAGAATTAAGATTCTAGGTCTATAGACCTATAGTGACTATAGGTACATTTGTTAATTTGTAGCGGATTCACTCAATCACTGAGTAATGCTCTGAGTAGAATCTTTAATTTTTTTCTAATTCTATTATATAATTATCAATTCTAGCATTCTTATAGTTGTACTTATAACATAAAACTAGAATAACTATACCCACTTTAGTCTTTACTCATAAACTTTACTGTTTACTCATAACATAACTGTCTTTGCTAGATTCGTATTTGAATTTTACATTGTCACTGCCACTCTCTGAGGGAGACTGTCGACTGAGTCCATTTGATTTGTAATTTCTAATTATATCTAGATCTGTAAATTATTCTTTTAGATCTACAAAGCTAATTTAATCTATTATTCTAGAATGGAGTTTATCTAGACCAATTTCATGGATACTTCAGTGATGATGATAATCTCAAGTGAATTCTTACTTTTGCGTGGTTGGCAACAAGACAGTGCTCGCAAACGTTGACACGGTGTTCAAAACAAAATAAATTGGTAACCTTTCTTTTGGGGCATTTACAGAGCCCCATTGTGAGTTATGCGAGATGCTTAGGATATTTATATCAATACAGGTCTTTATGAAAATCACTCTGGCGATTAAAAAAACAACAACAATGATTAACTAATGTTGGCTGCCATTTTAGTTTACGCGTGGAGTTCTCGTTTTTTCACACGAGAGTGCAAATAAAAAAAACACAATGGCCTAAAGAATAGTGAAATAATCTTTCTTGTAGATCTATATTTCGAATATATATTATAGATCTAGATGTAGAAATGTACATCTAATCGAGATCTTTATTAGATCTAATTTTTTAAATAATATTTATTGTAAAACATTTTTAAAAATAAATCTTTCTACATTTTGACTATTGTTCCTATGGTCGAAGTCAGGTTTTTAATGTTACAGACATTTTGTTTCGAAACTTAAGTAAGTTTTGTTACACTAAGAGACAAAAATACTGCTTACCGACGATGAACAGAGAACATATCTTTAGTTGTAAGTCTTGGTGTAAGCTAGATCTAGATAAACTTTTTATGACACTAATGCCAAATTTAGGTTAAGATTCTAGATCTTCTTCGTTCTCAAATTGATATTCTACTTCGCTCTCGATTCTCTAGAATTTAGTTAGAAGTCTAGATCTAAATCATGAATTTGATGAATTAGTCATGATAAATAAATAATAAAATATCTAAGACTATAGATCTAATTATAATTATTAAATAATAATAATAATTAATTACAAAATAAAAAAAAAATGTCTAAGTCACTCTAAGCTTAGACTAAGATCTAGATCTCCAGATCTAAAACAGACTAAACTCTTAACTTTAAGTCTAAACATTATGATTATCAGAATCTTTATGATGATAATTAATGTCATTTTATTAATGTAGCATTAAAAAATATAATTTAAATTTTATATCCTATTATATGATTAAACTAGGTAGTTAAAGTATAGATAAGTAATACTTAGGATCTATGTCTAGTTGTCTTAGACTTAGATTAGAAGGACTTTGTCTCTAATGATATTAATGATAATGTCTATGACTCTAATCTTTAGAGTGACTAGAGTCTATCTTAGTTTATTACTATATTATAGTAGACTAATACTAATAGTAGAGTACTAATCCAGTATATTCAACTATTGTCTCAATCTAGTCTATTAAATCTATACTCTATAGTCACTTTGACTATAGTGTCTATAGTATAGATCTAGGAACTAGATTTTACTAGATCTAGTTATGTGTTGCAATTATTACTTATTACTTACTCTTAAATTACTAGACTAGTAGTACTACTAGATTGTCTAGATCTGGTAGTAGTCATACCCCCCATACAGCCAGTCATACTGTTATTATAATAATAATAATTAAATAATAGACAATGGACTACTCATTTGTATACCATTCATCATGACCATGTTATTATCTTATTTAGATCAGTAGATCTCTAGTAATCAAATACTTTCTAATTTAGTCACACATGATATTATTGATTGATACCATCATACTTAGTAGTCTAGATCTCTAGAAAAAAAATCAGCTAAGGTTTCAGATAGCTTTCTTCACACAGACGTCACATGATTGTTCAATCCTGGCAGAACCTTCAATGTTACTTACTTTTCCAAACAAATGTGTCCAATAGAGATGGGAATCGAACCCAACTTTTAAAGTTCGGGTTCAGTTCAGTCAGATTTATTTTGGGTTCGGTTCGATGACCAGTATAGTTCAGGTTTGGTTCGGTCAGGTCTAAAGTTCAGGTTTGGTTCGATGTTATGAAATTAGGTAATAGCAAAAACTAGGTACATGTAATAATGTTGAATTCAATTATTAATTAGATAAAACAGTGATGCGAAACCTTATTCGCCCAGTGGGCCATTGTAATTTTCAACACTCGTGTTGCTGGCCACATAACAGAAAAGATACAAAAAAACATTAGATAAAAAAAATATAGCACTTTTTTTACAAACCCGTGGATATAATTTTAATGATCTATAGGGCAGATGATGTAAAAGGTCGTCTATTTCTGTGGTTAACGAGAGTGTCATGTAACCATCACAACGACCAATAGACCAACGGTCAATAGCCTTTACTTTTCCTCAACTAACGTGAGGTACTAATTGGAGCTTGTGGACTTGGGGGCATCTTTAAAATCCCAAAGTTCAAAATACCAATTTTTGTTGAGATTCAAACCCAAGTGCACTTAAGTTGGAAGTGAAGTAGTTAACCACTCAGACTCCTTTGAAGTGACTGTATCTAATATTAACCAGGCTGGCGAATATCAAAATGTATGCTCTGATTCATAGAATTGCCATTGCAGCCTCAAAATGTTTTGGTTTGAAAGCCCATTAATTTTTTGTGTCACTATTGACTAACTTAAATTAGTATTAAGATTATTTATTTATTAACAGTGACACTTTGAAATTCATGGTTGACAATGAGTGAGGTTAGTGTGCTTGAATTATTGGAACATTTGTGTGATCTTCATCTGGGTGAAAGAAAACGAGCCCACAGATTACAACCAAAGAGATCTAGAGAGAAAACAAAAAGACACTTGAAGAAAGTTGCATTGAATTGTTTGTTTGGATACCTAAAGAATAACCCAGAGTAAGCAAGATTCTGTTTAAAGCTTCTTAAAATATTTTTTTTTTCTTGGAAATGTTTTGGTTGTGCTTAAGTTTTATACATATATCTATTTTATTGTTTCCCAAACTTTTTCCTTAATAAAACACTTCACCCATTCTGAGTATTTAGCGAACACTTTGCTTATTGTTTAGAGAGATTAATTCACATGGTGGGCTACTAGTTAATTATTCCAGTAGTTCGTGGAACAACTATTCAGGCCTTGCAGAACACTTGAGTTCTGTGGAACTCGGTTTGGGAAACACTGATTTATTTATTCAATTAATATTTGTTTCTGTTTACCATCTCAATGTATGTTAAGTTTCTAATTGGCTTGATGCTATGTTTAGGAAAACTGTACAGAGAAAAGTACCATTCGGAAGTGAAATAGAAACTGTGCTGCTAGAAGTGTACAAACTGCGACTTGAGAGGAAATTTGAAGATGCAGATAAATTGGAGGCACTATTTAATCAGTTGAGGAAAGGTAAATTATGATAAACACTTGTTACAAAGTACCTAGAGGCATAGTTGTGGTTTAAAAGGAAAGGGAAATCAATCCAAGTCATTATGTTTAAACCTTGTCCAACTAGGATTATTTTTTTTTTCTTGTATGGGGCACTATTATACAAAACTTATTTCCATAATTACCATATAGAGTACAAAATGGTGTTTATGAACCCAACTCTATTTTTCTATAGCTTCATTTGTATCAGAGAATTGGGTTTTTAGCTGGCACCATCCTGGTTCTTGTAGCTGCTAGATAGAGTATCAATAGATTTTCAAGCATCTACTCATTCTATTCCTGCATAATTCTGTGAGGTGAATTTTCGTGAAATGTCGTGGTATCCATTTTTTTAATCAAAAAAAAAAAAAAAAAGATTTAGATCTAGACCTAGTTTAAATCTACAAAATCTGCATTTTTTAGTGTATGTGTGCAATAAAACATTCAATATAATTAATTAATAATTACATATTTTTCAAAGAATTTAGCAAGTCCTTATTTAGGTCAACATGATTCACAAACAAGAATATAGAGGATTTCCTGAAATTGTTGTGCAAAGTCTGTTCCCATCTGATAATTACATACGAATTGTTTTAAGTATTTCTTGCATACACATCCTTGTTGTACAAAACTCTTAAGTTTGTTTTAAAGTAAGAAAACTTTGATCATTGCAGGGACTAGCAATCCTGATACATGGAACTATCTCAAGTTTATAGTTGCTTTGAAGAATTCTGCAGACATGCAGACCAAGTCCAATTTTGGGGAAGATGTTTTTCATTTTCCTTTAATAGGAAGAAACAAAGTATGATACTTAATCTATTATAAGTTTTTTTTTTTGTTATTATTTACACTATTTACCATTATTCTAAACAATAACAAATGAACAGACTTTCATCAACCATAAAATAATTTCTTGAAGCCCATTTTCTAAATTTATGTCTGTAGAGGCAGGATGCATTACAACAAGGACCTCTTTGTTATGGAGATGTGAACAATACATTGGTCTGCTCACATTATTACACACATTTTCCAAGGTCAGTGCCATTTGTCATTAATCAGGGTTTATACATTGTAGCCCTATCTCAGCCAGCATGCTTTTTTTCTCGTTGAGATATTTTATTTCACATATTGTTCTTAGTCATACATGATTACTTTTTTCTGGTCTCTTTGTAATAGTCTCACATCCCTATTCCCAAAGTTTCTTGCTATAGTATTAGACTCACAGGTCTATTCTCAGTGTTTCTTGTTATAGTATTAGACTCATGGCTCTATTCTCAATGTTTCTTGTTATAGTATTAGACTCATGGCTCTATTCTCAATGTTTCTTGTTATAGTATTAGACTCATGGCTCTATTCTCAATGTTTCTTGTTATAGTATTAGACTCCCAAGTTTTTTTCTCAATGTTTTTTGCTATATGATTAGACTCAACTCTATTACCAAAGTCTTTTTGTTGTGTCTATAGTTAAAGAAAAACAAACATGAATAACATTTGATTGTTTTGTTGATAATACAATCTTAAAGAAGGCTTATGCTACACATAAACTTATATAAACACTTAATGTGACTCACAAAATTAGAGCAATTCTTATGCAACACATATGAACATATCAACATTTATTAACACACAAACTTTATGTGATACTTTATGTGCAAACTAAGAAACAAATGTTCATGTTTATTAATCTTACGGCACATAATCCATTTTTGTAAATTAAATGATTACAGAGCAATATTTCAAAGAGAATTCCCTGAACTGATGAAAGAGAATGAAAAATCTGTTTGCCAAGTAAGCTTTCAGTTAATGATTTTATAAGTTCCCATTGTTTAAAAATCTGTTTTTATTAAGTAAGTTCCCAATTTTAAATAAAATGTAAATAATTTTCATTGACTAGGCATTTAGGGCAACACCAGGACAGTTTTTGGGACCAGATTGTTTGTTTACAACAAAGGTATGCAATTCAAAACATCCCATATACTGCATGACTAGTCTCCCTCTATTCTGTTTCAAAACAACCTTTTACTGCTTGGCTGATTAGACTCTCTCTATTCTGTTTCAAAACAACCTTATACTGCTTGGCTGATTAGACTCTCTATTCTGATTTTAAAAAATCTTATACTGCTTGGCTGATTAGACTCCCTCTATTGGTCACTTTTGTGTTGTGATGTTTACCAGTACATTCTGATCCCTACATTCAATGTCTTCACAGTTTCTGCTTGATGATGACCATGAGCAGAGAACTCAGAGAAGTTTATTTGGTGGCCTGACTCAAGCCAAATGTACAGACCTAGAAGTCAGGCTGGAGTTACCTCGCATTACCTCCTTGCCAGAGTTGAAGTAAGTACTACATTAGTAAGTGTTTATATTCTGAAATTTACACAATAAAGAATTGATAGCATTGTTCTTATGTGCCTGAGGTAGCATTGTCATTATGCACTGTGGGAGTTCTTCGATGGATTGAGATGTTCTTTTGTGTCAGGATCTAGTATTAACATTTAGCTGCTGCTAAATTTAATTCTTTAGGCTCACACATATATTTGGGCAACAATTTAATTGTCACAGTATAAGTGATTAGGTTGAGAAAGTTTCAGTAACATTTTGTTTGTATTTCTGCTTTATAAAATAATTCTTAATATATTTTTCAGAATCCCAGAATTTAAAGCAAGACTCTCACATTCAGAGGTATGAACCACTCCTTTGTTATCTTCTTATCATATATATTACAGACATTACTTACAAAAAAAAAAAGAAGACAATTATGTCCTACCTATTTCATGTGTCTATCTAGTCATACATGTTAATGCTCTGGTTTTCCTGGCTGATTCAGACAACCCATTTCACTCTCTATTGGCACTAGGGAAGAAGGAGCACTTGTACGAATTTGCTCTAGCGTATGGAATAAGAAAATGTGCCTCTATCTTTTTGTATTTCTGAGTATTTCATTAGGTTTTGTTTTTCTATTTGTAATATATGGTTTAGTATTTTTTGTATTATACCACTTTACTTTTTATTCTTCTGTCCTAAAAGTCTCTAAATTTAGTGATTTTTACTACTGGTGTTACTCTTAATCAAATTTGTATTTCTGAGTATTTCATTAGGTTTTGTTTTTCTATTTGTAATTTATGGTTTAGTATTTTTGTATTATACCACTTTACTTTTTATTCTTCTGTCCTAAAGGTCTCTAAATTTAGTGATTTTTACTACTGGTGTTACTCTTAATCAAATTGGAATATTCGTTTGTTATAAATAGCACTGTTGTTCTATTTTGTATTTGTTCTAGTTTCTTACGACATGATGTTACTCTTATACATAAATTTAATTTTAAGATTTTGCATTCTTCTGGCTAGAGAAACATATTGAGCCATAATCAAAATACCGGTAGTAGTAGATTTCTCCTTCTTTTTGACTTCTTTTTGTATGCTAATAATCTCTTCATTTTTAGATGCCTATGATTTTTTTCTTTATTAAGTAATTATCTGTTTAAAAAAAATCAAGATAGCCCTTGCGAAAATACTAGCAAGAATTAATGTCCATAGTTGTAAATACAATTATGTTGCTTTTTTTTTTTCGTTTGCAGTCTGAAGAATCTGGGTTGGGCAGTGAATGTGCTTCTATGTCCAGTTCAGTGGTCAGTAACAACACATCAGGATATGATGATTCCATCTGGGAAAATGCTCTTTCTGATACGTTGTCGGAACATTTCTCCTGGGAGTGGAGAGGATAGTATGTGCCCAGCTTTTCTCTTGCATTGTTGGATCATTTGTAGTTGGCTCTTTTTACAGATGGCTTTTAAATCTTATGTCACTTGTGGTACTGATCACTTCATTAATTAACATTAGTTAGCAGCAAATGTTACATTCACAAAGAATGAAGCTGCCTAATTATTGAGCATAGTAGTAAGTAAAAGTAAAGGTTTCCCTCTCAGAGGCTGTGGCTGAGTGATAAAGAAACTGATGATTTAAGTCATTGGTTAATATGCATGACTAAATGCATGACGCGTAGGACGTAATCATCTTCTTTTTTGAAGTAACGTCTGTGTTATATAAGATAAGATAAGACTTTTACATCACCTGCCCTATAGATCACAAAGTCTAAAAGGGGAACATTACTTTACTTATCCCTGATCTACATGGGCAGAGGATGTAAAGCTTATCTGTTTCTATGGCTGACTGTTAATGAGGATGTCATGTGGTCAGCACACTGCCCATTGCTTTTACTTCCCAAATGTAACTCATGTACTCGTTAAAGTTGGGTGGACTCGGGGGCATCCTAAAAATACTAAATCGTATTCAATTCTCGACCAAGACCCCACAATTCTAGAGAAAGTCTAGAAAGATTATCACATTTTGTGTCCTACATTACTTGACATAATGTTAACCTGGGTATTACTTTTTAAATTGCTTTTCACTCAAGTTACAAGACAATTTTGTGTTTATAAATAGATCAACATAGAAGGAAGTATCTTTGAACAAACTGAAAATAAGGACAGACAACTTTGTTCTTTCTAAAATGAAAAGCTAATTATGTGGAGCTATTTTACTATGCAACATTGAACATAAGAAAGTTTGTCAGAAATTCAGTAGACCAGATGTATGGCTGTATATTGAATGACTTTCTCTCAGACCTTTGTGCTTTATTATCAGTCAACCTGGGCCTACAGAGAGACCGTTCCTCACAGAGGCTGGCTCTAGCGTCCTTGACCTTCTTGTACAGTACAAGCACAAAGTGTCCAGGCTGTATGTGCACGAGAGTACGAGTCTTCACCTTGTGACTGTGGACGTGGATGTGTTGAAGCAACATGTTCTAGGGATGTTGACTGGAGTGCCATCTGTCTTGTTTCCACTGAATCAGGTAGGTACTCACTTGACTGTACCAGATACTTCTCTTTTACACCTTACTTCACCTTCACCTATCCCTTAGTCTGTTGAACTATTGGGGCACTGCACAAGATTTGTTGACCATCCTTGTCCATTCCTATCGATCTATTTGTCTTCTGTAGAATTTTTTTCAATGACAGGCCTGTCCATTCTTTTATGTTGTCTTCCCATAGCTTTCTCTTCTTTTTCCTGGTACTGTTCCCTAATGGAAGGTTTTTGCAAGCACTTAGGACCTTGTGATATGGCTATAGAGTTTAATTTTGCATTTTTCGACACCTTTCTGCTTCCTCCAAACGGAATGAAATACATTCTCATATCATCTGAACTTGAAACAGGAAAAAATCTTAAAATTAAAGATATGATAATGTGTGTGTCACGGTTAGTTACCCATTGCCCAGTTAACTGGTCAGAATAGAAAGTAATCATTATGTGCTGGTCATCCAGCAAAACTTTGCATCAAGGCTTGAAAGTTATTGTGTAAACATTGACACTAGGCAGCAGAAAAAAATATTCAAAAGAATATTTGATGGAAGAGTCAAGAATCATTGTAATAGCTAGAAGATCTCTATGAAAGAAACTACTACTAGGGTTGTAAAAACTATGAAGACATTTCTTACAGATCTAGATACATGTTCTAGATATAAATATTCTTGATAGACATATTCTAGATATAAATATTCTTGATGTACATATTCTTGATATACATATTCTAGATATAAATATTCTTGATATACATATTCTTGATATACATATTCTAGATATAAATATTCTTGATATACATATTCTAGATAAAAATATTCTTGATATACATATTCTAGATATACATATTCTTGATATACATATTCTAGATATAAATATTCTTGATATACATATTCTTGATATAAATATTCTTGATATACATATTCTTGATATACATATTCTTGATATACATATTCTTGATGTACATATTCTAGATATAAATATTCTTGATGTACATATTCTTGATATACATATTCTAAATATAAATATTCTTGATAGACATAGTCTAGATATAAATATTTTTGATATACATATTCTAAATATAAATATTCTTGATAGACATATTCTAGATATAAATATTCTTGATGTACATATTCTAGATATAAATATTCTTGATGTACATATTCTTGATATACATATTCTAGATATACATATTCTAGATATAAATATTCTTGATAGACATTCTAGATATAAATATTCTTGATATAAATATTCTTGATATACATATTCTAGATATAAATATTCTTGATATACATATTCTAGATATAAATATTCTTGATAGACATATTCTAGATATAAATATTCTTGATATACATATTTTTGATATAAATATTCTTGATATACATATTCTAGATATAAATATTCTTGATGTACATATTCTTGATATACATATTCTTGATAGACATATTCTTGATATACATATTCTAGATATAAATATTCTTGATGTACATATTCTTGATATACATATTCTAAATATAAATATTCTTGATATAGTCTAGATATAAATATTCTTGATATAAATATTCTTTATATACATATTCTAAATATAAATATTCTTGATATACATATTCTAGATATAAATATTCTTGATGTACATATTCTTGATATACATATTCTAAATATAAATATTCTTGATAGACATAGTCTAGATATAAATATTCTTGATATAAATATTCTTGATATACATATTCTAAATATAAATATTCTTGATAGACATTCTAGATATAAATATTCTTGATGTACATATTCTAGATATAAATATTCTTGATGTACATATTCTTGATATACATATTCTAGATATACATATTCTAGATATAAATATTCTTGATAGACATTCTAGATATAAATATTCTTGATATAAATATTCTTGATATACATATTCTAGATATAAATATTCTTGATATACATATTCTAGATATAAATATTCTTGATAGACATATTCTAGATATAAATATTCTTGATATACATATTTTTGATATAAATATTCTTGATATACATATTCTAGATATAAATATTCTTGATGTACATATTCTTGATATACATATTCTTGATAGACATATTCTTGATATACATATTCTAGATATAAATATTCTTGATGTACATATTCTTGATATACATATTCTAAATATAAATATTCTTGATATAGTCTAGATATAAATATTCTTGATATAAATATTCTTTATATACATATTCTAAATATAAATATTCTTGATATACATATTCTAGATATAAATATTCTTGATGTACATATTCTTGATATACATATTCTAAATATAAATATTCTTGATAGACATAGTCTAGATATAAATATTCTTGATATAAATATTCTTGATATACATATTCTAAATATAAATATTCTTGATAGACATTCTAGATATAAATATTCTTGATGTACATATTCTAGATATAAATATTCTTGATGTACATATTCTTGATATACATATTCTTGATATACATATTCTTGATGTACATATTCTTGATAGACATATTCTTGATAGACATATTCTTGATAGACATATTCTTGATATACATATTCTAGATATAAATATTCTTGATAGACATATTCTAAATATAAATATTCTTGATAGACATATTCTAGATATAAACTTGATAGACATATTCTTGCTATAAATATTCTTGATGTACATACTCTTGCTATAAATATTCTTGATGTACATATTCTAGATATAAATATTCTTGATAGACATATTCTTGGTATAAATATTCTTGATAGACATATTCTAGATATAAATATTCTTGATAGACATATTCTTGATATAAATATTCTTGATATAAATATTCTTGATGTACATATTCTTGATATACATATTCTAGTTACATATTCATGATCTATTTATTGACTCTTTTATCCTCAACAGGAAAGACAATGTTTTGATATCATTGACGGTCTGCATATCTCGGGAACGTTTCCTGAAATGTTGAGTAATGTTCTGTCAGAGTTCATGAATTGTGGGACATTCTATGTACGTCTGGTGGAATTCTCCAAACCTCCTGTACTTGACTCCTTCTACACCTCTGGCCTCGTCTTTCAAGCATTCTGTTCTGCCATTAGCACAATTCTACACCAGTTTTCTGCTGAGATACTCAACATCCCCTCAACACTGACACTGATGGAGCTGAGTGATTACTTACATCGATCTATGCAGCAGATTAGGTAGTTGTTCAGTTTTAAACACAGTTGAAGTCGTCCTACATGCTGTTACGACTTTCGTTCTAGCACTTTTGCTAATCAATGTTTGTTTGTTAAAAGGGAAAGAATCAATTAATATTTTAAAAAAAAAACTATTTTGTTTATTTAAATTAATTAATATAAAAAATATTATTGTTATTTTTTTTATGATAAGATGTTCATGTGGAGAGATGAAAAGTTCCCATACAGTAAAATAATATTTCAAAAAATCTAAATCTCTAATTATATATTATTATATATTGGATAAATTCTTATTGTATTTTCTAGTTAAAAATGTTTATATTATAAAGTCAAGTCAAAGTATTTTAACAGTTAATGATTGTGTTTCAGATATTTGGCCCAACTGTGTAAATGTTGCGACCAGCCGGTCAACAAAGTGAATCAAAACTTATTCCCAATAGTAAGTTTCCTGATGCTTTCAGCTTCTTAAGATTATCTGTGAACCATTCATTAATGTTACTGACTTGACATATTTATTGACAAATTATTACAAACTGAAAACATTTGTTGACAAAATGTTACAGACTTGATTTTACTCTCTCTGATTTTCCAGGGGATGTCACTCTTGTCCTACCTTTATGAAGAGACGCAGATGTCTGCAAGTTCTCCTCATTATGCGATGTTTCTGTCCATTCTACAAACATCTTGTGCACCTTTGATCTTGTACGTACTTCATTTTTCTCGACTGAGATTTAGTAGACTAAAAGGATGCTAAAAAATCTGTTTGATTAATTTAAAAATATTTCTTGTTTGTTCTGTTGGATGTTTCAATTAAATAGAAAAAATAAGTGTTTACCAGCCAAGGCATATTCCATTGGTTGACCCCAGCCCTCAATTCTTCTGTGCAGGTTTCTCAGAGACTGGATCTTTCATGGGATATATAGAGATTTTTATGGAGAATTCATAATACGAATAGATGAAAACTTTTTGGATTGCAGAGGTAATGGTTCTTTACATTTTAAACAAAATTTTGTTTAGGCAAACTTTAAACTAGGCTAATGACAATAAATGACTAGTAAAGTAAAATATTCCTTAGTATAACACACGCTAAGTATAACAGACATAATTGTAACATTCCTGAGTATAAAACACTTACTCTAAGTATAGCAGACATAATTGTAACATTCCTTAGTATAACAGACACTTAGTATAGCAGACACTAAATATAGCAGACATAATTGTAACATTCCTTAATATAACAGACACTAAGTATAGTGGACATAATGGTAACATTCCTTAGTTTAACAGACACTAAGTATAGTGGACATAATTGTAACATTCCTTATTTTAACAGACACTAAGTATAGCAGACATAATTGTAACATTCCTTAGTATAACAGACACTAAGTATAGAGGACATATTTGTAACATTCATTAGTATAGCACACATTACATCATGTATCTACTGTAAAAACTAATGGGATGCTACACAGATGAGTTGTACTGGAAGAAAGCCTACACTTTAAAGACGTCAGAAGAACAAGGGCAGGCTGTCCCAGAGTTCCTCCTTGGCATATTTGTAACATTCATTAGTATAGCACACATTACATCATGTATCTACTGTTAAAACCAATGGGATGCTACACAGATGAGTTGTACTGGAAGAAAGCCTACACTTTAAAGACGTCAGAAGAACAAGGGCAGGCTGTCCCAGAGTTCCTCCTTGACATCATCAACAACACAGTCACCTGCGGCAAGTCCATCAACTTGCTGCGTATTTGTAACCCTCAGGTGAGAAACATTGCTTAATCCACTCTTTGACTTTATAAAATTTTCTTGATAATTTAATTTTAAGTGTTAACTATGTTTTTCAATGTCATATCCCCTGTTGGTCACCAGGTTATGGAATAAAAACATATTTAAATAACTTAATGGAGGCAACTCAACAAGGCAACGATGTTTATTTACATGGGGACATCACAAATATATAGAACAATGTCTACCTTGAGCACAGTCTCTTCATATAATCTCTAGACTTGGGCAGAACTCTTATCTTCTTCCTATAGTCTAAACATCCTTCATAGTCTAGTCTCTAATAGTGCGCACTTTCTGCACTAACTTGGATGACAGTGTGCATGACAGGTTTATAACAATATGTTAGCATATTTGGAGACAGACAAGTTTTGTTAATCAAATATTTTTTTTTAGACTTATTTGATTAGCAACGATATAGACAGTTTCCCTTCAGTGCTGGATTAAATGTTTGAATAGTCAACACTCATTTCATTGTTGACCTTTCGCCTTTGTTGTTACCACCGCCTTAACTTAGTCAAGACACAGCCTAGAGATGTCCCTACACCCCTTAACGTGATAGCTGTAGCACATACATGTATTACTGTTCTTTTTCATTGCAGCACTTCCTTTGTAATGTATCAGAGAGTAGCCTCCCTCCTGTGACCATCACCTACTCCCAGAGCTACATCCTAGAGATACACAGATACTGTGAGACATACGTCAGCAGAATGCAGCAAATCTCTAGACAGATAACTGAAGACAGGTAAAACACTCATGTCTGCAATATAAACATTGGCCAGGATTTTCATTTAAACTAGCTTTGAAAACAAATTCAATATTTTGGTTTAAATAGAAGAGTGTCATTAGCCCAATAGCTACTATTTCTGGTTAGGAAAAAACCTTCCCAGGCCCTAAGCTAAGAGGGATAACCCAGAATTTTAAAAATCCTTAAAAAATATTTATTTTGAAAAAATAATCAAATTTAAGATCTAATACATATAAACAAACAAACAACTTTAAAAAATAGAACAATTTTTCAAGTTAAAAAATATATATATTTTTAATACCATTAGACTATAAAAAGCTTAAAAAATACTTATTTTCCCACGTGGGTCTTACACATTGGGGCTATGGGCCTGTTTGTGTGAAAAAATTATTTAAGCAATAAAAATATTCCGGATTTTATTAAAAATAGAATTGGTAATCTCCAAAATGATTTGTAATCACGCTAGTAACGAGACTAGAAGAAATCTTCTTTTTAAAAAGTTTATAAAGTATATTGAATAGGGGATTTTAGAAACGTTCTACAACGGTTTAGGACTGAAACGGGAAAACGTTTCCAACTGCAGAGGGAGCCAATGGGTTGACAAGTCTCTGCAGCTTTCATTAAAATTTAAGGCTTATTTCCCCTTTTACATCTTCTCTTCAACTTTTAATTACATCAGTTCAAATAATTAGATTTGTGTGTGTGTTTTACAAGTATATTCTGAATATTTTAGTTTTGAATTACTTTAGTATATTTTTTTTTGAGGCGTGCTTGGCTTCTGTACTGGGGTTTCAGGTTCAAATCCTGGTGGAGACTGGGATTTTTTATTTTAGAACCTTTGGGCGCCTTTGAGTTTACCCAGCTCTGACATTCGGCAGAATCAATTCTTGCCCCTTTGATTGTCAGCCCAATGGTTTAGCCACTCAGACACATCTCACATTTCATAGATGTATTTCAATTTGTCTATGAACTAATTACTTGTTGATCATTAAAAAAAAAGTGTTCATAAAAAACAACCCACTGCTCTTGATTCTTATCATTTGATTTATAATGATGAAACAGATAAGCAGACGTCTGTAATAAATTGTGGTAATCACCCAATATAGTTGGTGACAAAAAAAACGTAAACCATATTGCTTCAGCTCTAACAGCAACCTATTAAAATGTGAGCATTTAATTTGGAAATTCATATGCTTCATCCTTTCCTGAGTTCATCAAAAAATAAAATTCTGTTTTGTTTTTTTTAACTTTGAAAGACAAGAGTTAATCAAAAGAGTTGAAAGAGAAAAGCAGGAACTCCAACACACCGCCAGAGTGATAGCACAGAGAGAAATCAGCAGACTACAAGGTAATCCTCTAGCTCTGATTGGATGCTTACTGAAAGCATATAATCTCCACAGCTCATCATGATGGGGATATACTCTAATAGTTTATCTCATCTGAATAATCTTAATATAGTCTAATATTTATTGTATGTTGTATTGTCTAACCATGATTTGATTTATTTGTGTTAACCAGGTATTATTGATGATAGAAAGGTCAAGGCTGATGCTAAGAAAAGATCTGAATTTGCTCGTCTGAAGAAACAGATGGAGGAAGATCTACAGGTAGACTCCCTTTTAATTTGATTGGAACATTTAAGGTGCATATAGCGATGTAATATCAGATCAACTTTTATTTTTTTTATTTTTTGCTTTTTGTACTAACATTATCACAGAATAAGGAAGCATGTTAGCTGAATGTTCCAGATATCCACTTCTGGACCCCAAGAGTCTTAGTCTTTTTTTTTGGGCAATAGTGCCTCTTAAGAGTTAAGCTTTGAAAAGGAGGCAACACATCCCTGCAATGAGAGATACAATATTAAATTTATTTAAAACAACATTTTATGGAAAAACCACAGCAACTCAGATCCAGTTGTTTATCATTTTATACCTTGTTTTCAATTAGCATGTTTAATTACCTGCGTGTTTTAAATTAAGATGTAAATATTTTCCCCCCTCACATAAGTAAGTAGTGAAATACCTTAAAAATGCCTTGAGATCAATGAGGGCAGGTCTGTTTCTATTTGAGGGTGTAATGTGGACTGCAGAACTACAATCTGCCTTTACTTGCCCCAACTAAAGTCGGGTACCCATTAGAGTTGGGTGGACCCATGGCGCCCTTAAAATCCAGAAATTCCAAAAACCCAGCTTTCACCAAGTTTTGAACTTCCCATCAAAGCTGATTCCTGTGAATCTGTATATCATCGTATCTTGTTTGTTTGAATAGTCAGACAGATACATTTGGAATCAATGTTATTTGAACATTCTCACACTTGATTGCACATTTTTCAGTCATGGAGGCAGAATTTCTTTCATAGCTAAAAGAAAAAAATGTTTTAGTGAAGTTTGTAGACACATCAGGTTAAAATCCTTGACAGCCCATATTGGTGGGAAGTGGGTCGAGAGGCCAAGTATGCTTGAACTTGGCTTGTCTTGGCTGCCTAGAAGGGGGCTCGAGGTTCGACACCCGACTCTGGCAGAGTTGTGTTTACTGAGCGCCTAAAGGCAGCACGGAAAACCAACTCCTAGATACCCCCACACACACACACACTGGTCCACAAATGAGATTAGACCAAAAGCGCCCTGAACATGCTATAAGCATGAAAGTAGCGCTATATAAAAGCTATAATAATAATGTAAATAAGTTTTGCTAACTGTCACAGTCTTAGTTGACATTGCATGATTTAATGTTCACGTCATGTTAAGAGCTTAAAATACACGTGGAATTCCTGATGTAGAAAACAGGAAGTGGAATGAATAAAGTTGACTTTGAGTTCAGTCAAGTCAGTAAGGTCTTGCTCCCGGTCCAGGAAGGTTGGACGTTGCTTCCTGGACTGGTGTATATATATGTATATAGCATGAAAGTCGATGGACTGGCGATTGTTGATTAATTATATTTGAGAGTTGATGTCATTATGTGCTTATTGAATATTAAAGTATTATTCGTATTTCAAGGGATAGCTATAGTTGGAGTTCCAGTGTAACTAGTAGTAATTGTTCTTATTGTTACCCGCTGAGATGCAGATGTGATTTGTAACTAACATATTGTTATAAACCTGGTGGTGGCACAGATGGGGGTAGTGGTGTGAGTGTAGTCAGCCATCGCAAATCGCCCCCAGGCCAGCGCTAGACGAGGGGTCAACCGTGACGAGTTACGACGGTCAGCCGAGATGAGTGTCAACATGAAGGTTCGAGTAGGATAGGCGTCGTGAACAGAGCTCAGGAGCGTCACGAGGGATGTAGTCATAATGGTCATAAACCCAGAATGGTCAAGTGACGTTCTGCCCGGTTATAAAGGGCAGCAGGGACCCTATATAAAGAGTGGAGGTGTCGCAGTCAAGACGGTTCACGACAGGGGTTCAGAACACGGTCGACTACTGCACAGTTCAACAGTGTGGTTCTGTACGGAGCATTACGGCGGTTCAGTGCGGAGTACTGTAAAGTACAGTTGAGACGACTGGCGTCTTGATCTTGGTCTGTGATCGAGTCCGACATAACGAGCCCAGTGTGTGAAGTCAGTCCTGAACTGTTGAACCCAGTGCAAACCCGGAACGAGACGGAGAGGCCAGTGCAAGAGTTGATACGGCGGTACGGTGTTATCTGAGAGATATTTGTACAGTGTACGTGTTGCCAATTGTACAGTATTGGCTGTTGTTTATTCAACTATTAAAGTGTTACGTTACTGAGTTGTCAAGTTCTTTAAGTTGGTGGTGTATGGTGCAGTTTGCAGAGCCTGTATAGTGAGATTCGTAACAATATATTGGATACATGTGATACCGCTGTTATGCGGATAGGATTGTTATTGTTTCTTGACTTGTAGCACTAACAAGGAGTGCAGTATTATTATTATTGTGTTGTAAAATTAACTTCATATTTGTCTGCGGAAACGGACTTAGGTCAGTTTATAGTATTTGTCTTGTCACGTGTCAAGAGTACTTCAGGAAGCAAGAACCCAGCATTACACAACATTCGCATTCTGCAATGTTACACCATTCAACCTTCATTTACACTAACCAAAAATGTTGCAAGCTACTGGGTAATCTAGACCAAGTTTATTCAGAAAGTTGAACAAGGTTCAGTTCTTTTCAGTCAGTTGAGCTTTTCATGTCAGTGAATAGTTGTACCAGATTAATGTTGATTTTACGGGCACGACATGGCCTAAATTGTGCCGATGTGCCTAAACTCAAACTTAAAGTTCATTTTAATTTTTAGATTGTAATTAATACTGTGTTTCTAACTTAAATAATTGGATTATCTTGTTTTATTTTTGTGGATTGAATTTTAAAAAGGATAAATATTTAATCAGTAGTGGATAAATGAATATAATGCATTATGTAAAGTAGAAAAAAAAGCACCAGTAGTGCTGACAACTGCAATCTGTGGAAAACTTCTAAGGTACATTTTGTTATTTTTTTATCATTTTAGAGACGTTCCGGTGAATTAGAAGAAGAGAGAGAAGCTGACCGGCAGTATATTGCCAGAATTAACAAAGAAGAAGACGCTTTGACAGAACATGAAATACAATTGGAGAAACAGGCCAGGTTGGTCTAGTTTTTTTTGTTTTTAATGATTACTTTTAAAAAAAAAAAAATTGTAGAATTAGCTATTTGAAATTTGAAAAAATGTATCTCTTTATTTGGGCATAAACCTATTTCCTCAAATACCATGATTTTTTAAGCTGTACTACTGAAATAAGCAATCTGCCAATATAGTTTTCTCGGTTATTGTATTGTTTGACAATAAAAAATGTCTGATGAGGATTGAAAACTTTCATCCTGTTTAAGGGTGTTAATTTCTTTTACATGAATTTATTTGGTTCATTACATTGTGTCCTATGTTGGCTGAGATAAATTGAGATAAACACCATGTTGTGTCCTATGTTGACTAAGATCAACATCACGTTGTGTCTTATACTGACTGAGATAAATTGTTACAGGGATGACTTGATAGCCTACTACACAGAACTTAGTGAAGAAGCCATTCACAGAGAGAGGGTTGCCTTGTGGAGAATCAGAAGGGCGCAACTGGAAAATGCAAGATTTTTATTTCTGGAAGCAGACTCAAAAAGATGGCAACAAGAATTGCAGAACTATCAGGTTTTTTGGGTTTTTTTTTTTTCCTTCTCAGGACATTTCTTTTACTTAAACATTGTGTTTCTTGTTGATATTTTTATTGGACATTATTTGATAGTGTCTCTCACATGAGGATATTTGTCTGTATCTGAATATGAAATCATTATTTGTATCTGACATGTGAAGACATTTTTTGTATTTGAATGTGAAGACATTATTTGTATCTGACAAGTGCAGACATTATTTGTATCTGAATGTGAAGACATTATTTGTATCTGAATGTGAAGACATTTGTCCAGCTATTAATATTTTTAATATTATTTTACAACTAGGACAATGTTGATGGTCGACTCTCCCCTAGTCTTCCTCGATGGGCAGAGAAAGCCACTCACAGAGAAGTGCCTCTTGAAGTTGATGATGTGGAAGAAATATCTATCCCCAGATGGGCAGCGAGGGAGTTGTCCAGTACCAGCAGTGCTGAGGACATTGGCATTCTTGATGATGATGTAGCCCTGCCCAATTGGGCCCTTAGAGCTGATCATTCCCCCCATCCACATACCAGAATTGTTTCTGGTGGGGGTGAAGATGACGGCAGTGACCCTAAAGATTTAAATATCGAAGATAATGAACCTTTCAACAAGATAAAACTGCCCAAACCTTCTAGCTCCACTGAAACATTTTATCAAGAATTAAAACCTCACATTCAAAAAGTGGGTGACAGTCATGTCAGCAATCAATCCACAGATGTGGTCACAACAAAGCCAACAATCAAAATGGTGAAAGGTGTGGCAGCCTGGTCAGAGTCTCAAGAGGCTGTAACGAAACCTCACATTAAATCCTCCATCCACATGTCTGCAACTAAAGAATCGGATCCGTCTACCGCAGGTCACAGAACTCATCTCAAGTTTCAAGCAGGCCAGCAGGTTGGCCAAGAAAGCCACCAGCAGAGAGCTCTTGTTCCAAGGAAACAAAAAGGCTTTGTTAACATTTCATCTGAGACCGAGAGCAAAGTACTTAATTTTAATTTTTTTTATAGCTTGTTAGATTTCTCTAGGAATATTTTACTAATAAAATTTGAGACATGCAGTGAATGGAATAAGTCCAACATAAAATTCCCTGTCTTAAAGCACATGGAATGTTATTTAACTGATCTCCTTTAGTGGCCTGAACAAGCTATTATAACCCATTGGCTTGTCATTTTCTATTTTGCGCAATGAGGCCAAACTTTGACCTTGTGCTGTGGGGAGAAAGAGAAAATCTGGTCCCATTTTTTGTGCCTGTTTTGGACTTAGACAGTTAAGGCTAGCCAATTTCTCTTGATCTCTGTGGTAGCTTACATAAACTACTTAAGGCTTATAAGAGGGTGAATTTGAATATCTCACTCCAATGTAGTTAGGTGATTGTGGTTAAATTTACAATAGAAAATATATTTATTATATATAATAAGGCTTTTCATTCAGTCCGAAGATTATATTTTAAAAATTACATTCTATGTGTTTAACAATTTATCTTCTCTGCTGGTCATCAGATAATCATAAAGAAACCCAGCAAGTTTGGTCACATCTCCCAAGTGTCCAACTCAAGCTATGTTCTCACTGTGCCCAAGTTGAAACGACAGAACCACCTGCACGCCAACATGGAGTCTAGCTATAAAGACTTTGCCATCAGGTCTCAAGTGCGTGCCAGCAAAAAAATGTTTGCCTTAAAAGAGAGTGGCGAGGAGGGCCAGCAAGAATATCGGCCACACATTCGCATTCTGGCCAACAGAAACGCAAACACAGAGTCTCTGCAGGTGGATGAAAATGCTTTGATTCGCAAAAAGTTTTTAGCCCAAAACTTTCGAGGCCATTCATCAGACTCGACGGTTCAGAAACTGATTTATGGGGATGTTGACAGATTAAAAGCCATCTCTGAGGATCACACAGGTACATCTATCTAGTGATTGAAGATTGTCTGAACGCAAAGCTTTACTGCCAAGTTTTTGTGGCTATTCATTCCTAAGATTCTATATTTACTTTTTGCTTAACTTAATTGAATGCCTTGTTTTAACATAATTTTATTTCTTCATTCAGTGCTTCAGTTTCAAACCTTTTTTTTTTTATTTTGTTATGGCCCAACTTGTCCACTATAGAATTATTTAGTATTTGGCCCTCACATTTTAATGATTGCCAGAATTGGCTAGCTGATAAAAAAATGTCATGTTACCAGGCATATCAAATAATGATGTTTAATAATAGCAGTCATGCGTATGTGTTTTTTTAACAGAAACAAACAGTTTTTAATTTTCTATTCTTTTGAATAAATGAATTTCTCTAATCTTAACTCTTTCTCTCCTAACTGATGATACCAACATTGATGCCACCAGAATGTGGTAAATAATTACAGAGAGAAAGAGTTAATAATTATTTTGAATGAGACAGTGTGAATGTAAATTAGAAATACTCTTCCCTGTTATCTACTTTCTTACATTACAATAGAACAATCATGCTCAGTGTTGTCCTGTGACCTGTTCATATGTAATTGACTTGATTTACCTTTTTGGCATTGAAGTACATTTAGCAGTACCTACTCCACAGATGGTCCCCTGGACAGAATTAGTTTTAAGGCAAGACTTCCCTACACATCAGACTTGGATCCGGCAGATTTCCTTGAACTAGGTAGGTGTCTACTGGGCCAGCGGTGATTAGACTTGTTACATAAGATACATCCTATCATGTGACATACTTGCACATATACGCACATATATACCGTTGTGCCATGTTCTCTATAGACTAATATAGAAGAACTAAAGCCTATAAAAAAAACATTGAGTCTTTTCATATATTTTAAGGATGAAATGATTATTGTTTTGTTTTATGAAATGCTCCCACTTTAGTGGATTAAAGATGATAATCTACAGAGCTCATTATCATATTAGAAGAAACAAATTATTGATTGGTCAATATCATTTGATTGCAAGGAACATTGAAATAATAGCCAAAGCACTTCACATTTTACAAACATTCAATGCTCCGTATCTTAGTCAATGATTTGGGAGGGTAGAGATTACCAACAATAATTGAATATACTTACATAACATTAACATTACATAACAATAACATTACATATAACCTGACATAACATTAACAATCTTATCTTATATAATACAGACGTTACTTCAAAAAAGAAGATGATTACGTCCTACGCGTCATGCATTTAGTCATGCATATTAACCAATGACTTAAATTCTGCCAAGTCACTGGTTTACCTGGCTAGCTCAGGCAACCCATTCCATGCTCTAATAGGACTAGGGAAGAAGGAGTATTTGTACAAATTTGTCTTAGCATATGGGACTAGGAATGTGCCTTTATCTTTGTGTCTTTCAGAGTATTTTATTAAATTTTGTTTTTGTATTTGAAGATTATGGTTCAGTGTTTTATGTATAATTGCTACTTTACTTTTGAGTCTTCTGTCCTGAAGGCTTTCTAAATTTAGTGATTTTACTAAAGGTGTTACTCTGGTTCAGTGTGAATATTCATTTGTTATGAATCTCACTGCTCTATTTTGTGTTTGTTCCAGTTTCTTAATGTTTTCTTGAGTTGAGGGGTCCCAAACGGAGGATGCATATTCTATTATTGGCCTAACCAAGGTTGAATAACATTTAATACATAACAAGACATAACAATAACATCAAACAAAATTATATAACATTGCATGACATTACATAGCATTATATAAACTAACATTATGCAATGTCACATAGCATGCTCTTACTTAACCTTTTGAAAAAAAAAAAAATTATAAATGCCTTTATTTGATAGAGAATTGATGAAATGAACTTGAACTTAAGAGAGGGTCAAAGAAACATGATTTTTTAAAGAAACATGATTTTTTTGATGACACTGTCCACACATTTAGTGAATGTTGTTTTTTTTTAATTATTACTCCATCTCCAGGGCAAGAACTTGTCTTGGATATTGTGCCCAATAGATATGTGCTGGACTTGGGTAAAGATTTGGTAGACGCTGTCATCATCAGTCGAGACGAGATTGAGGCCCACATGTCAACTCCCTTGTCTGTACTGTTGAGCTGTTCCTTGACTGCACCCATTCAGGCTCAGTCAGTAGTTTATATAGTTTGTTAAAGTTTTGTGTAAATTGTAAAAAAGTTTTTTGTCATTTTGGTTGTAAATATAATTCAGGAGACTTTGAATATTTTAACTTTGACCCTAATTCAATCATTTAATGTTTTCCAGGATGTCGTTGGTCAATTCTGCGATTATCAATTATTTTACACAAGAATTGAAAGTTGACAGCCATTTTGAAGCAATCAAAAGATATTTGTTGATGGCAGATGGAGATTTTGCGGAAATTCTCGCCAATATTTTATTTGAAAAGGTTTGGATGGGATAAAAATATTGTTATACATCCAGAAGTTTTATTGTGTGTCTTAGACTGTCATACCGTTGGATCCATTCAGTAACATTTGTTTCATTTATGTGTGTTGTGGACTGGGAAATATGTTTGAATGAGACATTTTATGTATGATGTATTACAGTTTGTTTTTTTCCCTCTTGTTTGATCAGCTCCGATTTGATTTTAGGCAATGTGTATTCAACTCAACATAGATCTAAAAGACTTTTAATCAAATCCAAAGATTAAAGAAAGAGTTCTTGTGAACTGTGTAGAGAAAGCTGTGACCTACATATTTCCCACATTCAATGCAGACAAAGCCAATGTCAGCTGGGGGATGATTTAAGTTTCTCTTTTGGCTATCTCTGCCTCTTGTTGACCGTAGCTTTCCTGTTTGTCCTGCATTTTTATAAGAGTTGTCAACTTAAAAAGAACAATCGAAACTATACATTAATTTAGAAGACATACCTAGACAAATAAGCTTATTTTTTTAAAAAGTTTTTTGAACATTTCAATCTTTGGCCGACCTGATAGTGGGACAAGTTAATATTATATTGTAGGTTAATTATATTATCATTAATGTTACTAACTAAAAAGAAATGCTTGAGAAAAGTGGAGAGAACTGATCAAGGAAGGTGAAGGAAATATGGGTAGATATAAAACTCTAATCCAGTAAACTCTCATGATTAACATTCAAATGGGAATTGGGGAATCACCACAAATAAAATAAAATAAAAAAAATTGACTTTCAAATAAAAAAAGGTGATCTTTTTTAAGTACATATAATTGTACGAAAGCATCTGAGTTGAATCAATGTGCTTGGATGTGTTGAAGTAATAGCATAGTGTTTAATATGTTTAAAGTGTTCATTATCTTTAAGAAAAAATCTATATAGTTTATGATACAACCTCTAGTGAACACAAATATGTTTGACACTTTCAGCTTAAGTTTTGGTGTCTTTCTAGTGAACCTAAATCTGTTTGACACTTTCAGCTTATCACCAATCCACTGCCCCAAGAAATGATCAACCCAGTCTTTCTGAATGGAGCACTGACCAAAGCCATCAGATCCTCCATTCATTCGGATGATGTCAATACAAAAAATTTAAATTTTGTGCTGAAAAGTCTTCCCTTGGTTCTTCTTCCTAATGGTAAGTGTTACTAGACTTGAGTTGTGTTACCAGACTTGAGGTGTGTTACCAGATTTGAGGTGTGTTACCAGACTTGAGGGGTGATAGTGTTGTAGTGTTGTGTCTTTGGATGTGTGCTGTGCTGTGTTATGAGATTTGAGGTGTGATAGTGTTGTAGTGTTGTGTCTGGGGATCTGTGCTGTGTTACAAGACTTAAGGTGTGATAGTGTTGTAGTGCTGTGACTGAGGATGTGTGCTGTGTTAGTTTTGTATTGTTGTCTGGGGATGTGTGCTGTGCTGTGTTACAAGACTTAAGGTGTGATAGTGTAATACTGTTGTGTCTGGGGATGTGTGCTGTGCTATGAGACTAGAGTTATGATAGTGTTGTACTGTTGTGTCTGGGGATGTGTGCTGTGCTATGTTACAAGACTAGTGATTTGACAAAAGACTAGTGATGTGACAGAAGACTAGTGATGTGACAAAAGACTAGTGATGTGACAGAAGACTAGTGATGTGACAGGAGACTGGTGATGTGACAAAAGACTATTGATGTGACAGAAGACTAGTGATGTGACAAAAGACTAGGGATGTGACAGGAGACTAGTGATGTGACAGGCAACTAATTATTTGACAGGAGACTCGTGTTGTGATTGTTGTCAAATGATGCTTAGATCCTATTTCAAAGTAAATTCTCTTGTTTCTCACAGACCCAAACTCACTGAAATGTCTGGAGCTTAGATACATTGTAAGTAGACACATTCTTTCCCTGATCAATTTAATTTTTTGAGACCCAGTGTTCAATGGAGCAGATAAATAGAAAGCTGCTTGTTTCTGTTACCAAGGTTTAACTGGTTGTCATATGACCTGCACAATGACCAATCACCTTTCTCAAATCTATAATGTTTACCCATTAAAACTGGGTAGATTTGAGGACACTTTTACAGCTTACATTAATAATCTCAGCATTTACCTGGATTGGCCCTCAGTACCCCAGCAGAGTGCTATACATTCAGCCACTTTGGAGCTTTTTTTTTTTTTAAGAGATAATAATTGAGTGGAAGTAAACTATAGAATTGAAACCTTTATAGAACAGGAAAATCTCATTTCCATTAGTTGATTTGATACCTTTAGCCGCGACCTATATATTTTTATCTCAAATCTACTTGCAATCTAAACATAAGGGAAAAGTTTGAAGCACCAACCAGAATGGTTGAAAATTTTTTTTTTCCTTTTTTAATCATGAGAATAGTCCTTCTTAATTCTAAAGATGGAGTTCTCTGAAATGAACTGCACAGTGGCATCCCTATCAGGCAGTTAGTTTATTTTCTTAAAGAGTGTACTGGGGCCAGTATGTTGTTTGAGCCTCTTCATTAAGTATGCATCTTTGAAGAAAGTAGTCAGCATATTTGTTTCATTTCTCATTTCATTCTGCTAGGCTCTTTATGGAGGCTGTCGTGAATTTGCTTATTTGGATTGTCGCCCCCTTAGTGTTTGTTTACATTTGTTAACCTGTGTACTGACCGTATTTCGTAGTCCATGTTGTGAACTCTACTATGTGTGTAGTTGTTTGTCATTCAGTGAAATAAAGCTTTGAATGTAACATGGTATTGTTATTATTAAGTACAACAATTTATTTCACTGAATCTGTCTAAACATGGATACACTACTTCGGCCTGAAAGGTTCAATGTGGAACCTACCGCACCTCAAGCACAAGAAAAGTGGCTGCACTGGTACGAAACATTTAAAAACTTTCTGTCTGTAGTTACTATAGAAAATGTAGATAACAAGAAACTACTAATTAACTACATTTCGCCATCAGTGTACCAGATGATTAGTGACAAGGAAACATATGAGGAAGCGATGCAGTCACTAAACAACATCTATGTGCAGCCCAATAACGAGGTCTTCGCAAGGCACAAGTTAGTCACGTGCAAACAAGAACAGGGTCAAAGTATTGACGCCTTTCTTCAAAAACTCCGCAGTCTATCCAAGGATTGCAATTTCAAAGCCGTGACAGCTGAGCAACATCGTGATGAGTCCATACGCAATGCATTCATCACAGGGATTGCCTCCAACAGCATTAGAAAACGCCTCCTAGAGAAACCAGATTTAAAGTTGAAGGATGCATTTGAGGACGCCAGAGTACTTGAACACGCCTATCAACATTCGTTGTTGTACGAGTCACAGTCAGAAACCGCTCTTGGGGCTACTGCAAATGCTGTAAGAGAACACCCTGCTGATCCTGTCGCTCCCCAGTTGCCTGATCTACGAGCCTCGATTAATTCGACTCAAACAAAACAAGAGGTAAGCGCTATATCTATCAAGTGTTACTTCTGTGACAGAGGAAGACATCCTCGTAATGAGTGCCTCGCACGTGAAGCAACATGTAATCAGTGTGGCAAGAAGGGACATTTTCAGAGATCCTGCAAATCAAGAAAATCTACTGCATTTGCCCTCGCTACGTTGCATTTTTTAGGACTAGGAAAATCAACCTCCTTGATTCTTATCAATGGGGTGCCACCTAAAGCCTTGATAGACACTGGAAGCTATGAGAGTTAAATCTCAGCTCGAGTTGCCAGGAGTCACAAATGGCCGATAAAAACCTCCGTGGACAGAATATTTATGGCTTCTACTCACCTGTCTCAAGTTACTGAAGGCCATATCTTTGCTACCATTCAACTCAAAGATGAAACATATGAAAATATTAAACTGTCACTTTTAGATGGATTGTGTTCAGATGTTATTCTAGGCTTGGATTTCATAAGCCTACACGAGAATCTACAGATTCCTTTTAGTGGAAAGAGACCACTTCTGTGTGTAAGTACCCTTAGACCAGCTAAAGTAGAGGCGCCTAGTCTTTTTGGTAACTTATCTCCAAACTGCACCCCAGTGGCAACTAAGTCACGCAGATGCTCACTACAGGACTCTAAGTTTATTAATGCTGAGATTCAGAGACTACTCAAAGAAGAAGTAATAGAACCCTCAAAGTCCCCCTGGCGGGCAAAGGTTCTAATAACATCCAATCAGAGGCATAAAAGACGTATGGTTATTGACTATAGTCAGACGATCAACAGATTTACGCTGCTAGATGCCTATCCCATGCCAAGAATGGATGAATTAGCAGAGAAGATATCACAGTTTTCTGTCTTCAGCACTCTGGACCTCAAAAATGCTTATCATCAGATTTCGATTAAAGAGGAAGAAATACAGCTTTCAAGGCTGGGGGTAGACTTTACCAGTTTCGAAGAATTCCATTTGGAGTTACAAATGGAGTGGCTTGTGTCCAGCGAACCATAGATAAAATAATCGAAGATGAGCAACTAGAAAATACATTCGCTTATGTGGACAATGTGACCATCTGTGGACATGATACCGAATCTCATGATAGAAACCTGCAGAGATTCTTCAAAGTAGCTCAGAAGTATGGTATTACCTTCAACGAAGCTAAATGTGAGATTGGAACACATAGTGTCAGACTGCTGGGATACGAAATATCTAAAGGTAAGCTCAAGCCTGACCCTGAAAGATTCACAGCCTTGCGAGAACAGAAACGAATAGTGGGCCTGCAGGCTTATTATTCTCTATGGATTCCTAACTTTTCAGACAAAATCAGCCTCTTAGCTAGAAATAAATGATTTCCTGTCCCTGAGAAAGTCAAACAAGCATTCCAGAACCTAAAGGACGAGCTTGAGGAATCTGCCGTGTACACCATTGATTACACTCGCCCGCTAACAGTTGAGACAGATGCGTCTGACATAGCTATAGCAGCTACACTTAATCAAGATTGCCGGCCTGTGGCTTTCTTTTCCCGGACACTATCGCAAAGCGAAAGAAGGCACTCATCAGTGGAAAAAGAAGCGTATGCAGTAGTAGAATCTTTGAGAAAGTGGAAACACTTTCTTATTGGAAGACCCTTTACCCATGTCACAGACCAGTGATCCGTGTCCTTTATGTATTGCAGACAAAATAAAGGCAAGATCAAGAATAAGAAGATCCAAAGGTGGAGGTTAGAGCTATCCTGCTTTCACTACGACGTCGTTTACAGACCAGGTACACAGAACACTGCTGCTGACACTTTCAGCAGAAATTGCTACTTATCCGCAATGTCACATAACGACCTAAAATTACTCCACAATAGTTTGTGTCACCCTGGTGTAACAAGAATGCTACATTTTGTGAGATCAAAAAATCTACCTTTTTCCACAGATGACGTCAGAACAGTGATCGACCAGTGCCAGTCATGTGCTGAACTTAAGTCTCGATTCTTCAGGCCGCCAATAGGACAATTAATCAAAGCCACTCAGCCATTGGAAAGAATAAGCATGGACTTTAAGGGACCTCTCCCTTCCAACTCACGTAATAAATATCTGCTTACCATGATCAACGAATTCTCTAGGTTTCCTTTTGCCTTTGCATGTCCAGATATGTCATCTGCTACTGTTATTAAATGCCTAAATGAGTTGTTCGCCTTATTCGGGCTACCTTCCTATGTCCATACTGACAGAGGTACTTCCTTTATGTCTGCTGAAGTACAGAAGTACCTTAACGAAAGAGGAGTTGCTACGAGCAGGACCACGGCTTACAATCCTAGAGGAAATGGTCAAATAGAGAAACTGAACAGTACCCTTTGGAAAGCTATAACCTTAGCTTTACACTCCCAGGACTTGAGAACGTCTCAGTGGGAACTAGTATTGCAAGACGCGTTGCACTCAATTCGGTCACTTCTGTGTACGTCAATGAATAAAACTCCATATGAGAGACTCTTTGGATACTATCGCAGAAGTACTTCTGGAACATCCCTACCAGCGTGGTTAACATCTCCTGGTCCCATGTTGTTAAAAAGAAATAATAGATCCTCTAAGTATGACCCTTTAACAGAGGTAGAGCTTGTGAACAGCAACCCTCAATACGCTCTTATCAAAACATCTACGGCCGAGAAGAAACAGTTTCTTTAAGATTGTTGGCGCCCAAAGAAAAAGACTGTTTCACAGAGAATGTGAGACCCCCTGTGCTGAGAGACGGTTCGTTCAGGAATGCGACACCCTCACTTCAAAGCGAAACAGAAAGCAACGCAGAGAACTCTTCTCTGAACCCTCCTGTTAACCAAACAACCAAACCACCTCTAATGGAGGAAGTGGACCCGGTTGAAGCCCCGACCATCGAGTCATCACGTAATGTTGTTAGTACTGATACTGATAGTACTAATAGTGCCGATCCAAACTGCCGATACAACCTAAGAGAAAGAAAATCAAGATCCAACTACTGGGTTTAACAGACTAATGTGTTTGATAAACAGTTGCTGTATAATAGACTTATGTGTTTGATAAACAGTTTGCTAACCAGTATTGCAGATGTGTTTAGATGCTTATGTTTTACTAATCTTTGTATTTGCTTTGACTACTTGATGTTGTGTTATATGTATAAAATTTAAAAGTGTGGTGAATGTCGTGAATTTGCTTATTTTGATTGTCGCCCCCTTAGTGTTTGTTTACATTTGTTAACCTGTGTGCTGACCGTATTTCTTAGTCCGTGTTGTGAACTCTACTATGTGTGTAGTTGTTTGTCATTCAGTGAAATAAAGCTTTGAAAAAAATGATAGCTTAACCAATTTTTAAGTTTGGCACTGTTTTCTATATCTATGTGTATGTAAAAAAAAAAGCACATCCCGGTAGATTGGTTGGAGCTAGTTCTGCTATGATGTTGTACTGATGTGTTGGACCTTTGAGAGTTTTAATTCAGGATCAATTGTCAACCATTTAGAACAGAAATTTTCAAACCTTACTTTTAAAAAAATGTACCTTATATACTACATAGATTGAATATTAGGTCTTATCACAGAAGACAATGTTAATAGTGCTAGAGATGTTAAATCAGCATTGACATTATTAATTTTCTCCTCTGCTAGGTGAGCTGGCCACTGACCATTGTATTTAATGAATCCTGCATGAAGAAGTATTACAATATCTTCAACTTCCTGCTCCAGATCAAGAGGGTTGTCTGGGTTTTAAAAGATGTTTGGCATCAGTTGAAGAGAGATGGTAAGTCAGTAAATCAGATCAAGACAGTTGTCTAGTCAGTAAATCAGATCAAGAGAGTTGCCTAGTCAGTAAATCAGATCAAGAGAGTTGCCTAGTCAGTAAATCAGATCAAGAGAGTTGCCTAGTCAGTAAATCAGATCAAGAGAGTTGCCTAGTCAGTAAATCAGATCAAGAGAGTTGCCTAGTCAGTAAATCAGATCAAGAGAGTTGCCTAGTCAGTAAATCAGATCAAGAGGGTTGTCTAGGTTTTTTTTTAAATGTTAAGCATCAGTTGAAGAGAGATGGTAAGTCAGTCAGTCATTTAAAACAAAATTTCCATATCTTTATTTTACATATTGAAGTTGCTTGCAACTTTAGAAACACTCAGTGCAATCAGGTTTAAACTGTGGACATTCATTTGGGAGAAGTGTCTGTACAAAGTTGTCTTGCTGCCTTTGCGTCATGTTCAACATTCTATACATTCACCATCTAATTGATTATTAACAAATAGTGTAATATCCCCAGCTGTGATACACAAGGCAGGATACTCTGCGCAATTCAGACAGCTTCAGCTCTATAGGTCAGTGATACTCTTGTATTTTTATAACTGCAGTTCTAGAGTTTGTTTTGTTGAAATTAGATCATCATAGACTGTATCTGACATTATTATTTATTATTATAGCTTTTATATAGCGCTACTTTCATGCTTATAGCATGCTCAGAGCGCTTTTGGTCCAAACTCATTTGTGAGTGGGAGTGGGTATCTAGGAGTTGGTTTTCCGTGCTGCCTTTAGGCGCTGAGTAAACACAACTCTGCCCGAGTCGGGTGTCGAACCTCGAGCCCCCTTCTAGATAGCCAAGCCAAGTTCAAGTGCATATTACTTAGCTTTGTCTTGTATATTAACATATTAGACTGTGTGGGACACTCTGTACTGAAAAGAAAATGGTTGCACTTATGGTTTATATGATCTTCATCCTGTTATTGACATTACATATTCTTGTCTTACAACATCGAAAACTGTAGTATTTAAGAGTTTGGAAGATGCCATCCACTTAGACAACATTTGTTTTGTTTCATCAGGCAAGAGATGCAACATTTTGTGAAGATGATGCAAGGCTACATCACCAATCAGGTCATCCATGTGTCCTGGCAGGAGTTCCAAGGTGATCTGAACCTACCCATTGATGGCCTTGACCAGCTGTGTTCTCTACATGAACGATTTGTGGACAGGTCACTCTTCAGGTCAGTACTACTCCTTAGGTCATTACCACTCTTCAGGTCAGTACTAAGTCGACTTTCAACAAGCTTACATTTCCAATGAAGAACATTTTTTGAAAATACAGATTAGCAATAATTTAGTTAATTTTTGTTAAATACATGTGTAAAAATTATTTACACAAAAAAAAAAATATATTCTCAAGATTGATAGGTGGTCAGTCTCTCTGGAAATTGGTTGGCAGAGGGAGGAAGTCTGAAAAGGATTTGATTCAACAAGTTTTTTTTTCAAGAACCAGAAGACTTGTATTTGAGTCTAAACACTCTGTTCCTATGACAATACAAGTTTTCAGATTTATTTGTCAAATATCATCTAGCTAAATTTTATCAAGCGGGACTTTTATAAGGCTGTACATGACTGACTGACTGACTGACACTAGAGCATTATTTATAACTTAATAGAGAAATCATCAGACTCATCTCTCTTGAGGTGCTTGGAAAAGACCCTGACACAAATGTGCTTGATATGTTATTATATAAATGGGATCACATTCATTAACTATTAGGTTCACTTTGCCAAGCTGTTGAAATGTATTTGTTTTACGGATTAAAGGCAGCTAAATCTGTATGCTGTATAGCAGACTTCTCCCGTGTCTTTCCCCAGATGTCTGCTGGACAATAAAGCTGTGAAGGTGATGAAGATCATCCAAGACATCTTCTGTCTCATCTTGAAGTTCAGGTCCCAGCTGGTTAGTGCCCAGTGGCATCAAGATGCTGCACAGAAGACAGTGGTTCATGGAAACTTTGCTGTCATGGTCAACACCTTCCAGTCTTTTCACATGTACAGCGTGTTCTTGTTTAAAGGTGAGATGACCTGACCTTCACATTGGCAGTGGCTTTTAGAATAAATCTTTTTTTTTAAAAGCTCGTGCTACTTTCTTTCCATTTAGCGTTACCTTTTAATTTTGATCTATCCCTTAGTCTGTTGGACCGTTGGGGCACCAAGCAAGACTTGTCGACCATCTTTCTCCATTCCTCCCTGTCTTTTGCCTTGTTTAGAGCCTCTTTAAATGGCAGGCCCGTCCATTCTTTTATGTTGTCCTCCGATTGCTTTCTCTGTCAGCCTCTTCTTCTTTTTCCTGGTACTATTCCCTGAAGGAAGGTCTTTGCAAGCCCCGAAGATCTTGTATTATGGCCATAGATTTTTTTAACATTACACAACTTTTTGTTAAGTTGTTTCCCTTGTCTACTCATTATTACTTTCCTTTCTTTTTTTTTAATTCTCCATTAATTGAAGTGGGACATGGTGTCTGAGGTGTAAAGCACTTGCTTCCATATCAAGAGGTCCTAGGTTCAAATCTCAATGAAGCCTGGGACTTAGAACTTCAGGATGTTTAAGTCGCCACTGAGTCCACTCAACTTCAATGAAAAAAAAGGCGGAGGGTTACTCACAAAAAAAAAACAAAAAAAAAAAAGAAATATTCCCCTGGAAAAAAAATCAAATGGCGCAGTCGGTGTAAAATGCTAGTTTTCAAATGAAATGAAAAAATCTGCAACGACGACTATTTTAAATGTCATCATTGACTCAATTGACCACATGTGGTTATAATGTGTGGCTCATAGCATTACTTGACCATTCCATCTCATTATAACATTTAATGCTAAGTAAAATAAAACATACAGAAAAAAATTAAATGATAATTGTCGTAAGATGAATTTGAATCATTCTTATCTTCAGTGAGACAGTTATTATACCATTGTGTTGTCTATTTCAGTGGTGAGTCGGCTCTCACAGAAAGGTTACCAGCCCCACCTCCAGGAGTTACTCTTACAACTAAACTTCAATAACTATTACACGCAGGCCAGCGACTAAGTTGAAGGTTACGTAAACAACAAATCAAGTGCAGTAACAAGGGACACAATTTTGATAGGTTCCAAATAGCAGTATAAGTAATATTCAAGAAATACAACGCAGTATTTGACTACAATCAGGTGCTTTACTACTGTCAAATTTGACCCAGAATCAGGGGCATTACCATTTAATCTAGACCACAAATTGCATGCCATACAAAGATTGGCATTCATTTGTACTGGTCTTCATAATAGTTTTTAGTTTGATAATACATCAGAAAATTCAGAAACATCTAAAGCATGCTAGGCTTATACATGTTCTAGTATTTCTACCTGCATGTAGACTACATGTGATAAAAATGATAGCAAATGTTCAGACTGTTCACATGTAGGCAAACTCTGACTTAACGAAATAAAAGACCTTATAATGTTATTTAACTGTTTATTGTGTATAAGGGATTAAATCTGAACAGAAGCACAGTATAGACATTATTACAGAAGATGTAAGTCTGTAAAAGATTCTTTATAAATGGTTATGCACGTGTAGGGCTGGTTGTGAGGCTCACTGTGTCCCTTATATTAATATTACTAAATTGAATTCCAAGCAGACTTTACTGTTATCTGCTCAATAGTGCATTTGCCCATTGGCCAGTTTAGCAAATTTTTCCCTGCCCATAATGGAATGTTTACCAATTGTTTTATAGGATTCTTGTATTATGAATGCCCATGAATTAAGTACATGGTGCTGTTCCTCTAGTGTTCACAATAGCACTGAATTGTCAGGAGCATGTGAACAAGTCTCTGAACACAAAATATTGTATTGAAAAAAAAATATTCGTTACTATATCAACTGAAAAAGTTTTGTTTGCTGTGACTATTTAAGTATAGGTTTCCATTTTCTTAAATATGCCAATAGAATATCATTTTATGCCAACTTTTTCCTAACAAAACATGAATCAATACAAAAAAAATATTTTATCAATTAGTGGCAATTAATGAATTTTGTTTATGTAGACTATATTTTAAAAAACTCATTGGGCTTGTGAGATATCTCTTAAGTAAGGGGAGCTAAGCTATGGGTAAAGAATTCGACATTAAGAATTTTGAAATACCCAGAGTTATATGAAATCTTTAAATGTTACTGTAAAGATTCAATTTAAGACTGTAGGTTGATGTAAAGATTATATCAAAAACTATGTTTATCAATGAATTATAAAGAAAACTTCCCATCGGATTCGTTAATTAACATTGTCTTAATCACTATTTTACACACATTTTTCCTTTCTACAATTATTTATTTACTTCCATCAGTATTCCCGTAAACCTAAATAGATGTTCCACGAATTATTGGAATAATCAGCTAGTAAGAAACCACTTGAATTAATTTCTCTTAAAATATGCAAATTGTTCCTCTAAGTACTCACAATGTGCAAAGTGTTCCATTCTGGAAAAAGTTTGGGAAACACTGAGTTAATGAATTATCCCACCACATTTACATTCCAAAAGATGAATGAAAAAAAAAAAAAAAAGTCTGCAGCAGTCTCCTATAGCACACTATTTTTGATATTTTGCTTGTTTTATATTTATATATAAAAATATAAGTTTGTTATTAAAAGCATGTATATATAACTATTTACAAATAAATATGTATATTGACTTGTGTATATAACAATAGGCCTCAGTACATTAACCTAAAGTATAATCATCTATTCTATAATGATGTGTATATAGATGTAAGTAGTTCCTGGTTATTGTATCAGCTTGCTGTTATCATATTATTTGTAATAATTTAAAAACTGTAAATAAACAAATCATTCTCAATAATGAAATAGTTATTTTGTGTTTTACGAACTTTGACTTCATTTTGCTCATGCCAGTTTTTTTTTTCTTTTTTTGCAAAAGTAAAACCAAAAAAAAAAAAAGCACAATACAACTAGATCTACGTGTATGGTTCTGCAATAATAGCCTATAGATCTAGTCCAAAAGCTAAAAAAAAAGTTTAGTTATACAAATCAAAGTGCCGCAATAATTGGACTCAAGGTATCTTTAGAAAGTAATATTTCTTCAAAAATTTCAGAAAAAATGTTCTTCAGTCTTGGAATGTGAAGAAATCTGAGAGATCCAAAGAGCCGAAAAAAAAAATTGTTTTGTCGTTAAAAAAAAAAATGACATCATCAAAAAACAGTTGTGTTATGGTCGATGCCACTGCAACTGGCCGTGAATGCCTCCTGGATCTCAATGGACGGCAGCAGACAACTTGTCATTCACTGTTCACCTGTCGTCCATTATTCCCCCTTTCACCTGGTACATTTTTTTTTTCTCTTCGCGATATAGACAAGAAAGAGACGCTGGTTCGAGAGTTTGTTGTTGTTTTTTTCCTCGCTATCATATCTAGTGGTTAGTAGCACGCGCTTGCCTTCTCGCGTCTGCAAGATAGCCTCGTTCCAGACATTTTGGCGTCCATGTTGTAACATCGTTTGTATATAGCCTTTAACAATTCACAAAATGCGGTTAAAAAAAAAAGTTCAATTGATTCTTTTCTTTCTGAAGTGACCCGACTTCTGTTATATTAAAAGACGGGATTTGATTGGTGCAAATAGGAAGAAATGCTGGACTGGATTTATAATTGATATTTTGTTTAGCAAGAGCACATAAAGAAAACCTTGGAAAAGTGCAATTGACTTTTTTTCCCACTAGATCTATATAATACTTAAAAAACAAAAAGCGGGGGTTAGCAAATGTGTCTAACTTTCTAAAAGCCTATTGCTTGAAGTTGCCTGGAATACCAAAAATAGCAACATTACGTAAGGCATTGGCGTAGCCGGGGGGGGGGTAATTTTAAAACCCCCTCCAAAATTTACGACAAACCCCCTCTTCAATATCAAAAGAGCAAATTACAAAGTCAAAATTCTATGAGTGTAGCCAAAGGGGTCTTGAGTTTAACCCCCCTCCTTTTCCAGTGGGGTTTGAAGCTAAACAGATTCTTCTTCAATATAAAAAAAAAAGAAAATTACTTTAAAATCTATGAGCGTAGCCAAAGTGGTTTTGAGTTGAAACCCCCCCCGCCAGCGGGAGCTTAAGTTTAAAACCCCTCCAGATGGTTTTGAGTTTAAAATCCCCCTATAGAGAGTTTTGAGGTTGAAAACCTCTCTCTTCAATATTATTCTAAAGCAAACTACAGTCACCAAATTCTGTGACCGTAGCTAAATGGGGTTTTGAATTTTAAGAGATTTTTAGTTTAAAACCTCCCACCAGATGATTTTGACGATAACTTCCCTTTTCGATATAAAATCTAAAGCAAACTACAGTCACTTAATTCCAAGAGCGTAGTTAAGAGAGGTTACACATTTCTACCATTTTTTACCATTGGATGGCTGCCTGGTCTTGAGGTTTGCGCGCTGGACTGTCGTTCGGATTTATCGATGGTCGAGGGTTCATATCCTGCCCGCTCCCATCCCCTGTCGTCCTGCGGGAGGTTTGGACTAGGAAGTAAACTATCTTCAACTCTGAAGGAACATCCGAAAACATGTAAAACATTTTACTACATTTCTTCTACCAGTGGGCAGGGCTCCATTAATAAATTGCAGTGAATAGTCATCTGTCGAAATTGAAAAATACTAAATCTGGCTCAACAAAGACGGCTAAGACAGATTTTAGGAGTCAGTTATAGAGATCGGGTCTAAATCAAGGAAATCCTATGCCGAACAGGGAGTCGACCCCTAAGTAAGGTTGTTTCGACCGTTCATGATATCCACATAAACGGTCGGCCCTAGAAACAGACGAGCTTTACATCATCTGCCCTATTGATCGTAAGGTCTGAAAGGGCTAATTAACTCTTTCTTTTAACATTGCTTAAAGATTTATGTCATTGCAATGATCTTGGTCCTGGAGAAAAAAAAAAGTTTACCACTGAAATGTTTGCCCAAATGTTGTCTTTCATTTTTTGTTTGCTTCTGTTTAACGCATTTTCTGTACAAATAAACATTTCTTCAAATTTATTTTACATCTCTGGCGCTAAGCTTGAGCAGTTCGCTCGCCCATGATTGGCTACGTCTGCTCATGGAAAATGAAACTTCAGGCTTAAAACCATCGTCTGCAAAAAGATACCAGACGTTAATGGGAGTCACGCAACATGAGACGATTTTCAGGGGCGTTTCTTTGAGGCGATGCCTCAGACAGGCTGTTGATCTAGCTGACATGGGGTCCCAGACAGGTGTAGGCGATAGATCTGGCCCTGGTGTCATACTTGAGTTGAACTGTTGACATAACGCAAAATAATAAAACAGACAAAGACTTGGAGACATTTGTCTTACTATTTTCTTGTGTTTTTTTTTAAATCCTAAATCTATTGGGAAGAAAAAATGACAAGAACTTTGGGTTTGAGATTATTTGGTATCGTTCTTGCAACAACATTTTTATTTCTGTTCCTACATAAGTTATTGAATTAGTTATTTCACCCTAGCCCGCTTATAATGTTTATATAATAAACATCTCAAGTCCACTTTACTTTTTGGATGATTTACAAGTTACCATCACTGACACCTTTTTGGGTCATGAGGTCGGCTATTTTCTTTACTTAAGTCATCTATCCGTGTTTCCGTGTCATAAATCCTATCGATGACCTGGTCAGACATGTTTTGAAACGTCTCTTGTATATAATGCACCAATGTTTGTAAAGTTGCAAACATTCTTTGCTCACTCCCCATATTCATTTGTATTATTTTTATTTTATATGAAAACAAATTTATTGCCACATCCGCATGTGCGTAATATCATGATCAATTTCACTTGCTACTCATAGTATTAATTCATGTATTTTAACAAGTGAACAAAAATTTCATATTAAACAACAAAATACAAATATAAAAACAAAAAAATAATCATAATTCTGCATATATTTTTTTTATTGTTTACTTATTTATTTATATTATTACTATTGTTATTATTTAAGGTTCTAGCTTGTTCCTGTATAGTGAAACTGTATTTAGTAACTAAATAGTAACCTTTCTCAACACTTTCTGTTATGAACATAATAATACAATGGACTTCATTCACCAATCATAAACAAACAACATTTAGCCACGTGATAAAACAACGACAAAAACTGTCATGTGACAGCCTGTGTGTATTACGTAATTTGTATAGAAGAGATAGAGAAACACGTGGCTAAATGTTGTTTGTTTACGATTGGTGAATGAGGCCCATTCGAAAAACGCGTGTCCGCATGGTGTGGATTTAACACACTGAATGACTACACAACACACACCTAACCTTTCGTTAACACGTTCGTACGGACGAGTTACAAGCACATGTAGGCCCTAAACATAAGAACGACAACCGATACAGCAGGGGCGGGCTGGCTATATGGGCATTCGGGCAAATGCCCGGGTGGCCGGTACCCTAATGGGCTGGTAGGGCCACTAAAGGGCCGCATGGATGCCATTATAGCAGGCATCAAATTGTTAAAGCCTTATAAACACTTTATAAAAAGGCCTTCTGAGCGTTGTGTTAAAAAAAAAACGTTCATAGACTCTACAGTGTAATACTATTCTAATGTAACACATTTTCCTAATATTGTGATAGCCTACATCCGTAGATAGTGCTACTAGTAAGGCTTCATCCTTTTATGGCCTACACATTTAGCGATTTAAAAGCAACGTAAGGCATATATTTGTATAGAGATTTAGAGTTCACTGTATGCATGCATATAGATACATTATCAAACTTAACTTAATGACTAAGAGGACAGGTAGCCTAGGTCTAGAATGCCATCATATGATATACAAGTTATGGGCCGAATTGTATAGAAATCCCCGGGCCGATTTCGACAACCAGTCCGCCCCTGCGATACAGTTAGTAATTTTCATACCATTCACCCCCCCCCCCCCCCAGTTCAAATCGGAAGGAAGAATCAAATAGGTACACGCAGTCCAATAATAGAGATTCAACTGTTAGGCACTTAGTATTGAGACGCACCATACTTGACGGACTTTGAACGCGACATTTAGTGACGTCACGGAATAGCGGGTTCTAGTTTATTGATGTTATTATTAGTTGGTGTTAGGACTTCAAGGTGACAACATCTTATTACGGACAGAGACTCGACTGCGGCATTTATGTATTTAACTCGAAAATCACACGCATAACACTACCATATTTAAATGACCTTTTTTGAACAAAACTGTCTCAGAAAAAATCTGAAAAGTCTTAAGAGACAACAGCCACCCGCTCCATCATAACTACGTCTAGTCGTCGCGAAGTGGGCGACCTCTATCTATCAAGACTAGTAAACAAACAACATTTAACCACGTGGTTCTCTATCTCTTCTATATAATTTACGATCTAATGTTTAATTCAGGATGGTTGTCACGTGACAGTTTTTTTCCGTTGTTTTATCAATAAGATCACGTGACTAAATGTTGTTTGTTTACGATTGGTAAATGAGGTCCATTGAGCGGTACAATAACTTGTTCGTTTCTTACTCGCTCAGACTAGATCAAGAAACACGAAAAGGACCAAGATATCTGTGTGTAGTCGCTCAATGAGCTCTTTATGTTGTGTCTGTTCTATTTATGTTTGAGTTCGAACTCGTGGCTCACGCCTCCTCGATCCAACGTGCTAACCATTCTGCGAGTGAAGTACTTACGACTACAGAACATTCTATAGTTTTATATTGTTTATTACAATTTAGAGCGGCGACCTACGAAAGGGACTAAGCTTATAGGCCTACAATCCAAAAGAAAAGTTCTTGAAAATCCGACATCATTCTATTTTAGACTTTTCAAAGTTCTGATGCAACGGTTACTTTTTTCTTTTCTAATAATTTAATTTTCAAAATCAACCATGCAAACAGGTTTTTTTTTCATAAAAATGAAACCATTTTTACAACTATTCACTATTGACAGTAAAACAACAACACGAAAGACTATTTAGTAAGGGAGAATACCAATATACCATATTTTTGACACATCCATGCAAACAGTTTTAGGTTTTTTGTCAACATTTTACAAAAAATGTATAAGTAATTTACATAATTTCTGTTGCACTAACCTAACTACCTATATTTACACAAAAATTTTTAACTTTTGTTTTTATAAAGATAAAAATCTATTTAGTATGCATATAGGCGGAAACAAATTTAAAACAACAATTAATAAGCAGTGTTTCATATTATTCACGGGCAGTGTACTGTGCGGCATACATTCATCACAGGAGCAGTCCAGTTATGAGTTTTTGAGATAGCTGCTGTGACTTCCTGAGCTGTGAAATTTTCATCAGGTATTTCTGGTATTAGGTTGTTTCTAGTTTGGATTTCGTCGATCCAGTCAGCCTGTACGTTGTAATGTAGAAGGTCAGACCAAAGCGCTGCCCAGTAGTCGATCAATGTTTTGAATTTTTTCAGTATCATTATCAGCTAGTTTAAGGAAAATGTTTTCTTTTGCGTTGAAATAGAGTATAATGCTCCTTCATTTTGGTGGTTTTGTTGTAGCGCTTTAACCTAGCTCCCTTTAGTTTAACTTTCTGTCTCAGCGTATCCTTCAAACATTAGAGCCGTGTGTGGCTATCACAGTCCGTCAGTTTGATTCCAGTTATTATTATTATTATTATTATTATTATTGAAAAACAATAAGGGAAAGAACCACCCAATTACTGCCATTTCTCTCAGTACTGCAATATTTCATTCCCCTTTCTATATAAAACCAATGTAATTAAATATCACTAATTAATTCACTGATTGTTTTTTTTTTTTAATTTATTCATGTGTTGTCATCGACAATGAATAATTGTGCACAATTTTAACTTGATCCTAGAATGGGGAGTGTGAGAAAAAAAAGGTGAAAAAAAAATAATTCTCCCAGACAGGCAAGTAGTGAGTTAATATAAGTTTTGTAATCAAAGTTAGGTTCACTTTTGTGTACAAAGATGATTTCTCAAGATTTATTAAGAAATTAAGATGCAAACAAAGGTTTAGTAGGACTATAGATGTCTGGAGCTACAGCGAAACGGTTGTATTTCAGCAAACATATTGTTTGGATGGCGGGAGGTTTGGACCAGGAAGTAAACTATCTTCAACTCTGAATGAACATCCGAAACATGTAAAACATTTTACAAACAAAAAAACAAACATATTGCTCTTATCTTTAAGACCTCTAGACTAGACGAAGTACCAGTACTACTATGGTTGATACTGGTTGATACTTTTTGATACCGATCTACCAAAAGTGTTTCAAAAAATAATTTAATACAACCAATCCACACCCAATCTCGGATCAAGTTAAAATTTTGCACAATTATTTCTACTGACTGACAAAACAAGAATCAGTAAAAAAAAACAAAAAAAAAAACAAACAATTAGATAATTAACTATTGGTAATAAATTATTTTGTTAGCTATCGAACAAGAGAAAGAAATCGTGCTTGACAAATATGGAGGTATAAGTTGAATTAGTCCAGATGAGGAGGCTTGACCCCGGAGTAAACAAGTTTTTTATGCATTTAAAAAGCGATCTCGGTTACATTTAAAAAGATACGCCACCCTTTCGATTGTACTCTTCATCACAGCTGGGCCCAGAGAAATGCTTCGATGATAGAGCACTGAGATAGTGTAGAATGTAGATTGTGAAATTGCGCTCAACGAAAACAATTATTGTAAAAAAATATTTCTAATCGCACAGATTTATTATTGCTAGTGTCGATCTACTTTAGATCTATAATAAATTTAATGACATAATTTTCATAACATCCAAACTAATTGATACAGTCACCAAAAGTTTTGCTTTTTTTAAATGTATTATCTTAAGCTCTTATCTTCTTTCCTCTTCAATCAACTAGTTAACTCCCTTTTAATTTTTTCTCTCTTCTAAAGCGTATTCTTCGCCCTTGTCTCTGATTTTTTTTTCTATTTATAGCCAATAAGAATGACAAAGAGCGAGCACTCTTGGTCCATAAAAAAAAAAAAAAAAGTGGAAGGGAATCGGGTGTCGCCAAGTACTGGTGTAAGGCAGACTACTCCATGTACGACTCAGATGGGAATTTAACGACTGCCATACGTCATTGGTCGACTGTTTTATTCGACGGGGGAAAAAAGGTTCAGGGAAATCATCCATTCTATTCCAGACTGTTTACTTAGACAAATTTCATGCTTCAGCAGACGTCATCTGAATCAAAGCGCCATCTATTAGATTTCTTTTTGACCCGCCCCCTAAAGTTTTCTTTGCAAACATAAAGTTTTAAAAAATGAAACTGCGAAAAAAAAAAGTAACAGGAAGGAATTAATGTCTATCCTCCAATCTCCATGAAGATTAAAGTATAGACCTGCAAAGTTACTTTGGCCTGGCTAGGATCTTGTGTGCTGTGCAAGTCCAGTATAAATATTTCACTCAACTAGTCTAAACTAGCCAAGGGACATTACAATTAATAAGATTGACGTACTCAAGACTTCTTACTACTTCAAATGATGTTTTTATTTACAAATGGGATGCTTGTCTTGTCTCCAAATCCGTCGTTACTTGTTATTTTACTTTATCACTATTCAACCTTCTCTAAACTCTAGCCATCTTGTTCTCCATGTACCCACATTTTGCAACGTCATTCGTCTGTCTGACTACGTCACTACTTTTGATGTCGCTAAAAACAATGTACAATATATTTATTTCTAAAAAGTAACATACTCTCTAAACCAAACTAGGTCACTCCACTGTAGTCTATCTGATGGATAGCTCAATGACTTACTGCTTTTAGGCCTATAACTATAGGGAGATGATGATTTCAACCGTGCAAAAAAATTTTTCCAACCTCTAGTTCTAGATTTAATAGATTTTATTTTTCTTAATTTCACGTGGCAGCAATATTTTCAAATATTTTGTTTCTGCGGTGGCTGAGCGTTAAAACGCTTGGCTTCTGAACCGGGGGTCCCGGTTTCGAATCCTGTGGAAGACTGGGATTTTTAATTTCGGGAGCTTTAGAGTCCCTCTGAGACCACCCAGTTCTAATGGGTACCTGACATTAGTTGGTGAAAAAGTAAAGGCGGTTGGTCGTTGTGCTGACCACATGGCATCCTCGTTAATCGTAGGACATATAAACAGATGACCTTTACATCATCTGCCCCATAGATCACAAGATCTGAAAGGGAAACTAAAAAATAAATATATTTGTCAATGAACAGAATGCAGCTTATGTCCCTTTCTTTAAAAGAAAATTCAAAAATGTATAGAAAAAGAGATTAAAATATAAATAAAGCTTTAAAAAAAAACATGACTCACAGAAACCCATTCTCTAGTAGCACTAGGGAAGAAGGAGTATTTGCACAAATATTAGTAGTAGTAGTATTGTTAGAATGGGTTGCCTGAATCAGCCTGGAAAACTTATTACTAAACGACTCTTGTATGGCCAACTAAGCGAAGGAAAGCGCTCGCAAGGTGGTCAAAGAAAGCGCTTAAGGGACACCCTCAAAGCTTCTCTGAAAGCGTTCAGCATAGACTCAGGCACCTGGGAGCAGGCACATGACAGAGCATCATGGCGTCGTGCTGTGAAAACTGGCGCACAGGTTGCTGAGGAAAAAAAGAACAACGCTGGCAGAAGAAAAACGCCAGTGAAGAAAAGCTAGGCAAACGACACTAGCTCCAGCTGGAATAACCTGCCCAGTGTGCGGCCGAACATTTCGGGCTCACATAGGTCTCACCAGCCACATGAGGAGGCATAAAACCCCAGTGCAAAGCCCTCAGCCCCCTAGACGACAAAGTGGGTCATCATCGAACCACGATGGACGAACTATATATATAATAGAAGATAAAATAAGTGCGCACAAAACGGAATTACTTATTAATATTAACTTTTTTTCCATCCCGGGTTATCTCCTAATCTAATTTACATATTTCTTGGTTTCCTAGCACTAATATAAGTAAAAATAGAACTCTAAAAGGAAATAAACTCTGTGTAATGTAATATTCAAGGGAGAGAAACCTTTTTTTTTTTTCGAAAAGTTTATTCAGACCGCAACAATAAACTTCCCCTGGCGCGCCAAGAGCACTTCTGCTCGATTCCCAGAGTGAGTTCCGGAACCTAGCCGTGTTTGTATAGCACGTTTTGATTGGCGGCTTGAGCGCCATCTCGCGGTGATCGCGTTGGTTGGATGTACCGAATTCATGGGAATCCATGACCCGGTGAAGGTCCCTTGGTGAAAGCGTGGAATTCACTTTGATCTGACCGCTCTATTTTTTAGTGCAGTCACGTTCCACCCCTGACTCTTCCGCGAACGTCAGCCATATATTACACAAATAATGTCATTTTGGGTGGCTTTACTGTTCACAAAAGGGCCGTGGTGGCTGAGTGATAAATCGCTTTCTTTTCCAACCGAGGTGTCTAGAGCTTGAGTCCTTGTCTCTTTTGGCTCCTCTAATCTGTATTCGTAGTTTAACAATCTTTTATTTGCGTTTCAAACCACGAATGCCGTCATATTTGTTTTATAATGCCGTTTATAAAATGTTTTTTTAAACAGCCAGATTTTCTTAATAAAACAAATATATTGGTTTATTATCATGTTCCTAAAAAAAAAATCCGTTCACTTTTCCAGGTAGATTCTACATTTAGAGTCCCATTTCATTAACTCATCAATGCGCAATTGTTAAAGGTCATGGTACCAATCCATCAGGGAAAAAAAATTATTTTGGGGGTGGGGGGATTTTCTACACTTTGTGCCGACGTTTCGGTGGGCCGGATGGAACCACGTCGCCAGACGGTTCTAGCCTGCGGGCCGTATTTTGGGCATCACTGACGTAGGCTATTTAAAAACAAATGACCAATTAGCTTGTATCAATACATTTAGAGTTGCTACCCTTTAGATGTTTAATTCGGAACTGTGAGCTTGCAATTTTAGCGTCCTTGACATTGCTAACTTTCTTTTTTAAAATCTCTCCACACTTTTTTCTTTTCATCTATTGTTAAGTTTAAAATACAGGGGTGGGGGGGGGGGGTTCCTTATATGCTATATCGCACCCACATTTCTCCTTATGGCTTCTCTTTCTTTTTCTAAGTTAGGTATACTGTACTTTACACCTCAAATAATCTAAACGGAACTTACAAAGCTATACGTGAACAAAGGGCAGATTACTGTTATAAACATTCCTTTTAATCTCCACATCGAATCTTTAGTCATTTTAGAAGAAAAAAAAACAGATGAAAAGAGGATTACTATTTGCATATAGGACCCGTCAAGAGGCACAGAAACTGCAGACGATGAACCACTAGAGGGCGCTCCTTTTAGCCATGTCGTGTTTAAATAAACAATCATGGAATCCGCTTCGGACTGTCGTCACTATACGAGTTCGAGCCCTCCCCGCTTACAGATTTTGTAATACTGGCCTATGAAAACAGGTTCGAGTGTTACTTGTGTGTCCAGATAGCATGTCCGCCCCCTGAACATAACATTTTAAAAGGTTCAAACTAAATTGGGATGGCGCGGATGTCGAGTGGCTAACCCGAATGAAGACTGGAATTTTGAATTTTAGGACCCTTACGCCTTACGTTAGTGGGGCAAAGTAAAGGCGGTTGGTCGTTGTGTTGGCGCAAGACACTCTCACTAACCGTGGGCCACTGGTACATCATTTACCACATAGATCGCAAAATCTGAAAGGGGAATAACTAAACTAAATTGGCCTAGATATAACGCATAATACGAAAGAATTTGCATAATTCGTGGCTACGTTTCCAGCATGAGATCCCAACTATTTCAGGACTTTTTTTTTTAACATTGACCAATCTTTAACAGAAGATCTGAGTCTTATTTTATAGCCTTGACCTTTCAAGAAGTAGTAATAAATATCACGTGATAGCTTTTTTTTTTTTCAAGTAATATAGATTTTGAAACACGGCGTCTATAAATTGCAAGCTTTTTCGGTGTATCCGGTGTACATATTACAGATGGATTGATAAGCGAAGTATTTTTAGAAACCATATAATAATGTGTATGCACTTTTCAGCTCTTCACAATTAAATTTCTTTCACTTTCGCTTGAAATTGTTATTTTATTAGCAAGCGTCCTTGACATTGATTATTTGTTGATTTCTGAATATTTTTGTATCTTCTTCTTTTCATTTATTTACGGTTTTTCTTTAGGTTCAATTACATCGCCACCACATTTCTTCAAATTTGCTTTCTCTTTTTACTGTATTTTATGGTTTAGAACATGTAAACTTGATATTAACAAGGTTACAAAGACAGTTTGTAGGTAAAACACAAAATCGGCTCCCGAACTGGTCCACCCAAGCAGGTAAAAAGGCAGGTTTCAATTTTTTTCAGAAAGAATATCTGAACGAAATTCTATCAAAAGCAAATGACAGAGAAAAATGGAGAAAGAAGGTTTGGACATCCTGTGTGGTGCCCCAATGGTCAAGCAGACCAAGGGATAGGTGAAAATGAAGGTGAAGTTAGATGTTTGTGTACCTGGCCTAATTGATGTCTTATAATAATTATCCAATTGATGTAATTATTCTGTAAAGTAGCCTCTGCATCATAACTTTGAAGAATGGTCTAAAATATCATGATGTCTGATTTTCAATATTTGTTTTAGTTTATGAGATCTAAACGGGACGGACGGACGGACAGACAGACAAACCACACAAAACTAATAGTGTCTGTTCCTTTTTTTGTGGGGCAGCTAAAAAATGAAAGTGTAAAAAAAAAAGAGCTTATTACTTTTAATTTTTTTAGTGATAATTTCCTAAAGTGATCATTTGATGCTTTGTCTAACTAGGTCAGTGCATTGGAGATTTGTTTAGCGAGATTTCTTTTTAAAGAGTCTCTGGAGACTTGGCTAGCTTGGACGATTGGACCTAGTGTCCTTCTCTGGCACCAAAATTAAACGACCAAAAGTGCGTTTTTAGTTCATTTATCGCTAGAGAAATAAATCTTTGATCAAACAATATTAGCTATGACCAACTCGTCTGCAACAAATACAATTACATCGTCTGCAAATAGATGTATAAATGCGCGGTGCTTCACAATTCAGCCCTTGTGTGAATAGCCCACTCCTGCTCTTATTGAGTCCGCGCATCAACTCATGGAGGAACTATTTTGTCAGTCTATCTCGTGAAAGCAATGCATCAACTCAGATGTTGGGGGGTGTGAAACCGGGTAATGGGGAGAATAAGACGCCACGGGGGTGTCACGAAATGCCCCCGAGACGCCGCGGTTTTAGGCGGAACGAATTCTAAGATAACCCCCGTCTCGGTGGAGCACATGCTGGAAATAGCCACGTGACCCGCCCTCTCTGACACCACTCGTAGTCAAGGGGCGCGGCCAAAGTTTTCACTGGCGTAAGATTTATTGGCCAGCCGAGCTGTCATTTCAGCCAACCAATAAGAAAAGCAGATAGCTGTTTGTTTCGTCTTGAAAAATGTTGCGCTTTTTTGTGTAGCCAAGCCCTATTCTTTGTTACCAATTACCGTCTGAAACTTATAAACTCGAACTTTCTGCTTGCGTGCAGGAGAAACGTAACAAATTTAAGTTTTGTCATGGATAGGTGATTGCAGGGGGGAGTGGTGTTTGAGCGGGGGAGGGGTTCACAAACTATCTCTTTTTAAAACAGTTCACAGATCAAGGGAGAGTAGGATACGCCGAATTAAAAGTCGGAGGCGGGATTGAGGGACGTTTTTTTTTCTCTCCCTCCCTCTGTCTATCTGTCTATCCGAGAAGACAGAATTAAAACAAGGTATAGCAGGAGGGAAAAATTTTGTTAACAGTGTTGGTCACGTCCCGTGGAAGTCAATTTGCCATGGCAAGGGAGTGAACCCATCAGTTTCACTAACTTCTGCTCAGCAGTCAAGGATATGCACGCGCGCTCCTCTCCAAGTGAATTCTACGGATTTAACGGCAGACGATATTAGAATATTCTGTTCATGGTGCCATGTTTGTATATTTTTAGCTTTTTTTCACAAAAATATTTTTTGTGCTTCTTATTTGTCACGCGCGTGTTGAACACAAACTCGAATTTTTACATATAATCTTAATATATAGACTTCTAGAATATCTTCCTTAAAATAGGATACACAGAGACAGATACCTTTGCTGTAGCCATATAAAAGTGTTTAGCTTATTAAAAATTAATTATCAGAATTCGTTTAAAATGTTTCTTTCAATTACGTGGCATTTTATCTAATCTTATATAATATAGACGTTACTTCAAAAAAAGATGATCACGCCATAAGCGTCATGCGTTTAATCATGCATATATTCTAGCTATTAGACACGTAAATTCCGTTAAACCCCAGGACAATGTTAAAAAATTATATTTTTACGACCTTCATGTACAGATTGAAGTTACCCCCCCCCCCCCCCCCCCCAGTTGTCAACAAAGTTGTTTTTTAAAAGTTGGCATCAATTTCAAACATGATCTAATTTGAGGAAACTTAATGTTTGTAAAAAATTTTGTTTGTAAAATGTTTTTACATGTTTCGGATGTTCCTTCAGAGTTGAAGATAATTCGCTTCCTAATCCAAACCTCCCGCAGGACGACGGGGGATGGGAGCTGGCAGGGTTTGAACCCGGGATAAATCCAATAATCGATAAATCCAAACGACAGTCCAGCGCGCAAACTTCACGACCAGACAGCCATCCGAATTAGTAATTTAGAAGTAGATTTTCAAAGACAAAAGTAGCCAATGGATTTAAACACTATAAGAGTAAATTATGAATAATTCAAACCTCTTAGTGAAAACTAAACATAAAATCTGATTTTTTTGTCATTTGAGCAGGCTAGAGAAGCATCTTTGTTAAAAGTAAGATTACCCTTTTCCTAAATATTCAAATATCAGCAACCAAAAATTAATACTGTTTCCAAAAGTGCACGCCATTTTACCGAAAATTTACGAGCAAAGCAGCATCAGGGAGACACTATTGACATTAATACATCTTAATCCAATTGTTTTTCAATATTAGCCGATAAATAATTGCCATTTTGTTTAGATTCATTCTGCAATTATAAAGTTGAACTTGAAATGTTGAAGAATCAAGCTCAATGTGACTGCTGTCAGAAGTGTGCAGTCAGGCACAGAGTGCAAAGATCCAATTTTCTAATTTTGATAAAGGCAAAATTTTAACTCTTTGCTCCTCTAAAAAAAACCCACAAAAACTCTGCTATTAATTTATTAATAATGAGAACCATCAACGTTCTTACATCCTAATTATCTTATTTAATTGCATTAGTATACCCCACAGATTGAAAAAATTGGGATGGAAAGTTCTATTTATATACTGTATGTATATAAATATGGTGTTACTAGTTTGAATATTTATATACCTATTTTATGAATACAAGATAATATAACTATATAGATGTGTTACTATACACAGCATAAATAAATAAATAAAATAAAATAAATAATTAAAAAATATAGACCATCGAATAGAAATATTTTTGGTTACATTGTTTTAGCTATTTAAGTGTTAAAAAAAGAAGTAAGCTAGAAAAACCGATACGTATTAATAGCAGGCCGCGATATTTGCAGCACTTTTCAAGTAAGCCTACGTAATAGACAAATAAATATTTGTTTCTTTAAATATTTTTTTCAGTGCTTAACAGTTTAAATTTTTCAATAAATATCAACTGGATTCGATCACCTATTGGATGATAATGGTTACTTTATAAACCATGGATTTGTTTCCATGGTAACATCATCGTAAACAAGTTCATTTCTGCTGTTGTTGAAAGCAGTCTACACATAAAACTAAATATCCCAGGATATACGATTTGTAACCTTCGCTTGCCCGAATCCAGGGCTGAGTGTCGACAGTTCCACCCTGGACACTCTAACACTTCACGCGGGTCTTCCGCTGGACTTCGGTCACTCCGCTGTCATGGGTAAGTAATCACGTTAATTAACTTTTTTTTTCTAATGTAAGCCTTGGACATCAAAAATTTTAATCTTCCAGAATAAGTCTAAAACTAGTTTTATCTAGTCTGTTTAACTATTCCCTAGACATTCTTAAGGAGGCGCGGTGGCTGAGTGGTAAAGTGTTTGGCTTCCGCTGGTTCGAATCCAAGTGTAGACTGGGATTTTTAATTTCGGGATCCTTGGGCGCCTGTGAGTCTACCCAGCTCTAATGGGTACCTGACATTAGTTGGGAAAAAAATAAACGCGGTTGGTCGTTGTGCTGGCCACTAACACCCTCGTTAACCGCGAGCCACAGAAAAAGATGACCTTTACTTCATCTGCCCTTTAGGTGGCGAGGTCTGAAATGGGAACTAGACATCCTAAAGTTGTTTGACCAATCAAAGCAGTAAAACCGTAAAGTTGCTTCAAAAGTTGAATAGTTTTAAATACGTCTGATGCTAACATAGTTTAGAGTTACCGTTACTGATTAAGCACTGAACCATAAAATATCATCTCTTTTAGAAGAGTGGATAGATATAATATGACAACAGACAATCAACACAAAGCTTAAAATGGCCTAGACATTGCTTAGTACAAGGTAAAGGTACCCATTTTATCCCGCTCAATGGAAGCAAATAATGTAAAGCTCGACGGTTATCGAGGCTGTCCATTCAAAACAACATCAAAAACAATAACATGTAAACGATAGTATCAAACAAATATGGCTTCATTCTTGGTTTGAGCCGCGAATAAACAACGCCTAGAGATTGTAGACTTTATGAGAAAATTGACCACAAAAACACACGAAAATGAGTTGGTTGTAAAGCTCTCTACAATATTGCTTAAAGTGTAAGTAAAAAATGTGGAGCCATACGTAAATAAAGGTTAATTTCAAATATCCAATCAATTAATGTAAGTACTAGATCTACGGGTTTCTAATAAAATAGTTACAGGTCAATTTCAATTCATTTTCTTTTATCTTTTCGTTGATGTGGCTCTCGACACGAGAGTCGGAAATGAAAATGGCCCCGCTGGTAGAATTAGGTTGGGTATCACTGGTGTGGGGCCTAAACCATATCAGCAGGCACAAACGCACAGACCTATATATATGATACCAAAATTGGAAAACAGCCAAATTTCTTGCTAGATCACTATGTAGGTAACTCTGTTTCAAATTGTAAGGGAATTCGCCTTATGATTCTTGGAAATCGCTCTTCTCTTTCAGAAAAGTTATGATCTTCAGTTTTCAGAGTTTTGATATAAATACAACCCCATTTCATGCAATTTAAATAGAAGACGCTATTAGTGATATATTCAGGCAAATCTATTACATAAAGTTGATTTCCCTTTAGTTTCCATAGAGATAACAACAAATGATTTAACAACAAATGATTATGTCTCCGTTTCGACAATCCTACATCTAAATATTTCAAGCCTGTAGATTTTAATTATCTCACGATTTTAGATTGTACACAGGGGCGGACTGGCTATATGGGCATTCGGGCAAATGCCCGGTGGTCCGGTACCTACATGGGCCAGTAGGACCACCGAAAGTGACGCATGGATGCCATGTATTGAATTTTCAAAGGTTTTTAAATACTCTCTTGTAAAAGTGACCCTCTGAATGTCGTGTTTTATAAATATCTTTTACAGGCTCTACAGTGTAATACTAATTAATATAACACATTTTCCGATATAATGTAATAACTTACATCCTTTGACAGTGCTAATATTAGGCTTCATTTTTTTGGGGCCTACACACTTAGTGATTAAAAAGCAACATGTTTCTTATAAAGATACAGAGTTCACTGTATGCATGCATAATTGCATATCGATCGATACATTATCAAACTTAACATGATAATTTTGAGGACAGCTAGGCCTCTAATTGGATGCCCATTATATGATATACAATTTATGGGCCGATTTGTATAGAAATGCCCAGGCCGGTTTTGACACCCAGTCAGCCCCTGATTGTAGATTTAAATAGATGCTAATAGATCTAGCCGGCAAAATGGAAAATTAATATTAAAATTCACTGCCTTCCTATAATCCTAAAATCACACTATCTACAAAATTGTACGGCTTTAATAGTTTTAACATAATAAACGGCTTTATTTTTTACGACCACGTGACAAACACTCCATTTTACGACATTGTTTTGTAGTCTAGTGTAGTGTTGTGTAGTGTAGTGTTGTGTAGTGTTGGGTTGTGTTGTGTAGGGAAGTGCTTAGCGTTCAGCGCGCTCAGTACGATTGTAAATATATAGCATATAGTGCACATAGGTCTGTCAGCACACAATGTTATTATTTCGGAAACCTGGACTGGACAATTTTCTGTGGTTTTTTAGATTAGAAAGCGATGAATTAGTTTTATTTATTGGTGAAATGTAAACCTTAACTAGCTGTACGACAGTGTACGATAACACACAACAGATACAATTAATGTAGAGACAATAGTTTTCTTATTCTTATCTTATATAATACAGACGTTATTTAAAAAAAGAAGATGATTACGTCCTACGCGTCATGCATCTAGTGATGCATATTAACCAATGACTGAAATTCACTGGTTTTACTGGCTAGCTCAGGCAACCCATTCCATTCTATAGCACTAGAGAAGAAGGAGCACATTTATGCATAATTTAAGAAGCCATTTATAAAGCTATTTTAAAGTAGCTAAAAACTCTAGTTTCATGCAAACATAACGTCTCCGTAATAGCGGAAGTCTTATATACTTTGAGTCTTTGACGCAGAAATACTCCGTGCTTTAAGAATTATTGATTGATTGACTGTTGAATTTTAATACAAAAACTATAACAATTGTCTTCTTTATGGAAGTAACTTCTGTATTGTATAAGATAAGATAACTTAGAAGGAATATTTACTGTAATTTAATTTGAAATTTATTTTTAAATTTGATTGTTTTTTTGTTTTTTTTCGCTGTATTTAAAAAAAGCATTTTCTGTAATTACACATGAAGCAAGAACATAAACTAAAATCTTATTTACCCTTGGTTAGGACAACATTAAAATATGCCTCCTATACTTGGCGCCCCCCCCCCCCCCAAACTCAAGAAAAGATAAAGAAACTAGAACAGACGCAAAATAGAGCCCTGAGATTCATAACAATGAAATATTCACATTTGACTAGAGCAACATCTTTAGTAAAATCATTAAATTTAGAGACACTTCGGGACAGAAGCCTTAAAAGTAAAATTACTACTAATAAATGAAACATTTACAAATACAAAAACAAAACTTAATAGACAAAGAAAGATAAAGGCAAATTTCTTATTCAATATTCTAGGACAATTCTATATAAGTACTCCTTTTTCAATAATGCTATTAGAGCAGGCAATGGGTTGCCTGAATCAGCCAGGAAAACAAGCGACTTGGCAGATTTTAATAATAATAAGTTAGGAGAGAAAAAGTTAAGTCACTGATTACCAAGCATGACTAGATTGACACAGAGATAATCGTCTAAGATAAAGATAAGAAGATACAGAAACTTGGCTACAATGCACAAGAAAATAGTTGCACAGATATTAAATGGAATCGTTCTTTAGCGTGTACTGGTCTTCTATAACTGTTATGCATTGAATTAAAATACCAAGACAAAGTGTAAAGCCATTAAAAAAATTGTAGACGATAAAACTTTTCCCGTCTTTTTCATAGTTTTGTTTTTTTAAATAATTATTTTAGCATTAGTATGCAAATGATAGTTGAAAATGATTAAATATGTCTTGACTAGACTCTAAAGAACTTTTTAAGGACTTAAACAAGACGTGTAACTGATACATAAAAAAGACAAAACACAGAAACCTGGAATTTATTTCTCGTCTGCTCCACTTTCTGTCCAATGGAAGCCAAGGGAAATGACGCAAGCATACTTCGAGCCTAATGCCTTCTTACAATTAACATACCCGGAATAATGTCCCCATGGGGTATGAACTTGTCAAGGTCGGGGTCAGAATGCCGAAGAAACTGCAGACGATAGGAATGAGATGGTTCAGAGAGGCGGTCTGAGTACTCTCAGACATTGGTACTCACTGCCAGCTATTACAGACGACGACAGGGGCATTCACTGCAGCATAACTTCTGCTGACGTTTTTGTGACCTATATTGGTGCCAAGACTTAAAGCAGAGTCTCTCAACACTGTAAAATAGCGAACATTTTATTTTTCCTTGAAACTTTGCATTTAGAATTTCTACCATCTATTGGCAGCTCACAAATCATTGTACAAAAGAATTATAAAGAAGCAATTTTTTGTTTAAATTCTGGTTAACGCACTCACGACTGCCGGTGATTATTGAAATTACATTATAAAATGTTTACGCTAATCACGATAAGAAATGGTTAAGATATTATTTAAACAAAGTTGATCTTTTCATCTTATCTTATAATTTACAGACGTTTCTTCCAAACTGAAGTTAATTACGTCCTGCATGTATCCTTGTGTTAATCTATTCATGCATGTTAGTTAGAGACTTAAACTCTGCTAAGTTATTGGCTCTCCTGGCTGATTCAGGCAACCTGTTCCATGCTCTAAAGGCATTACGGAGGAAGGAGCTTTTGTACGCATTTGTCCTAAAAAAAAATAAATATAAGATTATCTGAAAGCATTGTATCATATTCAAATGTCGTCAATATTAGGATGTCGCAAACAGGATTGACGACAATGTTTGTGGTACTGTGTGAGTGTGGTGAGTCGAAGTGTGAGTGTAGATTCGATGTTTTTTTTTTTGGTCCTGTGATTGTGTGTGTGTGTGTGTGTGTATAACATTTTTTTATTAGTTTCAACGTTGAGTTAATCGAGACATTTTTGGATGGCTGCCTAGTCGTGCGGTATGCGCGCTGGACTGTCGTTGGTCGTCTCAATGGTCCCGGGTTCATGCCCGCTCCCCCCCCCCCCTCCCGTCGTTCCAGGGGAGGTTTGGAAAAGGATGTAAGATGTAGATTGTCTTCAACATCCGAAACATGTAAAACATTGGACAAAAACATTGGACAGGAATGTCCAGAAGGAGTTGGACGAGAATGTCCAGAAGGAGTAGGACAAGAATGTCCAGATGGAGTAGGACAAGAATGTCCAGAAGGAGTAGGACAAGAATGTCCAGATGGAGTAGGACAAGAATGTCCATTTGAGTGAGGTATTGAGAGGCTCAAATGCTGCTGTTTTGCATAGTGCATATATGTCACCATATAGGTCAAGAATGTGTGGTTTCCCAGACCTGTCGAAACGGAGACCAGTGACTCTAATATAAGCCTCTATATACCGGTACTGTCGAACTCAAGTCTATCCAAACATTCACTTAATAATTTTTAAATATTTTCTTTAAATACAATGTTATCTAGTACTCCAACACTAAATCAACTGGTAACTTAATTTTTTTTTTTTTGTTCAAGAAATTACAATTCATTTAATATCTGATACTTTACTTTGTAGACATTTAAAAAAAAAAAAAAAACAACATAAGTGGTCAAGAATTACAATTCATGTAATGTTCAATACCTTGTAGACATTAATAAAAAGAGTTTATATATAGCGTAATTGTATCAATTTGTGTTTTTCTATAGCTGTTCTGATCTGTAGGTCAAAATGGAAAAATTTTTTTTTTTTATTTATAGTGTTGTTGGTTGATTGTTGGTTTGTTCCAAACGATGCTGAATACAACTAGACCCTTGTAGAAGTATTAAATTCTTAGCGAAATAAACTAGAAATGAGTTAAACAGATTTCCTTTAAAACAATCTTTCTAGTAGAATCAAGACCGCGGCATGCTCTATAGAGAAATGTAACTGACAAATAAATACAAAATTTACTTTCTCATCTTTTTATTATTGTCTCCCTTCAATTATCCTTCACGTGATTTCTATTAAAACTAATTATGACATACCAAGTCGTGGTTTCATCAGAAAATTTCAACTAAAAAATAAAGACAATCGTTTCCTTTCCTCATCGTTACCTTGGACACACACACACACCCACACACACACCCACACACACACCCACACACACACCCACACACACACCCACACACACACCCACACACCTATAATGCATAGTTCTGTAGTCATTCATTGAACAAAGACTAATAATGTTTCCCGTTTAGACACAGAGGATAGCAATAATCTCGTCTAGAAAGGACAATACTAAGGTTTGTCCAAAGATTAGTGAGCAATGCATCATTTCCCGTGGCTGCGCAGCCCCAGCTATGACCTACTTATTTTGCCATAATCTAGGCAAGCATAACCATTGTCCGCAGGGTGGTCGATTTAGATATCCTTTTATCGACTCCCTTGTGACTAGTCATTTGTGGGCTAATTATTGCATTGCATCCAGCCTGCGCAGAGTATTATCACTTTAAAGAAAAGGATAATAGTGTGAAATAAATAGATCAGGACTTGCTGTCATGTTTCATGATCAAATCTAATGCTCTGTTTTTATTGCGTCAGATCCAATGACGCTTTACACGATTATAACATATCGATGGTGTATTTCAAATTAAAATCTACTTAGGTTAAATTCAAATCCCCCCCCCCCCCCCCCCCACACCAGAGCCCCCTCTTCTTTTTCTTCATTAACCTCTTCTCTGTAATTCCTTGTTATTTATTCAACGACCCCATTCCGCGCCCTATTTTTCAACGCCCCTTTCCCCCTTTATTTTTTTTAGCACCAGTCCAGTCCAGTCCACCCCCTCAACTCCTCTCTAACGAACACCGTTTTACACATTTTCCAAGTTTTAAAATAAACTTCCAGAGGGCAGCACTGCTAAACACAACTGTTCTAGTCTCTCCAGTCGCCGCCCTGCAAACGAAGCGCCCCGCTGTGGACCGGCACCCATCAGAGGTACCTTCGGAGTTCTGTTAAAGCCATCAACGCGAGCGTGAAGCTGCAGTCCTCGGCTGTGGATCACCTCACCATTGGGCGTGCAGTCAATTCCCGTGGGCCGCAAGACTTAAGCGAGAACGTTCCCGAGAATCTTGTAGTCGAAATATTTATACATCGATGGGAATCAGTCGAAATAGTTATAGATCGATGAGAATCAGTCGAAATAGTTATAGATCGATGGGAATCAGTCGAAATAGTTATAGATCGATGGGAATCAGTCGAAATAGTTATAGATCGATGGGAATCAGTCGAAATAGTTATAGATCGATGGGAATCAGTCGAAATAGTTATAGATCGATGGGAATCAGTCGAAATAGTTATAGATCGATGGGAATCAGTCGAAATAGTTATAGATCGATGGGAATCAGTCGAAATAGTCATTGTTCAAAGTGATACAGTTAAAAACAAACAAAACATTTAAAAAAAAACATTTTTGCTTTAAGAAATAAAAAAAGACAAATTTTAACTACCGCTAGTAGTTGCCCGGGGGCGCGGGGTCCTGGGTGCGAATGTTGGTGAAGACTGGAATTCATTTGAATTTCTGGGTTTTTAGGGCGCCCATGAGTCCGCCCAATTCTAATGAGTACCTGACTTTAGTATGGGAATGTAAAGCCGGTTGGTTGTTGTGCTGGCCACAAGACACCCTGCTAGTTAATTGTTGGGCCTATAGAAATGTTTAGAAAAGTGCACACAAAGTTTCATTTGCCAAATAAAAACACCTGGGTTGTCAGCACTTCCTCTATTTCGTACACCGGATACACCAAAACGCTAGCTATTTATAGTTTTTCCTCCATGTATGAAAATACACACTAAAAAAAATCAATAAAAATTTATTTCATTTGAAAATCATGTCTATTTAAAACTTGGTGGTACTGTAAAACACTGATCTTTAATCTTTAAGACTAAAAGATTAAAATCTAAAAGATTAAAGTCTAAAAGATTAAAGTCTAAAAGATATATGAAAATGTAAAAAATGCGGAATATCATTGTATATACTTGTACCACTTGTGCTTTGGACTACAACAATAATTTTACTGGAACCAAAACATCAGTTACAGCATAACCATCAGATCTCAACAATTAACTTCACCTTCACCTAATCCCTTAACCTGTTTAACCGATGGGGCACCACTGATGATCTGTCGACCGTCTTTCTCCATTTCTCTCTGTCTTTTACCTTGACTAGAACCAATCTTGTAAAATGCCCGAAATATCCCTCTGTATCATGTTACTTGACTTGTACATGGATCTAGTAAACCTGATAATATAGAAGAGAACAAATGAAATATACAATTTACTTTTTTAAAAATAGAAAACCTTGCTTAAAGTTGAAAAAAAAAAAAGAAAGCTGCTGAGTCTAAATTCAAATTTCGAGCCTCTATGTTGAAAGGTGAACGTGTTTTGCCACTGTCACAGCCTGGTTATCGTTACAGGTCTGGACGGTCTTTGTGTGTTGCAGATACCTCTTGTAGATACTATAGTATTCTTTGTCTTCTTAATTAAATACTTTCACTCGCGCACTTGATTTGCTAGTGCGTGAGAACACTAACATACAGAACTCTCTGACCATAACATTTAGAATTATTAATAGACTCACTGGTAGCAGACATGGTTTTTATTTATATAAAATATAATCACAAAAGATATTGGCGACTTCAGCCTCACAAATTACATCCAAGGAAATAAGTCTTGAATAAGAATCAATTATAATATCTTCCATACTTGTACATTGCTCTATTGTCAAAAATATCCATAACACTCCTCTCTCTACAAGAATCTAAGATCAACTGAGATGTCCACCTCGTGGTCAGCTTCCGACCAAACAAAATCTCGTGCTAACTGCACGGAATAGTTCAGTGACTACTAGTCACCAGATATTACAGGGGTTCTAAAACGTGTATATGACAGCCACTAAGCTATTCAAGTACTTATAAAAATAGAAGTTTTATTTTATAGTGTTAATTTTTTTTTCCCAACAATCTGATTCTCTATATTATTGTGATTATTGTCACGGGTCGCCAATCGCTGATCTAGTACTTTATCTATATAAACAAAATAATAATCAAAAACGACTAGTTGATTGTAAATGTATTTACCTTTTGATTGATTCGTTTGTTGTCATTGACTCGAATAATGGACCTCATTCACCAATCGTAAAAAAACAACATTTAGCCACGTGATAATATTGATACAACAATGAAAAAAAAAACGTATCACGTGACAACCTTTATGGATTACGAAATTTGTATAGAAGAGATAGAGAACCACGTGGCTAAATGTTGTTTGTTTACGATTGGTGAATGAGGTCCATTGTACAAGGTTTCAGATTGATCCGAGGATGGGAGGTGGGAGTAATAACGTGTACAAGTTCCACCCAGACAGACGGAGTGACAGGCCGATACCAAAAAAATGTAATAATTGCTTGGTTAATTGGTTCACATCACCAGGTCAAATGTTTAAAGAAGTTTTGCTCGCGTTTAGAATTCAAAAAAGAGTGAAGTTATTATAAATGGAACATTTTTATGAACTATTTAAATTGTAATGAAAATTGTTCATATTGTCCTTTTTATGAGATGAACTTTCAAATATGGATGTCCGATGACTCTGACAATGCACTTGGAAAATAAAAAGGCTTCGCACCAGCTTTTGTCAACAGGTCGTGTTACGTCAGTGAGCATTGTATCCTTCGCTTTGAATGTTAACATAAGTAATTAAAAACAATGATCTTATCTTATCTTATATAATACAGACGTTACTTCAAAAAAGAAGATGATTACGTCCTACGCGTCATGCATTTAGTCATGCATGTTAACCAATGACTTGAATTCTGCCAAGTCACTGGTTTTCATGACTATCTCAGGCAACCCGTTACATGCTCTAACAGCACTAGGGAAGAAGGAGCATTTGTACAATTTTGTCCTAGCATATGGGACGAGGAATGTTCCTTTATATTTGTGTTTTTCTGAGTATTTTATTAGGTTTTGATTTTGTATTTGAAGATTATGGTTCAGTGTTTTATGTATAATTGCTACTTTACTTTTGAGTCTTCTATCCTAAGGGCTTTCTAAATTTAGAGATTTTACTAAAGGTGTTACTCTAGTCAAATGTGAATATTCGTTTGTGATAAATCTCACTGCTCTTTTTTTTATATCTGTTCAAGTTTCTTAATGTTTTCTTGAGGGGTCCCAAAACAGAGGATGCATATTCTATTGTTGGCCTATTATTGGCAAAATATGTAGGTCTCAGCTGGGGCTGCGCAGCCACGGGAAATACTGCATTCCTTACTAATCTTCGGACTCGAAGACTAGCCTTATATATTGGCCTAACCAAGGTTAAATAACATTTTAGTTTTATGTTCTTATTTGATTTATAGAAAATTCATTTAATAAACCCTTATGCTTTGATTTTTTTTCATCTATATTGGGATTCCATGACAGTTTTTCATTTACTATAACACCTAGGTATTTTGAGTTTTTAGCCTGTGTTACTAGTTTGCCATGAATAAGATAAGTGGAATTAATTTGTTTTAGCTTTTTTTTGTTACTCTTAATAACTGACATTTTTCTGGGTGGAAAGACATGCTCCAATTTGATTCCCATTTCTGTAATTCATCTAATTCTTTTTGTAAAATTTCTGTATCTTGTGTTTTTTTTTATTGTTCTAAATATTATGCAATCGTCTGCAAATAATCTTAGTTCCTGAACTAATTCAATTTGGTAGATCATTTATGTAGATTAAAACATGTCAACTTTGTAAATGAGTCATAGAGCAACGGGAATAATTCGACTCTTGTCCAGTTTTATTTATGCGGAAAATCGTAAGATACAGTTTAAAAATTGAAATGATTTGGTAATTAGACGTTTAGAATAGAGCAGTAGAACAAATACATATAGCTTACCTATTTTCGTAATTACGTAAATGTTTCATTTCATATTCAACTCTCAAAACCTATACATTATATTTTCGAAGTTCGAAGACGCATCTAATAGATCATTCCACAGTGTTTAGTGTCTTGTAGCAGATATATCACTTAGTTAATCTAACAGTGGATTGATTTAAATATCTCAATGTTAAATAACGCGTACAATATTCATTTTGTAAGCTGATTTCCTAAGGAAGAAAAAAAGTTGCAGACGATTGAAATTCAACTACACTCGATGCCCTCCCTTGTCTAAAGCAACAAAAACAGACGGCTATATCACGACACGGGAAGAGGTCTGCTAGCAGTGTTGAGACTCGTCTGCTCATGATCTTGATGTATTGCTTCGCGGACAGGCGCTCTGGGGGGGGGGGGGGGGGGGGGGGGAAATGTTAGCTTAGGATCTGTTACCATAGCAACACGTCTAGAACCATGGGATAGCAGCACCAACATGTCAACTTTGTAAATTAAAAAATAAGGATGGAGGCTGCAGTTTAAAAAACAAAAAAAAACACAAACACTATCTGGTGGAGCATCGTTCGCAGTAACATCTTTTGAAACTCTAAAGAGTAATTTGTTTTCACCAAGTAATTTGATAATTTACTTTAAGAATAAATACGTGTGTAAATATGTAGGTAAATATTTTTACACATTATTATTATTAGTGTTCTCAATAGTATTTATTGAATTGAGCGGTTGATAGTGTTATTCCAGTTTTGAAAAGCTTATATCAAGTCACTCTGTCTGTCTTTGTAAAAAGTTTAAACATGTTTATCTCCCATTTCCCTTTCTCGGATCAAGTTGAAACTTGGCACAAGTATTTATTTTACCTGACAAGGCATGAATCAAGAAAAAAAAAAATTAACCAATTAGTTAATTGATTATAGATGATTAATTATCTTGTTTTATATTGGCCTAAGGGGAATAAATGCTGCTGAATGAGATATGTGGATGTATATATGGCTTTATACCCATTACTACGTTTTGACAAGGTTTTTTCTCCGACTTCCCATTCTCGGATCAAGTTTTGCATAATTAAACATTGTAAATGACAATGCAAGAAGCAAGCCAAAAAAGTTAACTAATTGATTAATCTTATAGTACTTATTAATTAATTTTCTTTTATATAGCAAACCAAACACTAGGCCGACATCAGTCAGTCACTCAGTCATTCAGCCCATTCGTCTGTCAGTCAATAAGTAATTTAGTCAGTCAGACATTCAGTCCTTCTGTCCGTCATTCAGTGAGTCAGTTAATCAGTCAATCAGTTAGCCAGTAAATGTCAATCAGTCAGTCACTTTGACAGTGGCGTAGCTTGGGGGGGGGGGAGGAGGAGATAGAAATTGAAAATTCCCCCGGCCTCCCACTTGAGAGGGGCTCCCAGATTAGTGGTTTTTTTTACAATAAATATTACGTGAAATGCAGGAGGTCCCAAAAGAGGTCAAGCCCACGGGCCCCCAAATGATGGAAAATTCCTAGCTACGCCCATGCATTTTGACTATCCTCGTTTTTAGTACACACTTTATAATTAGTTGGACAGAAATTGAAACGTGGAACAAAAAGAGGGTAAATTGGCAGCACTTCTTTGAACAATGTTTATTGTCGTATTTTACGCTTGATGAGTTTCTATTCAACTACAAGAAACTGAAGCAAGACAAACCTTTTTTTTTTTCTTCTTCTGAATGTGGAGGAAAAAGAAATCTCACAACTTGACAAATTCTCTCGGGAATGCGGAGCGAGTTCCCTTTCATCAGATAACTGGAAAATGATATATTTGAAGTAACAAGGGAGGAAACTCTGAGAAAACCTCGTAGAATTTATTAGTTGTTTTTTTTTTTTTTTTTTTTTTTTAGTTTTTGGATCTGAACAGATAGGGATTCTGAATTTTTACTCAACTAAAAGAAAATAGATTTGTTTATATTAATTTTTTTAAGTTTAATAAAAACTTATATCTCCACCCCCATAAAAAAATATTTGTGTATTTATTTTATTATTTATGGTAGATATGTGGGGGTAGGCAAGACATCGGGAGGGGGGGCGAGTTGTATTTCCGGGTCAAATGTATGGAATTTCTATTTGGTGTGAGTAGCGAACTGTCGACCTGGGAGACGGCAAAGCGCTGGTGTGTGTGTGGGGAGGGGTGTATGTGGGGGATGTGTTGCGGGTTCCGATGTCGTGGGGTGTTTGGGGAATTTGATGGAATGAAACAATGCACAGGGGCAATGAGGCAGGGCGCCCACAAAGTCTAATACACTCGTACACGAAAGGTATTTGTACTGGTGTCAAATGGTTGGGGAGGGTGTCATAGGGTTGGGGAGGGGGGAGAGTGGTTGGGAGTGTCATCGAGATGTTTGGTGAATGAGCTGAGTTGAGCTGAGTCTGAGCTGCATCTGAATGAAGTTTTTGTGGGGAGACTTTAAAACAAAATATTTTCCAGTGCCCAAGCTAGCTCGCCTTTTCAAGTTGGTAAGACGAATGATTTCTATAAAATATTATTACATTGTTTGTTCAAATATCAAAAAAAAAGTTCCCATTTCAGACCTTGTGATCTAAGGGGCAGATCATCTAAGGGGCATCTGTGGCCTACAGTTAAAGAGGGTGTCATGTTGCCAGCATAACGACCAACCGCCTTTAATTTTTCCCAACTAATGTCAGGTACGCATTAGAGCTGGGTGGACTCAGAGTGCGCAGAGGCGCTCTAAAATCCCGAAATTGAAAATCCCAGTCTTCACCAGAATTCGAACCCGGAACACTGGGTTCGGAAAACAAGCGCTTTACCACTCAGCCACCGCACCTACTTGTTCAAATATACAGACATATTTATTATTGGAGTTTTTCACACATGGAGGTAAAATCCATGAATAGTAAGTGTTTTGGGTGTATCCGGTCTACAAATTAAAGAAGTATTCATAAGCAAAGTATTTTAACCAACAAAATATTTTTTTTGCACTATTCAGCACTGTAGATTAATGTTCTTAATTCTTTCACTCTAAGGATAGAGCACATATTATCTTATCTTATAAAATACAGACGTCACTTCAAAAAAAAAGATGATTACGTGTTACGTCCTACACATGTTCCTAGGTCGATATAGTCATGCATGTTAACCAATGACTTAGATTCTGCCAAGTCATTGGTTTTCCTGGCTGGCTCAGGCAACCCATTCCATACTCTAATAGCACTAGGAAAGAAGAAGCATTTGTATACATTTTTGTCCTAGCATATGGAACGAGGAATGTGCCTTTATATTTGTGTCTTTCTGAGTATTTTATTAGCGGCCCCCGAAGACTTTTGTGTGGCTTGTTTGTCCGTCTGTCCGTCCGTCCCGTTTAGATCTCGTAAATTAGAGAAGATAATGAAAATCCGACATCACAATATTTTAGACCTTTCAAAGTTCTGATGCAACGGCTACTTTTTTTTTCTTATGTGTGCAAGGCAATGCTAGCACGGAACATATGACACCTAACCATAAATTTTTTTTTTTTTTTTTTTTTTTTTTTTTTTTACGGAAATGTTTTATTCTTGAGGAATGAGAGATTGGCCCTTTACAAAACAATTAGATCAATTAGATATTCATTATAAGACTTCAGTTAGGCCGTATTCACATCTAACTTCACATTCACTTTCACGTATCCTTTGGACTGCTGGACCACGCTGGGGCACCACACTAGATCTGTCAACCTTTGTCTTTGATATAATTTTATTCTGATGCTATTGAAACCTGCCTTTTTATCTCTTGGGTGGACCACTTCGGGGGCCCGATTTTGAGTTTGTGTTTCCACACAAACTGTCTTTGTAACCTTGTTAGATTTTGTTTTGTATTTGAAGATTATGGTTCAGTGTTTTATGTATAATTGCTACTTAGTCGTGTAATGGGTTTCATCTTATCAAGTTTTAAGTAATCTTATGGTTTCCTTTTTGCAAATTACAAAAAAAGCAAAATAAAACTTAATAAAATACGGCCGAAAAACACAAATATAAAGGAACATTCTTTATGTCAACTTTGCATTACGAACCGCCATCAAAGTAAGTGCACTGTTAGAGACTTAGAGACTAGACTTACAAGGAATGTTGTAGACATACAACGGAGTTTAGCTCATGTTTAGGACTCAAGGCAGAGCTTGTTATTATGTGTTTGTGATGTCCTGTAATTTAAAAAAAAATGTCCCTTTTGGAGTTCCCCCCTCCCCTTACATGTATTACAGTACAAAGACATATTCGTACGAGTGCTCCTTCTTTCCTAGTGCCATTAGAGCATGAACCGGTTGCGTGAATCAGCCAGAAAAACCAGACTTAGCAGAGTTTGAGTCTCTAATTGACATGCACGACTAGATTATCACATGAATAGGTGTAGGACATAATTATCTTATCTTATCTTATTTGAAGGACCATCTGTAACATAAAAAGAAAAAGAATGAACTTCTATTATATAATGATTTTTTTTTTCATTTCAGAGCACCACACGTACGGTGAAGTCAACCAGCTCGGGGGCGTCTTCGTCAACGGGAGGCCGCTCCCCAACGCCATTAGACTGAGGATCGTCGAGCTGGCCCAGTTAGGGGTTCGCCCCTGTGACATCAGCCGACAGCTCCGTGTTTCTCATGGGTGTGTCTCCAAGATACTGGCCAGATACAACGAGACGGGGTCTATCCTGCCGGGCGCCATCGGGGGATCCAAACCCCGGGTGACGACCCCAAACGTGGTGAAGCACATCAAGGTTTATAAGGAGAGGGATCCTGGGATCTTCGCCTGGGAAATAAGAGACAAGCTTCTGGCCGATGGGGTCTGTGACAAATACAATGTCCCATCCGTCAGCTCTATAAGCAGGATTTTAAGGAACAAAATAGGACCTGGCGCTCATTCTCCGATCTCAGGAAATGGCGTTGGGGGCTCCAGCCCTGTCCAATCTTCGCAGTTTGAGAAACCCTCACCACCCCCGTGCCATCCACACCACCATACATCCTCTCAGCCCCTTCACGGACAGAATCACCACGGGGCGCTCTACAACCCCCAGTTCTACCCTTACTCGTGTGCTCCGACGCCACCCATGCCGCCAGCGATGGCCCACCCTCAGATGATGGCCCACAATCCACACCATCCTGCAGGGATGCCACCAGGGATGAGCTTTCAAATGCCCACTGCCATGGCCCCGCACCACAAGCCGCCGCCAGGAGGCTGCGCCTCCCCCTGCATGATGCGAGCCTGGCCGTCGTCCCACTCCGTGCATGACATCCTGGGCTTCCACAGATCGCCTCACGCCATGGGCGGGCAGCACATGCCCATGTCGCCTGACGGCATGATGCCCAACGCCATATCCTCACAGCCCTATAACATGGGCAACTATTATATGAAAACATCCATGTCTCCCATGTATTTGCAAAGCTGATGATGTGTTTTGGGGCAATCGCTCACGAAACAAATTTATTCATAACAAACAAAACTAGATATATAACATAAAACAAATGTAATATCTTAAAAAAAAAAAAAAAAAAGAAAAAAAAGCCAAACAAATAGGCACGGCCGCTCTGCACAAAAAAGCTGTAAGAAATTAAAGGAAGTCAATGGAGTCATAAACCATATTTGACAAGTTGACCTATGCATACGTGACCCTTATGGAAATCCTTAGTTGTAAATGTAGAGAGATTGAACAATGTAATCAGCACATTGCTATATTTTGTTATAAAAAAGGATTACAACAGTCAGACAAGAGATAAAAATAACATACAGCTTACCTTAAAAAGCGTGGCTAGCTTCTCCGCATCTCTCCAGGCACACCTGACTCGTCTGCTCCATACCATGCTCATCATATGAGGAGAGTAACATAAGTCATTCACTTTAAAATAAATGGACAGCAATTGTTGTTGTTTTTTTTAACCCTTTAAGTGCTGAGCTGTTTTACAGTGAGTGCATACAAAATGGAATTACAATGCTGATATTAAGAGGCTAAACTACCACCGCATTTTAAGGGTTAAGGAATTCTGAAATGAAAAAAAACAACTTTTAGTGTAAACTCTGATGAGTCTTGATGTAGTTACTTCCGGTCTATGTACTTCCGCTTTCAACTTGAATATCCAGTAACTTTGTAATAATGACATCAGGTTAGATCGTGTTGGCATACCTATTGTCAAGTGATGACGTCTAGCTATGATGTCACTCGTGATGACACATCTAGACAAGTTATGGCATCCAGCGATGTCACCCGTGATGGCATACATATTGTCAAGTAATGACGTCTAGCTATGATGCCACTCGTGATGACACATCTAGACAAGTTATGGCATCCAGCGATGTCACCCGTGATGGCATACATATTGTCAAGTGATGACGTCTAGCTATGATGCCACTCGTGATGACACATCTAGACAAGTTATGGCATCCAGCGATGTCACCCGTGATGGCATACATATTGTCAAGTGATGACGTCTAGCTATGATGCCACTCGTGATGACACATCTAGACAAGTTATGGCATCCAGCGATGTCACCCGTGATGGCATACATATTGTCAAGTGATGACGTCTAGCTATGATGCCACTCGTGATGACACATCTAGACAAGTTATGGCATCCAGCGATGTCACCCGTGATGGCATACATATTGTCAAGTGATGACGTCTAGCTATGATGCCACTCGTGATGACACATCTAGACAAGTTATGGCATCCAGCGATGTCACCCGTGATGGCATACATATTGTCAAGTGATGACGTCTAGCTATGATGCCACTCGTGATGACACATCTAGACAAGTTATGGCATCCAGCGATGTCACCCGTGATGGCATACATATTGTCAAGTGATGACGTCTAGCTATGATGCCACTCGTGATGACACATCTAGACAAGTTATGGCATCCAGCGATGTCACCCGTGATGGCATACATATTGTCAAGTGATGACGTCTAGCTATGATGCCACTCGTGATGACACATCTAGACAAGTTATGGCATCCAGCGATGTCACCCGTGATGGCATACATATTGTCAAGTGATGACGTCTAGCTATGATGCCACTCGTGATGACACATCTAGACAAGTTATGGCATCCAGCGATGTCACCCGTGATGGCATACATATTGTCAAGTGATGACGTCTAGCTATGATGCCACTCGTGATGACACATCTAGACAAGTTATGGCATCCAGCGATGTCACCCGTGATGGCATACATATTGTCAAGTGATGACGTCTAGCTATGATGCCACTCGCGATGACATTTTAAACAAACGTTAAAATTACTGTTCAAGTGGTCAAGTCGGATTATATGTGGGTCAAGTCCAGACTCCGAAAGTGTGACAATATGGTGACAATCGAATCATACTCATATTGAATCAGAATTTTTTTTTTAACTCTTTGGCTTCTAGCATAAACTTTATTTTAACTCTTTGGCTTCTAGCATAAACTTTATTTTAACTCTTTGGCTTCTAGCATAAACTTTATTTTAACTCTTTGGCTTCTAGCATAAACTTTTTTTTAACTCTTTGGCTTCTAGCATAAACTTTATTTTAACTCTTTGGCTTCTAGCATAAACTTTTTTTTTAACTCTTTGGCTTCTAGCATAAACTTTTTTTTAACTCTTTGGCTTCTAGCATAAACTTCTTTTTTTATTATCTAGTTGACAACGGTGACCTTTCAATCTGGCGTCCTTGACATTTTTGTTTCCAGACGTCAATTTGTAACAAAATCTCTCATGATCTACCTTTCTTCTTTTCTTTACGTTTTTCTTTAAGTTCCATTATAGAGTCAAAACATTTCTTCATATCCCTTTTTTCTCTCTGTTACTCTATTTTATTGCTTAAAGAACAAAAATAGAACCTTAAACATCTAAGTGTAAGCAATGGGAAGGTATCTGGGAGAAGGTTTTTCGTGCTGCCTTTAGGCGCTCAGCAAACACAACTCTGCCCGAGTCGGGTGTCGAACCTCGAGCTCCCTTCTAGGTAGCCAAGCCAAGCCAAGTTCAAGCACAATTAGCCTCTCGACCACGCTTTCCTAAAGACGTTTGGAGTATCTCTCAGAAAACTATTTTGGAATCCCTTGCAAAACTGTGTATGATTTGAATAATCCTAGACCAGTAAGTCTACTTGTTCATTGAGCTGAATTTTCGTAATTTAAGTCAAGTTGTCAATTAACTCTTTCTCTCCTAATCGACGATACCATCGTTGATTTGACTTCATTAAATTAAATTGATGTTTAATTTTATAAACTTTATTTTGTTTTATATAAAAAGAGCATGCATTACCCTTGAATTCTATACGAAATAAAACACTTTTTGATAACAAACGAAAACGTTATTGAAGCTTAATCATAACATGGTAATGAAATAGTAATGAGCAAAATAAAGAATTCCTTCAAAATGTGGAAAAATAATTACGGAGAGAAAGAGTTAAGATATCAATGATACTTGATGTATAAGTCAAGCTATCAATTAGGCTTGGTGTGTTGCTTTAAACATTGGAAAAATTTTTTTTAGAGCATCTTCAATTGTTTTGACTTTGAGATCACAGAGTCACTCTGGCTTGGCAGCTTCTGTTCCAGAATGCCTCTTGCTGATGCCTTCAACCGATTCCTTCCACAATGTCTTCTGTCAAGGCCTTCTATGTTGTTTTTTTTTTATCAGTATGTTGTAGCATCCTCGGTTCAATCGATGCCTTTTGTCGGTGCCTTATATAAGGGACTTTTGTCGGTACATTAAATTCCTTTTTAACAAATGTTGCCATTCTTTTTTTCCTAATTACTGTAAACCCTTTAAATGTTGACCAGTATTATCTAAAATAAATATTATTACATGACATCATTGCTCATAATTTGTGCATATTATAAAATGTATTTTCTTTATTATGATAAAACGTTAATGTTGATAAATAATGTACAATAAACAGAGATTGCTTGCTTTTAAGGAAATGTAACTCTCAATGTATGGTCATTAATGAGTTGCTAAGGGGTTTATATAGGCAAATATGGTTACCTAAATTGTGTCTCAGACTGTGGGTAATATATCGTCATTTGAGGTATGACAGATCGAGTGTGTGGATGTTTGAATATTTTACTTCATTTTTATGTGTCATTGATATCAACAATAAAGTACGTTTCTATTCAGGGTCAATAAAAACTTTAATATAAAAAAATATGTTCATCATATAGATTTTTTTTTCATATAATAGTTTAGTTTCCCCTTTTCAGACCTTGAGATATATAGCGCAGATGATGTAAAGATAATCTGTTTCTTTGGCCACGGTTAACGAGGGTGTCATATGGTCAGCACAATGACCAACTACCTTTACTTTTCCCTGAAGAACTGGGTGCACTCAGAGGCGCACATAGATCCCGAAATTAAAAATCCCAGTCTTCAACAGGATTCGAACCCGGTATCGCGGTTAGGAAGCCATGCGGTTTACCGCTTAGCCAGCGAGCCTCCACATATAATAGCTTAGCATTGTCTAATATGACAAGCTAGTCAACTATCTTTTAAACTAATCTGTTCTACACAGTGCAAGGGTTTCTCTGTGGCAGATATATTGGACTGTTTGGGTTATCTGTTTTTATGCTCAAAGAGAAATGTCGAGGATATAGACGGTGCGAAGTTGTGAAAGAGTCAGAAAGGATGCCCCAACGAGCCTCCCATTGGGTTACAGAGCTTGAGTAGCGTCTGGCAAAAAGTACAGCCAACCTGGCCACTCACATACACTCAGAGGTAGAGGAGACTGAACGTGACCTCCGAAGGTGCCGGACTGAACACTGAACTGTAACGTCATAACATGTGGGCAGCTTAGACCAATAGCATGTTGCCACGTCACAGGTCTGAGGCTTTCTATACCGAGTGGTCTCCGGTAGACTGAGCTGCACTACTGTTCTCACGACGAGAACAGATTGGAAATGACGGATTACTTCCCTTTAAATAAGAAGGGAAAAAAATCAATGGCAACCTCGTCCTCTTCCCCATCCCCCGATTTTGCTTTTAATTGCTTTGATAATAATAAAGAAGAAAATAGATCTGTTACAGCAATGCCCAAACTACGGCTCGTAGATGATATAATATTAGATTTGTTTTTCTTAATCTTAAAACTATATTACAGTTACAAGTTGTTAGAGCTTTTAACTGAGGTGGTCAAATTTAGGTTACGCGGTTATATTTCATCCCATAACAATAAAAATGTTTTATCTTATCTTAAATTTTACTTTAGTTTCTTCTTCTTCTTCTTCGTTCTCATTGTTATGTTGGAGTGTTCAGATGACTAGACCAATACATGAGATGAACTGCGCAGGGAGCTCTCCATATAGTTTTCTTTCTATTGGGGTGTTTTGGGGGCCAGTGTCTTATACGGGCCTCTTGGTATAGAGAGCAGTTTTGGAGGACGTGGTCGGCATTCTCTGGTGATACTCCACATGCGCAGATTTCACTGGTTTCACTGGTTCCAATTTTGAGCTTCCCGTACATGTGTTGTCGCATTCTGTTGTGTCCGGTCCTGAGTCGAAAGGTTAGACGCTGGTCTTGTCGGGACAGCTTTTAGTAAGCGTCATCTTTCTTGTGATTTGGATGAGAGCTCGTCCATTTCTCATTTATTTTATTTACAATTAATTTCTTCAGTTCTTCTGAATAGAGTGCAGAGTTTATTAGTGTGTTAGTTCTCCCACTCTTGGCTAGTGTGTCAGCCTTCTCATTTCCTACACTATGTTTACTCTAGTGAAAAAGATATTTTGCAAGGCGCTCAATTAATGTCAGCACCCCAGACTGGTCCTATGGATATTTCCCTAATTTTTTCCCAGCAACCTAAGTATTGTTCATAGGTCAAAGGTCAGTCAAGCTGTAAGTGTACTTACATTCACACCTGGCCAAGAAATTAGGTCGCCCCATTAACAGGGTTGATAAGAAAGGAATAGAAAACGCCCTGTTCCCACCGCCCACTCCTACCTAATCAGCTACTGGGGGTGCCAGGGAAATGTCACATTAGTGGATCGAGCGGCGTGTTGGTCAAGGTCCTCGACCCATTTGTTTTAATGAAGCATCATGACAAGACATGCAGCTTTTAAGTGAATATCTGCAGAATATTATGTAAATTGTGAAAACCAAGTTTTATTTCAATAACCTCGTTTGACAGCTGACCCGATAGCTGAAAAATAAAACACGGAGCAGGTGAGCATGAGAAATTGTGTTGTACCAACCGAAGGATGACACTGGTGCCATTGTATCAAATCACAGAACAGTTCCTCAGTTTAAAACAGTGAAATTTGTTTCTCTTTGATGAATTATTTGGCAGTACCAAAGAATGACTTTTATTTCTTGAGAACAATAATAGACTTACTTGACATACTTGACTTACATGACTTGCTTGACTTAGTTGACTTGCTTGACTTAGTTGACTTGCTTGACTTACTTGACTTGCTTGACTTACTTGACTTGCTTGACTTACTTGACTTACTTGACTAACTTGACTTAGTTCTTTTGGAGCACAGAACAACGGTACTTTGCCATCTTACAATCCCCCTCTAGTAAAATAATATCAGTCAGGTACAAATGTTTCCTTTGTTCGATATCAAACACACACAAAAATTCATCACCAATGGTTATTTAACTAATTAGTATATTAAAAAATTGTTTCTTGCTTTTGTCAGGAACAACGAATAATTGTAAAAAGTTTCAATTTGATCCGAGATTGGGAGAAATAACGCGTTCAAACTCTTCACCGGACAGACAGAAATGCAAAAATGCAAATCAAATTAATGAATTTTTTAAAATAGTAGTATTCCAAATGCTCGCGTCTGTAGGAGAAGGGTGAGCTTATTTTATACACTAAATAATTTATGATATTTTAGAACTTTATAATATACGCATAAATTTTATTTCGGTATTAAAACGGTTAAAATGGAGCCTACAAGGAACTAATCAGTCAATTTAAATTTTCATCGATATTTTTCTTGAAGTACCGGTACGAAAAATTGAACGCAAGGGAAGGAACAAGCTTTTCGCCTTTATTTATAAAGACAGCTTGACTTCCATCTCTAACAAGGGAACTCTCAGACTCCGAGATTCACACATCAACACTCTATAAATCCCTGTCGGAGTCGGACATCTCCGTAAGAGTTTAAATACATGGTCGCCTCGTCAACACTTCGGTATGGAAGACAGGAGTTATTCGCCGCTGATCGGATGTGATGAAATCTGTCTGACGTCACAGATGGGGGGATATAACTCCTGATGCAAACGAACAAAAAAGGAGGGAGGGGGGGGGAGTATTCTTTTCGTTTGTTTATTTAACTGTAGTCTTGATAAAGCCAGTCACACATAAACACGACTTGTATATTATATGTATATATATATATATATTGTTGTAATTCCAGTGGCGGACTGAAAGGGTTAATGTGTGTGCGGCCTACTAATACACACCACTCAGGCCAATCACACAGGTCAACGGGTCAACGGCTGTCGATAGACAAGGGACAGTACTGCTAATGACCGCAAGTATGATCTGTGTTGTGGTCATGTGATCAAGAGCCTTCACGGTCGAGAGACAATGTGTAAAGAAAGGACAGTCGAGTCCAGAACAGCAAGGCATACGGACTGTGGTACCTTGTGAGTCATCGAAAATGTAGCTGTACGAGCTAGAGACACTAGTAATGTTAAGTTAGGCAGTTCTGTTAAGTACAAGAAAGCATTTGAATTTGATGTAGCCAATAGTGTTTATTGGCTGTCGATGTATCTTTAATTAAATCGCCACTTTGTTACTTGAAGCTCTTGTTGTCAAGTTCTTGTGTTAGATGTGCTGTGTTGTTGGGCAGTGTTTGCAGAAGGCCTGATAGAAAAGATCGTAACAATATATATGTATATATATATATATATATATATATATATATATATATATATATATATATATATATATATATATATATATATTTCGTCCATCGTGGTTAAATGATTACCAGTTTTGTTATCCAGGGGGGTTTGCAATGGGGTTTTGTGCCTCCCCGTGGGGCTGATGAGACTTATGTGAGCCCCGAAATTTTCGGCTGCTCACATTCTCAGGTTATTCCAGCTGGAGCTAGTGCCATTGGCCTTGCTTTCTTTCTCTGAGGTCAGAGACAAACCGAAGACTGCTGGAGTCTACTATTGACCTCAGACATTAGGAGGCTTAGGGTCTCGAATGTGTCTGCCTCGTCAGTTGGTCATTATCCCCTCTGTTGATATAACAACAGGGTATACTGTTATTTTAATTGACTTCCATAGTCGCTTAAACTCCAAGATAAGGTTTTCATAGTTTGTTTCGTTTTTTTAGTTCCGGAAAATATTTCGTTTTTTAGATTGTCTCACAATAATTAATCTCCTTTGATAAAAGTTGTTTTGAAATTATTCTCATTTGTATATAAGCTGTTGTCAATTATTGAATCACCAGCGAATATCGAGACGCCCAGTATAGAGACGCACCATAGTTGACGAACACGACATTGATCGACGTCACGGATTTAGTGGGTTCTTGTTTATTGATGTTATTATTAGTCAGTTGGTGTTAGGAATTCAACGTGACAACATCTTATTACGACAGAGACTCGACAGTCGTCTTTATGCATTAAACTTCATTCAAGTAACTAACTGTCTGGGTTTGGTCCTTACATCTTGTTAAATGTGTGGATCTTTTTCCTAAGTATTTTAAACGCATCTAATACGCTGGTACAAAAACTCAAACATCTTCTGAGTAATCTGTCCAAGTCAGACAGCCATCATACAACTACAAGGTCAAGGCCTGTCACACTACACATTCTCTAGACCAGGCATGTCAAACACGGCGTTCGGGGGCCGCATGCGGCCCGCGACCACCTTGCATGCGGCCCGCTTGGCTACCACAAAAATTATCAAAATATTGTTAAACTATTACGCTGGAAAATAAAAGATGACAAGCTACTTGAATGGAAAAATAGTATTTGTTAAACTGAACAACAAGAATGAGTCTGCAGTGAAAGCCAGCTACATTTTTCAAACTTAATTGCAAGCCATAGCAGACCATTTAGTGAATGTGATTTTATGAAGGAGTGTATCGTTAAAGCTGCCGAAGTAATTTGTCCAGAAAAGGTGAATGTATTCAAAGAAATAGCGTGAACTAGGAACACTGTGGCAGATAGAATAAATGGCATGTCAATCAGCTTGCGTGAACAATTAAAGAACAAAATAGACTTTGAATTATTTTCATTGGATATCGATGAGTCAACTGATGTAACGGGTGAAGCACAGTTGGCTATATTTATATGGGCATGTGACAGGAATTTTGAGATACACGAGGAGCTACTTGTTCTATGCATAACGCCACAACAAGCGAGGATGATTTTGAGAAATAACAGTTGATATTGCAGTACAATTTACCTTTTCTATAATGAAAGCTACAAAACACCTCACCGTTCGAGATTATCTGATCAAAATTTGTCGTCAGTGATGAAAGTGTCAGTGACAAACAAACCTCCACCTGATATTAATAAACTTGTATCCCAGAAAGATGTCAAGCATCAGGACAAAGAAAACAAGATTACTAAGAGAGTTTGTGTTACACAAACTCAGAGGCGGCCCCCGTCAAAGTCGGATCCCTGTCGGATCTGCCTATTCGCAAAGAATATTCAAGAGATTATTTAATTTTGATGGTCAAAAGTAATAATGTTTCAAAGATTCATTTGCCGTTTTAAAAAAATGTTTTTTTTGTTTTTTGTTTTACATGTTTCGGGTGTTCCTTCTAAGTTTAAAATAATTAACTTCTCGCTGAACGATTGGAATGGAGGATGGCAACAAACAGGGTATGAACCCTGCCTGGTCGTTCAGTCTGCGTGCTGGACTGTCGTTCGGATTTATCAATGGTCCCTGGTTCAAACCCTGCATGCTCCCCTTCCCCCGTCGTCCTACGGGAGGTTTGTAATTAAAAAACAAAAAAAAAAGAAAAGAACAGATATATCGTGCTTTTACTTCGATGTCTCAGCACAGTTAGGCCTATCAACAGAGATATCGGCTTTTTTTAAAAAAAGGAACTAGAATGAGGATGTAGATCTACCTAAATTAAACTTCTGATTTAGCACTCTTAAGATCTATATCTACTAGATCTAGATCTAAAATATTAACTTGGAATAATGTAGCTGTAATTTAGATAAGATTTGTGTAAAAAAAAATATCCTAGATAATCTATCAATAGACTGAATGCAACATTAAATTTAAAAATAGTATATTAGTTTTAGTATGTTATAACATTGCAATATTGATCAAAACGTTTGGAAATCAAAATCTACACTTTAAGTCTAGAAATTGAAATTCTACATCTCAATCTAGTCTATATTAGTCTAAACTAGATCTAGAAATTCTAGATCTAGACTCTAAAATAATTTTAATTAGAATATAAATCCAGATCTAGATATACTGTAATAAAAATCTAGATCTAGTTTAAAAAATCTAGATTAGATCTAAATCAAGATATCATTCCTTTTTTAAATGCGAGTCATATAACGAGGCTTAATAAACATTACTATACCGAGTTCTTTTAGCATTTCATTTGAAGAATTAATTCCATATAACGTCAAAGGGAAAAAAAAACCTACGTCACACGGCCTAGCTAGACTAAAAATCGCCTTCATCAATACGAGCTATTTATCGAGTGTTCATAGACATTGGTGCATCGAGTGCGTTCTTTTAGCTTTTCATTAAAGAATTCATTCCATGTGACGTCAAAGGAAAAAAAAAACACTACGTCACACGGCTTAGTTAGACTAAAATATGTTTTCATCAATACGAGCAATTTTTCGAGGGTAAATAGACATATATGCACCAAGTGCGTTCATTTAGCATTACATTTAAAGAGTCCATTCATATGACGTCAAAGAAAAAAAATTACATTACCTCACAATAGGGTAGTACCGGTACCATAAAAAAATGTCATTTACACGAGATATTTAACGAGGGTTCATAGACATTGGTGCACTGAGTTCTAATAGAATTTATTTATTGAGGATCAAAGCCGCATTGTTTTTGCGTTTTGTCTGTCATTCGGTCTGTCCGTCATCTTAATATAAAAAAAAAACAACTAAAAGCTATTAAAAATTGATTAACCTTTATTTTACGTTTCGAAACATCGCAATAATTTTAGGTATGAACACAATTGATTTGAGTTTATATAATAGATTGTTCCGGATTTTTGTATAAATAGTAAAAGAAAAAGAGAATTCCAGATAAATGTAATACCGTTAATTAAATTTGTTGGATGGTCTCGTATTAAAATTAGAAGAACTACAGCCTTGTGGAGGGATATTCATAACATACTTTGGTGTTTGGATGTTGTTTTCCTTAAAAATCGGAACATAATATTAATGATAATTAGATTTTTTTATGTTTCAGGTAGAAAATTAATTGTACTGTAAGAGAGAATGAGTTAAAATATTTTTAATAAAAAACCGGAATAACATTTTTTCGTAAATGAGAAGATTATTTGTTTCTTAATTAGAAGAGGGAGTTTAAACAGTTATTTGGCGTTAGTAGATTTTTAAATAAATTCGGACATTTCTGGCGACGATTTGTAAGAAAATGTAAGTAATGTAAGTCGATTTCTTTTCAAAACAAAATCCTGAACATTCTTTATCGATTCCTAAACTTTTATGTTATGTTACAGCAAGAAAATTAAATGTCTAAAAAGTGATTTTCAGTAATCGATTCTAGTAAATTACTTTTTTTTAAAGCCCTGAACAACCTATTGTCGATATTTTTAAAATTTGTTTAAGATGAAAATACGGGACAATGTGATATCGATAATCAAATTATAGTGACGCATTGTCAAATAAAATACGTGTAATATTAGTCATTTATGCGATTTCAAACAATCATTTGACATAATTCATTTTTTATAAAACAATATCCGGAACATTTTTACACTTAATGAAATATAAGTCAGTATAGAGATTTTGATTAAGCATTCATATGCTTTTTACATAAAAAAACGGAACAACATATTATTGATAATGTGTTTTTGCGACGTTCAAGCATGGAAATTGAATGTAATATAAGTTAGAAGAGCAAACAAACATTTGTTGGCGTTGATTATTATTGCACGAAAAAATCCGGAACAATCAATTTTAGATACTTAAAACTATTGAGATGTTACAGGAGGAACATTAAAGGGTAAATCAGATTTTCAATAGCTTTCAGAGTTGTTGTTTTTTATCTAATCGTGACGGACAAACCTACCGACAGACAAAACGCACAAAAATTATTTTTTTTATTCTGATGAAGGCACTAAACAAAAATAAATAAAATCTGATTTTTTAAAACAGTTTAAGAAATTAGTTGTGCATCATGTCGAGGCCGGGCTTTACGCTATTACACGAAAGTCGCTGCATAAAAATTCCATTTTAAAAAATGTGCGTGATATTTACATACAAAGTGCATTCTTAGCCTTTATAAACAAACATAAATGTTTTCTTTTAATTTAAGCAGCTAGTTGACCAGAAAAAACACCTTTAATTAATATTTATATTTGTTGTAAACATTTCTAGTACATTTTATAAAAATATTTGACTTAGTGATACTGAAGATGTGCAAAATGTTTTGGATTTGTGTTATCATATTGTAACATTGCCTCCCTTACATTTACGTTATTGTTTTAGAATTGGTGTATTTTTATGAAAAAATCGCTTGCATAATTAATTTTATAAATTAAACTGTTTGCTTTTAGAAAACCAAAAGTAGCCGTTGCACCTAAACATTTCAAGCCGCATTTAATGGTGAAATAATATTTTTCATATCTTTTCTAGTTTTCGAGATCTGAGTGTGACAGACGGACATTGTGCACAAACATAATAGCGGCTTTTTCCCCTTACGGGGGCCGCTAAAAATGCGCAATCTTAGTAATTTTTAATTATCAAATAGTACTACAATTTTACCTAAATAAAGGACAGGTATGTCATTAACTATTGTATTCTATTGTATTGTTTCTAATTTACATTAAACTAGTAGGCTGTTTTGCAACTAATATTTGGCTGCGGCCCCTCAGGCTACAGTAAGTTTTTTATGCGGCCCATACACCTTAACGAGTTTGACATGCCTGCTCTAGACTGATTGAATCAAGTTTTTTTTATTTGTTTCGCACTGATCAGCTAGATCTGTATGTACCAGCAACTGACCACATTTCTGAATTTGACTCGTCTAGGTGTAGTTGACGGTCGTTGACTTACCAAACTGCTGGTAGATTACTGAACCGCTGTTGACGTAGAATATTTTAGCTTACAAAATTGGAAATAAATTGAATAACTTCTTTGTCAACAAAACTAAATATAACTTTTATTACAATGCAAATTTAATTTAAGATGACGTTGTAAGTTGAATAAGTAAGTTGAATAAGTAAGTTGAATAAGTAAGTTGAATAAGTAAGTTGAATAAGTAAGTTGAATAAGTAAGTTGAATAAGTAAGTTGAATAAGTAAGTTGAATAAGTAAGTTGAATAAGTAAGTTGAATAAGTAAGTTGAATAAGTAAGTTGAATAAGTAAGTTGAATAAGTAAGTTGAATAAGTAAGTTGAATAAGTAAGTTGAATAAGTAAGTTGAATAAGTAAGTTGAATAAGTACGTTGAATAAGTAAGTTGAATAAGTAAGTTGAATAAGTACGTTGAATAAGTAAGTTGAATAAGTAAGTTGAATAAGTAAGTTGAATAAATGAATGAAGTTGAATAAACTGATATTTAAACAAATCTAAGAATAAAAACACGTCTGTACCCTTAGGCTTCCCTGAGTCGTCTGACGTACTTAGCACAGCTTACGACAGGGCCGCTTATCTTGCATCAAGAATAATATTAAATTTATGCTCTATCTCTACAACTAACAAGAAATACTCCCTTTCCATATCACCTAGGAAACACACACTCCACAACACTAGGGCAATAAGCTCTGCCAGCAGCAGGTCGGTCTGAAGTGCAACCGTTTCATCATCCTTGGCTTGTCGTCTGCTCTTCTCGGTCTAGTTATAATCTGCAGCTTTCACTCATTTTATTTCCCGCCATTTTTTTTTGGTTTAAATTCTCGCCTGCACATCGAAGTCAAATTTGTGTGGGCTTCTGTTTGAAGAGGGGAAAATGAAACACAAACTCGAACACACGCAGAACATTCAATAGCCGATGTCTAAGTGCCAGCAGACGAGAAACTTTATTGTGAGTTATGGAACTTGAGACTTAGTTAAAGCATGACAGCTTTGTGACGTAATGAATGTTTTCGTAAGGCGGGAAACGCAAAACGTTTAGCATAAGCAGATCTGAGTTTTAACAAACAAACTGTTTCTGTTGCATTAACTATTCTTTTTTTGTATTTAAAAAAATAATTGTTAATTGTTAGGTACTACTTCCAGCGTACGCCCATTATGGTTAATGGTAAGGTAGTCCTGCCAGCGTACTCCCATTGTGGTTAATTGTAAGGTAGTTCTTCCAGCGTAAGCCCATTATGGTTAATTGCAAGGTAGTCCTCACAGCGTTCGCCCATTATGGGCCGCTTTAATGGAAATATTCGAGGAGTCTTAAATGACTTCGATAGAGCACCCAGATCTTAGAGAATTACAAATGTGTGATGAGAATCGCTGATTGGTAGACATACCATCAAGTGGAGGCGACCAATGAGCTTTAACTATTTGGAAAGTTATTCTCGCCCTGAGCATGTTTTGAGTTCAGTTCATCCGGAGATCCACTTCTACTAAAGAAAGACAAAAGCCTGGAGCTATTGCATGCAAGACACGAGCTTGGTGTCTACTGCAATCGTTTACATAAACAATGACTTAACATTTGACATTCATAATAATGACTCTTTCGTATGCTGTTTGATATGTTGTTTGGCATGCGATTCACACTATCGATACGAATCTCGTACCAAAGCCGTGAATTCTAAACAAAATGTTGTGTTGTTGTTTTTCTCAGTTTATTTATTTATTTTCTTTTAAAATTAAACAACGCTTATATTAAGGGTAATTTTGTATTCACTTGGAATTTGACATAATAAATCTGTGCTATTAGAAATATTTTTTACCAATTTGTTGTTGTTGTTGTTGTTGTTGTTAATGTTGTTGTTGTTGTTGTTGTTAATGTTGATGTTGTTGTTAATGTTGTTGTTGTTGTTGTTGTTGTTAATGTTGTTGTTGTTGTTGTTCTTGTTAATGTTGTTGTTGTTCTTGTTCTTGTTAATGTTGTTGTTGTTGTAGTTGTTAATGTTGTTGTTGTTAATGTTGTTGTTGTTGCTAATGTTGTTGTTGTTGCTAATGTTGTTGTTGTTATTGTTGTTAATTTTGGTTTTGTTGTTGTTGTTAATGTTGTTGTTGTTGTTAATGTTGTTGTTGTTGTTAATGTTGTTGTTGTTGTTGTTAATGTTGTTGTTGTTGTCGTTGTTGTTGTTAATGTTGTTGTTGTTGTTAATGTTGTTGTTGTTGTTGTTGTTGTTGTTAATGTTGTTGTTGTTGCTAATGTTGTTGTTGTTGTTAATGTTGTTGTTGTTAATGTTGTTGTTGTTGCTAATGTTGTTGTTGTTGTTAATGTTCTTGTTGTTGTTAATGTTGTTGTTGTTGCTAATGTTGTTGTTGTTAGTGTTGTTGTTGTTGTTGTTGTTAATGTTGTTGTTGTTGTTAATGTTGTTGTTGTTGTTGTTAATGTTGTTGTTGTTGTTAATGTTGTTGTTGTTGCTAATGTTGTTGTTGTTGTTATTGTTGTTAATTTTGGTTTTGTTGTTGTTGTTAATGTTGTTGTTGTTGTTAATGTTGTTGTTGTTGTTAATGTTGTTGTTGTTGTTAATGTTGTTGTTGTTGTTGTTAATGTTGTTGTTGTTGCTAATGTTGTTGTTGTTAGTGTTGTTGTTGTTGTTGTTGTTAATGTTGTTGTTGTTGTTAATGTTGTTGTTGTTGTTAATGTTGTTGTTGTTGTTAATGTTGTTGTTGTTGTTAATGTTGTTGTTGTTTAGCTTTTTGTTTTCTCACTGCGATTCTATCACTTGTCTGGATTGGTTGTGAAAGGGGGAGGGGAGATGGGGGTATCTTGGTGAAGGTTTACATGATCGTTTTTTTTTAATACATACAAAAATGTTCAATTAGGGCACGAATCCTCAAGGGGACTAACTCAACTTATACCACCACATCTGTCAAGTACGATTTCTTTTCCTTGTTCAAGATACCAAACAAAATAATTACTTACCAATAGATAAATAACTGAATGTTGTTTTTTTTTAATTGTTTCTTGTGTTGTCAGGTATAAGTAAAAAATTCTGCAAAATTTCAGCTTAATCCGAGATTGGGTGTTGGAGAAATAACGTGTAGGAACTTTTTACCAGACAGACAGAAAGAGTTATAAAAAGAAAGTTGAGTGATATATCATGGTTCAAATAACAAGGGGCCAAAGCAAAACTAAAAAAAACTTTAGGGGAAGTAACTGTTGCTGTAAGTCATTTACCTCTTACCCAAACTGAATGAAAAATAATATGATTATTAAAACGGGGAAAAGAGAGTACGCTCTATTTTATTACGTAACTTCCGCCCATCGAAACTGAAGCTTCCCATAATTCACCCAAAACATTGTTAGCAGCAGACTATTGGATTGTTCTCGCCTGCCCCCCCCCCCCCTTTTTTTTTCGCTTGCTCTATGGGTGTCACGGAATTAGGATGATATGGTTTTTATTTCGGAGGATTACATTCAATTACCGTTAATTACTTGCCACCCGGGGGTCTGTCTTCTGATAGGCTCAGCTTAACGTCCTTATGCCAGGCACTCGTTTTCAGCTCAACATAATGTACATTCTGGCACATTGTAGATCCTGGCAAATGAATTTGGAGGCCAAAAAAAGCGAGCGATTATTGTTGTCAAAACATTGTTTTCTTTTTTAATCAACAATTGCGGTGGAGAATTGTAAACTAATGTATATGGCCTTATAAATAGCTGAAGCTGGAGAGATGAGACAAGACAGACAGACAGAATTTTTTTTCTCAAAGACACATAGATAGATAGATAGATAGATAGATAGATAGATAGATAGATAGATAGATAGATAGATAGACAGAGAAATAGATAGATAGATAGATAGATAGATAGATAGATAGATAGATAGATCGATTGATTGATTGATTGATTATAGTTATTATTATTGGGGTCTCCTTCAGTCGTAGAACGACTATGGTTAATCTCGAACACTTTTTCATATGACTGTGGAGCCCTATTTTGGATAGACACTCCCGTCCACACTCCCGTCCACACATATTTCGCTTTGGTGGTAGAGGAGCCATTTTCCGTGATAGATAGATAGATAGATAGATAGATAGATAGATAGATAGATAGATGTTATGTTATGTTATGTTATGTTAGCGACCACAGAAAAAAATGCAGCTTTTAGTTTTGTGTGATCTTTCTTTCTGTCATTCCGTCGTCTGTCACACTTAGATCTTAAAAAGAAAAAGAAAATCGGTCTCTCGATATTTTGTATCTTGCAAAGTGCAACGATTACTTTTTTAAACCGTTTTGTTATTCAAATTAATTGCATAAGACTTTGAGCTTCGTACAAATACACTACGAACCAGAAAAAAACATGAAAAATATTTTGTTTAAAACACAGGACCCTCCTTTCTACAGCTTATAGAGTGGTTGTGTTTCTCTTAATAATAAATGTTGGATTTAAAAACAATGTAACATTTTTACCCCGTCCCATTCCCCCCTCCTATACCCCCAAGACAGAATCCTGGCTGTAGTGTGACTGATTTTCTGCGTGCGTCCAGCGTGTCAGAAGGTCATGTTCAGTGTGTGTGTGTGTGTGTGTGTGTGTGTAGTACTTCATCAGTGTTTTGCGGTGTATGCTGGTTTCATTCACATGTTTACTGTAGTCTAACTTTGTCGAATAAAGCCTTGTTATTGGTATACTAGTATTTGTATAGATCTATGCTACTTTAAAATATTTCAATGATAGTCTTTTTATATCTAGATTTAGAAGACAAGGCGGACAATTTTCCTGAACATTAATTTATTAAAATCTTGAATCAATAATGCGTAGCATTCGGAAATTCCCGAACGCGAGAGTCTTCTCAAGAACGCGATATTTCTTTCAAAACCATTGGGTCTAGATATAAACCTAATTCTCTAACCAAATTTAAATTTATTTCTTTTTTTATTATTATTAAAAAAATTATAACGGTTGAACTAGAGTTTTCCCAGTGTGGCCATGGAGCTAGTAATTCTATTCTTAACGATAAACGTCAACTGTTAAATGTTCTAAGAAAATCATCAGAGCCGTTTTTGAGATCCGTATCCAGGTTCCACCCGGGTTCCTCCATGAAGTTGTGACTTGAATAAAGGTATTGTAAACAGTAGTCTTCTGTCCTGAAGTGTATCTTAGGTAAATAATGGTGTTTCTATACCACAACGCATCTCGGAGACTCAATGAACACGCGGTACTCATGGGGTCCGCCTCTGAGTTTATTTATTTTTTTAAAACCAAAAGTTTGCCCCCCCCCCCCCCCCAAAAAAAAAAATTGTCCCGTTCCACACACTTTGGTTTCTCGTTTTTTTTAATAAAACAGTTAAATAAAACCCCCACCACTTCTCTGCGTTTCCCGCTCCGACTTTTTATTGTACAAAATTCTTCATTTCTCTTTAGTTTGTCATCAGCAACGCTTTCCGGAAACTTTCAGTTTCACTTTAATATTTAAATTTTTCATGTTTTCAGAGCAAGTAATAATTAATAATAATATAATTTATAGAGCGCTTTAACAAACAAAATGTAGGCTCAAGGCGCTGTGATAACATTACAAACTTAAACACGAGAGCTAAAATGACAAAGTAATCTAAAAAAAAAAAGTTTTAAACAGATTTGGTTTTAAAGGGAAACTCCGATAGTTTTGACAATTTTTTTTTATATAATATCTGTTTTGATTTACAGATTATTCTTTTTTAGCGGCCCCCGAAAAGGGAAAAGACGCTATTTTGTGAGAAATGTCTGTCCGTCTGACCGTCTGTTCGTCCGTCCCGTTTAGATCTCGTAAACTAGAAAAGATATTGAAAATCCGACATCACAATATTTTAGACCATTCAAAGTTCTGAGGCAACGGCTACTTTTTTTTTCTGAAAGCGAAAAATCTAATTTTTAAAATCAGTTATGCAAGCAGTTTTTTAAAGAGAAAAAGCTAATTAGTATGCATTATAAGTTAGACCTAAATTAAAACGAATAGTAATCTTGTAAACTTCATTTTCCTGAACTTTTTTTTTTATTGCAAAATTTTTTTTATTTTTTTTTTTGAGCATTCGAATAAGAGGTTGAGCCTTTTCAAAACAATTACATCAATTATAAGACTTCAGTTAGGCCAGGATAGGCGCGGTAGCTGAACGGTAAAGCGCTTGGCTTCTGAACCGGGGGCCCCGGGTTCGAATCCTGGTGAAGACTGGTATTTTCAACTTCTCAATCCTTAGGCGCCTCTGAGTCCACCCAGCTCCAATGGGTACCTGATATTAGTTGGGGAAAAGTAAAGGCGGTTGGTCGTTGTGCTGGCTACATGACACCCTCGTTAATCGTAGGCCACGAAAATAGATGAACTTTACATCATCTGCCCTATAGACCACAAGGCCTGAAAGGGGAACTAGTTAGGCCAGGTTCACATCTAACTTTGCATTCACTTGCACCTATCCTACACAAGATCTGTCAACCTTCTTTCTCCATTCTTATCTCTCATTTGTCTTTGATATAATTTCATTTGGATGTTCTTTCTGAAAATATTGAAGCCTGCCTGGGTGGACCACTTCGGGGGCCGATTTTGAGTTTGTGTTTCTACACAAACTGTCTTTGTAATCTTGTTGTTTTTTTTTAAATTTGCAATAAAAACCTAGTAATTGATGTTTTTCTGACGTAATTTTCCTGCGCTTTTAAAACGATCATATTTTCATCGGGTTTCTATGTGACGTCACACTAACCTATTAATTTGATCTATTGATTTATTGTATAACGGCAGACCATACAGTAAGGTTTACATTTTCATAAAAGAAATATATCTTCGTCTTTGCAGTTATATCTAGATCTTGTAAGCAAAAAAAATGCGTATTAGATTTACATGCTTGACTAACCACGGCAGTCTGTATTTTCTCACCAGACCACTCAACACACAACAAGCACTGTCGCTTTGTCTTGTCAAGGCCGACTACACGTAGTCTCGACTAGCCTTACATTGACCAGTTTGTTCAAATCAGTAAGACACACGATCTATTTATTTCTAAGGACAGGGAGAGGCTTAGATGAAAATGTTACTTTTTTCTCGAGTCGGTTATCCTAATGCTTTTAGATCTATCTATACATGTATATATAACTGTACCATAGCTCGGGACCAGGCCGTCACTGAGCCTAACAGCCTAACAGCTACTTTCAGTATTGTTGAGGAAAGTGACGTATGGCTAACCTAAAAACAAAATCTCAAAGAACCCCGTTTTTTTTTTTTTAAGAATTTTTGAAATTACTGACTAATTAATAATTAAATATAAATATTTCTAAGCATTTAAATAAAAAATGGTAAAATGTTTACTATTACAACTTTTTACGCAGAATTTAAATATGTCAGTAACTCAAATTTGAAAAACCATCGGGGTTTCCCTTTAATGTTCTTCTTGAATGTAGTGTAACATGTTGTCTGTCTGAGATCAATGGGGAGTGAGTGCCAAACCTTTGGTCCGTGCACTGAAAAAAGCCCGCAGACCGTAGTTTTTAAGGGAGAAACGTGGCACCACTAGAAACGTTGAGTCCATTGAGCGCAGGGCTCTCTGAGGGACATATGGAGTGATCAGTTCGCTAAGGTACAAGGGCATTTCTTTATTATAGATACACTGATGACAAAGTGTGGCCACCTTGTAGTTGATTCTCGCTTTCACAGGAAGACAATGGAGCGTGCGCAAGAGCATGGAATGGGTTGCCTGAGCTAGCCAGGAAAACCAGTGACTTGGCAGAATTTAAGTCATTGGTTAATACGCATGACTAAATGCATGACGTGTAGGACGTAATCATCTTCTTTTTTGAAGTAACGTCTGTATTATAGAAGATAAGATAAGATAAAAATCTCTTTTGATTTAAACTTTAAAAAGTGTCTCAGAAAACCTAAGCGGAAAAAAAAAAAAAACAACAACTTTGAAACTTCCAACAGAACCTAGATTTATGAAGTTTTGGAAAGATTTCTAAAAAACTCCGGAAAAAAAACAACTGGAATCTCATCTATGGTTTTAAATTCCAGCGTGTAAGACTTGGAGCTTTGTGGCCGCCTCCATGCATTCATTGTTTATTTTTCAAGTAGTCCTCAGCTCACTTGATTGCTCCAAGTGCATGATGTATTGTTTGTGTGATCAGGTATCAGTACTCACACCAACACGCGCGTACAGAAATCTGGCAAGACTTCCGCTGTGACGTAAGGGACATGCCGCCATCTTTGAAGTGCAGCTCAATTGGAAACATCCGACTGGTCTCCATGGGAACACCCGCGGAAATGATTGGCGAGTGAAGCTGGGTGAGACTTTGTGTTTGTTGTTGGTCGCCTGCTTCCACTGAGAGGTGAATTGAAAGCGGGTGTGTGTGTGGGGGAGGGGTTGAAAGTAAAATAGATGTGTTTTTGTTTGTAAAGCTGCCGTAGTGTCAATGTGTGTGTGTGTTATAAAGAGTTTTCTATCCCACTCTATCTCTCCCACACCACCCCTCTTTCTCTCCTTACTCTTTCCTCTCTTTTATCTCTTTCTTTCCACTTCTCATTCTCTTCCTCCTTATCTCTCCCCCCCCCCACCCACTCTCTCTGTCTTTCCACTCTCACCCTCTCTCTTCCTCTCCCTTTTTTTTTCAACCACATCTCTACGTCTCTCTTCAACTCTTTCTTTCCGCCCTCCCCATCTCTCTCCTCCTCTCTGTCTCTCCCTCTCTTCATCCCTCTCTCTCTCCTCTCTCCCCCCCCCCCTTTCTCTCTCTCCTCTCTTCCCACCCCCCCCCCCTCTCACTCTCTGTCAAAACATGAGTATGTGTTTGGGTGTATGTTTGTTAACTATACCTTAACAACAATTCACTGTTGTTGTTTTTTTGTTCAAATTTAGACAAACTTACATTCTGCTAGCACCTAAAATTTTAAAAACTTTTTTTTTTTGGACTTAAACCATGACCTCTGAATTATCTATGCAATTGAAACTGTCCTGTCATTTGTATAGTCTCTTTAGTTCCCTAGAGACAGACGCTAGACATCAAGAAAGTTGGAGGGACGCCATATATCATGAAAGAAGTGGACAAATAGATTCCTCTCAACAGGTGTGGATGGAACCTTGTTCCCCTCTCGATTCATCTCCGCTCCCCGCGTGAAACTAGATAATTCCTGCCCCCCCCCCCCCCCCAACCTTACCTTTCTTGGAAGAAAGCGATCACAGACTAAGTATTAAGTCGAGGTGTAAAAGAAGGTTGGGGGGGGGGGGGGAATTAGTTGTCTGCTACCTGGTGTCTGGTGAATTGATAAATGCTAAGCTAATAAGCTAATACGTATTTTTATAGATGGACAGAATTATGTACATCTCCTTTAGGCAGGTCGCAACTGCTGTGTTTGTGAAGTCATGTGAAACACTGCACTCATCCTTAATCTTCGGAACCGAAGACATTGCCATTAATACACCTCCAATTAACTAGAAAATAAATTAGATGTTGTCTTCTTTTTTTATCTTATCTTCTTATCTTATATAATACAGACGTTACTTCAAAAAAGAAGATGATTACGTCCTACGCGTCATGCATTCAGTCCTGCATATTAACCAATGACTTAAATTCTGCCAAGTCACCGGTTTTCCTGGCTAGCTCAGGCAACCCATTCCATGCTCTAATAGCGCTAGGGAAGAAGGAGTTTACAAAGCTTACATTTATTCACTCCCTCCGTCTATCTTTCTTTCTGGCTGGAATTTTTTACATGACATTTCTCACACTTCCAATTCTCGGATCAATTTTAAATTTGCACAATTATTCATTGTCAATAACAGTACATGAATCAATCCAAAAATTAACCAATTAATTAATAACTATATCTTAATTATTTACTTTTTATCTAGAAAATGTACTATGCTTATGGGGATATAAACTGTTAGTACAGAATTGTCTATAAAAACATTCTATTCTTCTGTCGGCCCCCTTCAGTGTAGAACGACTATGGTTCATCTCGAACACTTTTTCATGTGGCTGTGGAGCCCTATTTTGGAGAGACACTGCCGTCCATATATATTGTAGGCTAAGGTGGATTTCGCTTTGGCGGTAGAGGAGCTGGCCATTTTTCGCTTATCACGCTTTTCTTCCAGAGCTGAGGCCCAGGTTTTTTCGCTGTCCATAGCTTTCTTGGTCACCATCTCTCTCCAACTAGTGCGGCCTAATGCTATGTCTTCCCAATGGTCAGTATCAATGTTCACTGATTTGAAGTCCCGTTTTATCACATCCACGTAATGGAGGTGGGGGCGACCAGTTTTTTTTGAGCCAGACGCGAGTTGCCCGTAGAGGATTGTCCTCCATCCGGCAAACATGTCCGGGCGGTGTTGTCTGAGGACTGTAAAGATGCTGGGAATACCTGTTCGTGCAAGGCTTTCAGTATTGCACACTCTTCCTATCCATGTGATTTTCAAGATCCTTCGGAGACAGCGCAATTGGAATGAGTTGAGTTTTCTCTCTTGCTTTGCGTAGGCGGTCCACGAGTCGCTGCCATACAGTAGAGAACTCAAAACGCATGCCTTGTAGACCTTCATTATGGTCGCTGTACTGAGCTTCTGGTTTTCCCAAACTCTTGGCCTGAGTCTAGCGAAGGTCAAGGCAGCATTCCCTATGCGTTTTTTTTTAAATCTCCTCTTCTAGAGACAGGTCACCTTGACTTGTGGATCCAAATACTTGAAAAACTCTGTGGGTAGCAAGTCGGCTTTCAATCGAGTCTCGAGAGCTGGAGCTCGAATTCAAACTAGAGCACCTTTTTTTGTTTTGATTTGAAAAGGTTTCATTGTTTACAGTTACCATCACCGTTTTTTTTCCAAATGAATAGTTGATAAGCCTCCATAAGTTGATAGACAGGCACTAGATATTTTTTTTAGATGTTGACACATTAATGATAACTTTGCCACGGAAAAAAGAAAGGTGGTTTAACAAAGTAATAAATTAGTTTTTTAAGTTAACAATATGGTGTTCATGTTTTGGCTTATTATCTAATAATGTCCTGCAGCTGGTTAACAAACAAAAAATATGAATATTCTAGTTTATGTATTCTATTGATTCTTTCATCGGACACAAAGTTTACACTTCCAAGAGAGTTTGAAGTATACTGGCCTAGTTCAGCACCATACCAACAGTATGATGAGACAGTAACAAGAGGATACGGCGACGTTGTTAGGTTGGCATATGGCATGTAACTCTCCAGAATTGTATAACTGGTGCAACCCTAATTCCACCGTACTGCGGAGATATTTAGTTAAGTGGAAAAACGAATTTTAAATGTAATATAAAATATGCATGTATATTTGTTTATATTTCCTAACTTAGAATCAGGAAAATATTGAACATAATCTACAAATCCTCAATAGAATTTAAATTTACAACATTCACACAAGTGGAAACAATAAACTTCTTTGAAAACTGAACGACTTCGATTGTTGTCTTCCCTTGTCTATATATCCAACTCAGAAATAGCTAGGAATCTATTTTTAGCACTATGAAAATTTAGATGTCTTATTATGATCAGGTTATAGTATTTGCTCAAAGCTAATTAATTGTAAACAACAAATTTATTAAAAAATAAGAACTTGACGCGTAATTACAGTATTATAATTATCTTCTCAAATTATAACTTGCTGCAAATAACTTATTGATTTACAACATGACACCTTGACGAGTAATGACAATGTTTTTTTGCTAAAAAGTTTAAACAAACAACCTTCTCTTTTTATAAGCACTTGAATAGCTCAAAGGCTAGCTGGTTGACCTTCTATTATGCATTTTTACAAATGCTCCTTCTTCCCTAGTGGTATTAGAGCATGGAATGGGTTGCCTGAGCTAGCCAGGAAAACCGGTGACTTGGCAGAATTTAAGTCATTGGTTAATATGCATGACTAAATGCATGACGCGTAGGACGTAATCATCTTCTTTTTTTGAAGTAACGTCTGTATTATATAAAATAAGATATGCAGGCTCGATCAAATTTAGGAAATTAAATTTATATATTAAATATCAAACTGTTTCAGAAAGAAGAAAAAAATGACAATGGAGTGCCAGTGAAAAAAAAAAAAATTTTTCAACTCGGTGAAGACTGGGATTTTGAATTTCGGAATTTTTTGGGCGCTCTTGAGTCCAACCAACTCTAATAGGTACCTCATGTAATTGAGGTAAGTAAAGGCGGTTGGTCGTTGCGCTGGCCACATGACACTCTCGTTTACCGTTGATCGAAGAAACAGATGACCTGCCACCTTAGTATCGTCTGCCCTATAGATCGCAAGGTCTAAAAGGGGAACCAACCACTTAACTTATTTTAACCTTTAACTAGAGTAATAAATAATTAGTTCGTTTTTTATAAACGAAGGTCTTTAGTTGATAAGAGAAGGAAGATACATATTTTTTTAACTCTTTGAAAACAAGTGCTCAGCTGCTTTGCTTAAATATTAACACGTGACCCTCACGTGATGACACATTTCAGTATTCAAATATTGAAACTGATCATCCATTAACATTAAAAAAAAAATGAAACAAAATATACACGAAACTGCTTTAGTTACTAATTACCAGCAAGTGTGAAGCAACAAATGAAACCCATGTGGATAATTTTGGCGCCCCATTAAATTTTGTCAGCCATAAGTAGGTCACGGAAAAAAAAACACAAGTTTTGCATCTTAAACCAAGAAAACACTAATATTATTTATACATATAAATGTTGATTCAATCTCCAGCATTACTATCTTTTAATTCTTGAATAATTTTTTTAAAATTAATTCTCAAAAGATATCTGTTTGCGATCATAAATAAAGGAATAATTTTCTCAAAAAATATTATAGGATCATACTATTTTCTAGGTAACTAATGTTTTGCATATTTTCTTTTAAAGTTCAATCTCTCTTCAATGCTAATTGCTACATGGTAATTGTGTCTCCGAAACGACAGGTGTAAAAATAGATTTGTCATTCTTTTAATCCTAATCAAATCTCGCAGTCAAATGAGTCTCGTGGGATCTCCCACACTCGCGAGATCACAAGGCAATACTCTCGATTCATCCTGAACAAATGCACAGCGCGTCGTCACGATTGGTTGACCCGGCGTGCCGACGGAACGGTCGGGCGTTTGATTGGTGCAGTCCCACGTGACTTCATAAGTCGTTAATTGTCTGGTTATGAGCCCAGTTCGTCTTGATAACTGTCTTTGATGAAACACCATTTATAAGATATTAATTTAAGACTAATTAAACGCTCTCCTAACTCTCAAGAGTATATTTTTAAAGGTTCTATATTTCAAACAAAGCCTCCCCCCTGCGCCCCCACCTTTACCCAACCCCCAACTATAGTCTACTTATGAAAACAACCTTGCTGGGACCAGCTGAAGAGACGGTTAAGTCACACGGTTTTAACTGTCTCAACATAGTGCGTCTACCAATAATTAGCGCCAAAAAAGTCACCAGAACAGCCGAGGTCGTTCAGTGTTGCTAACTAAACAGCTGTAGTACGCACTAAGGGAGCGGGGAAAGGTAGAGTTAGAGGGAGGGGGAGTCGGTTTGAAGTATACTTGGGGAGTGGTATTTCCCTTTGAAACATATATTTCATATTGACTTTTTTTTTCTTTCTGTTAACTATGGGAAACTAGGACAACAGAGGGCGCCCGAAATTATATTCGGAAAAAAGTTGTTGTTAAGTGTAGAAATAATAAATAAATGCATATTTCAAAAACCACAATTGAAATAATCTTACTCTCGATTTATAGCATTTACAAACATCTGGCAGGATGCTACTTCATCACTCTCAATAATATTAAAGATTAGGCCTATTCTTCATGCTGTATATGAGGTATGATGTACCTTATATCTTTTAAAATACGTTTTTAAGACGTTTCATCCCTATTTGTCATTCTCTGCTAAGTCATTGATTTTCTTGATTTTTTTTTGTATTTGTAAGTTAAAATTCAGTGGGCTGTGTATTATTGCTACTTCATTTTTTGTTGGTCTTCTGTCTTGGAGTTCTTTAAGTTAAGCGATTTCACTAATGGTGTTACTCTAGTCAAATATGATTTCATATGACTTATAACTTTAAGAGTGTGACTTTAAAAGACATATGATTTCAAGTTGTATATAACTTCATTAGGACATGATTTTAATCTATATATACCCTCGCAGGAGGCTGAGTGGTAAGACGCTTGGGGGGGGGGGGTCTCAGGTTCGAAACCTGGTGAAGACATTGATTTTTAGTTTCGGGATCTTTAGGCAGTTTGTCGTTGTGCTGGCCACAGATAATAATAATAATAATAATAATAATAATAATAATAATAATCTTTATTGTCCTTATGGAAATTTGTCTTACAATTTGTGCATTACACCAAACAAAAAACACCATAACTTACATCAACTGCCCTACATAGAACACAAGGCCTGAAAGGGAACGTTCTTTTTTCCTTTAAATGCCAACACATGAACACACGATAATGAACTAACTAAGCCTCGGTTCTAGGCATCTGAAATGTATTGAATTCACTAAGACTCGGTTAATTTCAGGCATCTGAAATGTATCAGTATTGAAGCAAAGGAAACTAGACCAAGAAACCCAGGAATGACTTTGGTATGCGGCTTAAAGTTGTACATGATTTCAAGTTGTACATGATTTCAAGTGGTACATGATTTCAAGTTGTACATGATTTCAAGTTGTACATGATTTCAAGTTGCACATGATTCATGATTTCAAAATGTATGTGCCTCTAGGGCTCTAGTTATTATATCATGAACACAACTCTCAGGCCTGCACCGTCTTTGTCAACGTTGATGTGGGGATGTGTGTGGGGATGTGCTCGCCTGTGTGTGAAAATGTGTGGAGCTGTGTGTGGATATGTGTAGATCTAAAGATATGTGTTTGTGTGTGTGGATGTGAGTGACTCTGTGTGGAAATGTGTGAGTGTGTGTAATATGTGTAGAGTGCGTGAATGTGTATGGATGTGTGTAGGTGGATGTGAATGAGTGTGGGTGTAGATCTTTCTCCCGTGTGAAATCTAGAGGTGAAAATGACCTTGCCCCTTCTTTGAAAATGACATTGCCCCTTCTTTGAAAATGACCTTGCCCCTTCTTTGAAAATGACCTTGCCCCTTCTTTGAAAATGACCTTGCCCCTTCTTTGGGATTCATTCTGTAGTCTTGACCTTTTTGGGGGCAAATGAAAGGAAATTTCAGTTTGCAATCTTCATACATGAAAAACAACTAGAAATGTGTAGAAACTAAAGGCATTTTTGACTAGATTTACTTTTCAAAAGGTACATGAACATTTTTTAGCACCACAGAACCAAATTCTCTCAAATCTTCCGTTTATAGCAAAAATAATTTCAATATTAAAGTATTAGAATTTCGCTCTATGAATCAATAAAACATAAAGAAACTAGTACAAATACAAAAAGAGAGCAGTGAGATTCGTAACAAACGAATATTCCAATTTTATTAGAGTAACACCATTAGTAAAATCACTAAATTTAGAGATACTTAAGGACAGAAGAATAAATAGTAAAGTGTTTATAATTATATAAAACACTAAACCATAATTTACAAATAGAAAAACAAAACGTAATGAAATACTCAGAAAGACCAAATGATAGAGGCGTGTTTTTATTCCATGCGCTAGAACGAATTCGAACATTAACTCCTTCTTCCCTGGCGCCACTAGAGAATAGAAGGGGTTGACTGAATCATCCAGTAAAAACGTAGACTTGGCAGAGTTAAAGTCATTGATTAATATGCATGACTCTAACTGACACATGAAATGCTTGGGACGTAACTATCTTCTTTAACGTCTGTACTATATAAGGATATAAGGCAGCGGTTCTCAACCTTTTAAGCTCGGCGACCCCTTTTTACAATCCCCCACTTAGCCGCGACCCCCCCTCCCCCCCCCCCCCCCACACACAGCAATTGAACAATAGACAATAACAATCCATTTTTTCAATGGTCTTTGGCGACCCCTGGCAAATTGTCAATCGACCTCCAAGGGGGTCGCGACCCACAGGTTGAGAACCCCTGATATAAGGTGACTAGGTAAGGCAGTGGAGGCAACAAATTCTATTGCTACTGATTTTAATTATTGTATGTATTTCGGTATGCTGTTCTAGTTTTGTAAAAAAATGTTTTTTTTTATTTTATGAAACGAAACTTTGTTCTATGACTCAATGTAGTAATTATCTTCAAAGTGTAACAGTTGAAGCGGTTGTATTATTATCGGTGCGGGGTGGGAGCTAGCGAGGGAAAGGGAAAAAAAAACAATTTCAATCTAGCGTGGACGTTGTATGACGTAACAGTCACGTGCTCTCGTCTGTCTCATTTGGCGTCTCCAGTTATCTGCCCCTGACTTGAACTTATTGGAAAAAGCTTCCTGTTGACGTTTCGCCTGTCCACATTGCACAGCGCCCCGGTCTAGATTGCACAGATAGCCCCCCAACACCACGGTTCTAATTTGACATATTGTGACATCGCCCACATGTGGATGGCTAGGAACGCAGTTCGGTATTGCTTCGCCAGGGAAAATATACGGTTTGTTCCGTTAACTTTCTCGTGTGATTTTTTTTCACCCCCAAGTTCTCGTTTTTAAACAACTGTCGTCAAGTAGATATCTTCTGTAACCAGTGATTCCCTTTAGTGTATCAATGTCCTCCTGTGTGAGAGAATGTGTGTTCGTATGGCCTGTGTGGGTGTCAGCTCGCTGCACTGCGTGTGTGTTTTCTTTAACGGCAAAGAAATTGGCTCGTTTGCCGCGCGGAATCAAAAGGCGACGTTGCGTTTGCAGAAGGCTGATTCGTAATTTTAACAAACCATGACCTCCCTGGAAAGATCTCAGCATAACCCATATCCTTTACGCTTTCATACCAGGGGGCGCCGCCGTTAATTGGGCGCAGAAAATGACTGATACTTCGACTAAGAAGCTAATAAGACAGAAAGAAAATACAGTTCCTTTTTTTTTATTCCTCCCTGAGGGTAATTTTAGAAGTTGGCAGAGTTCCTAGTGAATGTGCGAAGAGGAGGGTTGTCCCAAAGTTTGAGGTTCTGGTGTGTGAATGTTGTGTTTGTGAGATGTGTGTGGGGATGTTGTGTGTGGAATGGTTTATTGTGGAATATTGTTGGTGTGAGACGTGTGTGGAATGTTATGTTTGTGGAATGTTATGTTTGTGGAATGTTGTGTACGTGGGATGTTTTGTTAGTGGAATGGTGTGAGTAAAATGTGTGTGTGTGAAATTCGTGTGTGTGAAATGTGTGTTGTGGGAGGAATGTTATGTGTATGATGTTGTATGAGAAATGTTTTGTGTGGGATATGTGTGTGAAATGTGTGTGTGGAATCCTTTGTGTATGGAATTTTGGAATGTTATGCGTGTGATGGTGTGAGTGGAATGTTGTGTGCGGAATGTTATTTGTGTGGGATGATGTGTGTGTTGGAAAGTTGAATGAGTGGGAAATGTTGTGTGTGTGAAATGTGTGTACAATGTTTTGTGTATTGAAATGATGTTTGTAGCATGTTGTGTACGTGGGATGTTTTGTGTGTGTGTAATGGGTTGTCAAATGTGCGGTTTGTTGTGTAAGCGGGATGGTGTGTGTGTGATTGTGTGTGTGTGAAATGTGTGTACAATGTTTTGTGTATTGAAATGATGTTTGTAGCATGTTGTGTACGTGGGATGTTTTGTGTGTGTGTAATGGGTTGTCAAATGTGCGGTTTGTTGTGTAAGCGGGATGGTGTGTGTGTGATTGTGTGAGTGTGGAATGTTGTGTCTGTGGAATGGTGTGTGTGGGGGGGGGGAAGAGTGTGTGGCTGAACACTCTTGAAGTTTATTTAAAAGTACAGAAGCAGAAATGTACGACACGACGGTGTAGGAAGCCGACTTGATGGACATCCGAAACTAACTAAAAAGGAAACAACAGGACATTAAAAAAGAACACATTTCCGGAAGTTAACTTTTGACAAGGATTGATGCAAGACTCAACTCTCACCGATTTTGTTCAGAAATGGAGCCAACATTCCAGTCATTATGTTACATAGGCAATAGTGGTGGCCTCAGCTCTCTCTTTCTTTCTTTTGTTCTCTCCCTATGTGTCTCTCTTTCAGATCTCTTCACTCTTCTCTGTCTCTCCTCTTTCTCTTTTCTCTCCCCATCTCTCTTTCCCCTATCTCTCTCTCTCTCTTCCTTTCTCTCTACTTCGCTCTTCTCTCTTTCCTTTTTCTCACCCTCTTTCTTTTTATTGCTGGAACTCTTTTTACTACAGAAAACAAAAAAAGTTGTTTTAAGTCTCTGTATCAGTTTTACATGCCAAATCGCTGGTCCATATGACATCAAAATATATTCACATTATTTTGGTAAAAGTTTCAGTAACAACACAGTATCAACTCTACATTTATAGTTTTTTTTTTAAAGTAAAGTTTTCCCCCTTTCAGACCTTGCAACCTATGGGGCAGAGGATGTTAACGTCGTCTGACCCTTTGCCATCGGTCAACTAGCAGTTTTGCATGTGGCCAAAAAGACCAACCGCTTTTACTTTCCCTAGCTTAAGTAAGGTACCCTTTAGAGTAGGGTGGCGTCCTAGAAAGTCTGGTATTAAAAATCCAAGTCTTCAAAGAGATTCGAACCCAGGATTCCAGGTTCGGAAGCCAAGCGCTTGACCACTCAGCCCCCGCGCTCCCCTCCCCCCCCCCCAACATCTATAATTAGTTAACTCTTTCTCTCCTAATATACGATACCAACGCTGATTTGAACTCATTAAATTAGAATAATTACGGAGAGAAAGAGTTAATGGAAATCTTTCATAAAATTGAAAAGGGAAAAACAAGAATAGGGATTATGACGACGTACTCCCTCCCCGCCCCCATGCCGTATTTTCCGTATGTATAATCTTCTTTTTTGAAGGTGCGTCTTATAAGATAAGATAAGATAAAATAAGATTAGAAGTTACAGAAATCATATTTTAATTTTTTTGTGTGAGATCCAATATGAACTCTTTTTTTTTCCCATTACACCGAGTTGCACTGTGCCCCATAAAACTTTACCAAACCTTCTTTATCTAACGTTTTCAATTCCTCTCCAAATGTTTTTCTTCCTGTGGAAACCACAACAGGTCCTTGTTCATCACTTCCTATTTGGAGAAATGTCTTGTTGGGCAAACTTTTCACAGCAGACGACAAAGTCGCGTCGACACCAAAGGGCGATCACTGCCAAAGAAAAACACTTTTCCTGCGAACCAACCGAGTTCTCTTGCGCTAAAACCCAAGCGCTGACAAATGAAACAGATTCTTCCACCATCGTTTATTTTTTTATCAGTCCACTTTAACTTACGATACTTCGCTTTGTTTATATGCAACTCTTTCAGCCCGTGTAGTCAATAAACAATCTATGCCTATTAAACGGAATCTCGAGAAAACGGAAAATTATGCCATGGAAGGAAAATGTAAAATTTTTAAAAGTATTTAGTTACACTTGTGCTGGGGTTCCCAAACTTTTTTGGACCGGGAACCCAATGCATTTGTGATACATTTGTTACTGGCCTCGTCACTGGAAAAAAATTGTCGTTGAGCTGATGGAACCGATTCTCTGAAGGTACAGTATGAGCAGTGGACAGACGTTTCGTGATATCATCGCATCAAGGGCTGAATATGACCCGAGGGTCATGGTTTGTGCATCACTGCACTAGGGGGAGGCTGGTTGAGTGCGATTCTGGCCTAAGCCAACAGGTCATGCTTGTGGCATGTGTTGCTACAGCTTGGTCATCTAATAACGAGGCCCGATTTCGAATCCCGAATGAATCGCAGCTGTTTTTGCTGAGCGCCTAAAGGCAACAAAGGGGGCCTTCTCCCAAAAACCCCTCACCCCACTATTCAGCCTAAGGGATTGGACCCTAGCGTACTGTGCATGCTATAAGCATGTAGGATGCGCAATGTAAAGGCAATAATTGATTATTAAGGATACCAGGCAGTCAGGTAAGCATATTTCAAGTTGTTTTCTTAATTATTTGAGGACAGAATAACATAATTGTTGATTTGAAGACAAATTAAAGTAATACAATCCTCCCAGATTATTTTAAACTTACGAAGAGTTTGCAATAGAAGAAATGGAAACAAAGTTAGAATGTGTTGATAGTATTATGTAACATTTGTACTTAAATGGAGAGAGAACTTTATTTGTAAACTTTATATTTGTATTTTAAAAAGTTTTTAAAAATGTGCATAATTACCTTTATTATTGTTATTATTGGACAGTACTTTTACAATTAGTTTCCTGCTTGCACTTTCTTCACGAATGGCAACGAGAATAGAGAAAAAATAAAAAATTGAGTCATTTATTTTAAGCTAAAATTTTGCAAATAATATTAAAAGCTGGGTAGCGTAGCTGATATAACGTCATGCGAAAGTCGTTGGTTTGATCCTCATACACCTTTTTTTTTATTTATTAGCTGTAACTCTTGAGTTCTTCCCCTTAGATGACGCAACTGTTACACCCAAAAAATAATTTTATTTAATGGGCTTATTATTACGATGTAACATTCAAATGTTTGTGAAAAGTGAGCGTATCTGTTAAAACCTAACATTGATTCGGATCACACGAAGGGGGCAATAGCCCGATCATAGTGCCCCCTCTAAGCCCCCCCCCCCCCACTCCTTTTCCAAATTTTTTATATTTTTCCACGAAAGACTCGATGCGTTGTATCACCGCAATCCGAGACTCCGGGGTGTACTGAAGCAGACGGATGGAGCAGGGAGGCCACTCCCAAGACCAACGTCTGGTAATGGATTGTTCAGGGGGCCGAGATGGTCGGAAACCCGAGCCGAATGGGAAGAGGAGATTTCGTACGCTCTTCAAAGAAGGAGGTGAGGAAATGAATCCGATGGCTATGATAGTGTGACGCGTTTACCAGGGGCGTAATGGACGAAACACGACTGGGGGGGGGGGGGGACCAAGTCCATGCAATAGTAGTCGCTGATGAACTCTCGTCTCTAAAACAATAGATTGAGGTCACTGGGGTTAGAGGTCACGAGGGTCATTAAGTTTGTCGGGATATTCGTCCCTTAAATTACTTGAGTGGTTAAAAATTATTAAGGGTTTTGTGGCTGAGCTGCATGAACCAATAGATCAGGGGTTCTCAACCTGTGGGTCGCGACCCCTTTGGCGGTCAATTGACCATTTGCCAGGGGTCGCCTAAGACCATCAAAAATATGGATTGTTATTGTCTATCCTGTATGTGGGGGGGGGGGGGGGGGTCGCGGCAGAGTGGGGGATTGTAAAAAGGGGTCGCCGAGCTTAAAAGGTTGAGAACCGCTGCTTTAGACTTAGACTTAAACTTAGGTCCTCCCGCGCCGTTCGGCGCATTGGGCGGCAAGCTGTCTCCAGAAAGATCTGTCACTGGCAATGTCTGAAGCCTCCTCTCACCTGGTGTCCACTGTTCTGAGGTCCTCCATGAAGGTGTGTCGCCAAGTAATACGAGGACGTCCCTGTTTGCGCTTTCCTCGTTTTGGCTTCCATGTTATCGCAACTCTAGGTGTGCGTAATTCATTTTGACGTAGAACATGTCCCGCAAACCACATGCGACGCTCAGTCACAACCTCACCAAGTGTTCGACTCCCAGTTCGGCATAGGATTTTCTTGGTTGAGACCCGATCTGTGTAACTGACTCCCAAAATCCGTCTCAGCCATCTCTGTTGAGCCACATTTAGTCTTTTCTCAATTTTGACAGATGACTTCCACGTCTCACATGCATATGTAGCAGTTGGAATGACGATTGTGTTGAGAAGGTGTATTTTTGTCTCGAGTCTAATGGCTTGGCTAGTCCAAATAGGCTGCAGCCTTTGGAAAATGCTCCCTGCCTTTCCTATTCGACACGCTACATCATGGTAAGCATCTCCATCATTTGTTATGATGCTGCTTTAAAAGAACTTTTATCTTAACACCGCAAAAATCGCCGAGGCCAAGTGGAGCTGATCCTTTTGCAATTTCGACATAAACAGTGGGCAAAAGTTTCGATGGGCAGGATATGACCCGCGGGTCGACGTTCGGGAATCACTGACTTGGCGTGTTTGACAGCATCTACTTTGTTATCACTGCGATTGTAAGTCACAATGAAAAGACTTCAATGAACTGAAACTCGATTGAGTAGCAGCGTTGATCAACCGTAGCATGAATACACATTGCTTTCGTTCACCAACGCAGCGAAAAAAAAATTGCTCCAAGGCTTGATCCATGTTTTTAAGAAACTCTACTTCTGCTTGACGACTTGGAAACGAAGACACCATTTTGCATGAAGTGAGCATTTCTGAGAGTCAAGCGATAAGATAAAGGAAGCTAGGCTAACGTGAGTACGCTGAAGACAATGTGTCTCAATGTCAGGGCAACAAGTGCGAGCTCCAACACCTCCCCCCAACCATTTTTTTCTCCTCCACTGATGAAATGAAACAAAAATAGCGGCAGTGCAACATGAGAGATTTTTTTTTCCAAGATGGAGGAAAAGAAAGTGAACCAGACGTAAGGTACGGGACGAGGGGAGAGAATCCAGGAGCGACAAGTGCAGGAGTTTGACAGGCTATTGCCCGGTTAGCGTTCCTGAGGGTGAGACGCGCTGAGGAAGGCGTAGACAATTAGAGAACTTGACAATGGCATTACTTCCCTTGGAAAACAAAGATTTGTAGCTCAGCGGGGGTAGGGGAAAGCGTGATGGGGTAAAGGTAGAGAAAGGAGGGAAGTCATACTATCTGGTGCATGCTGGGGGATCGTCTGCTAAGCCGCACTTTAAATCATATAGGTTTAAAAAAGGGATAATGCACCTACAAAAGAAAAATAAATGAAATAAGAACTTCTCAAATGACTACTTTTTCTTGATTCCCGGATGGCACCCAGTGCATGCTGGACTGAAAACTACAACCAGACATCAAATATAAAAAATCCTTTCTTTATAAAACAAATCTTAAGGAAAATAACTCCACACTTACAACTATATCAGCTTTATCTCTAAGTAATGCAGAAGTTATTTCGCTTGTTCGATATCTAACAAAAATAATTGATTATCAATAATTAATTGACTAATTGGCTCATTTTTTTTAAAACAGATTCATGTTTTGTTAGGTAAAATCAATAGCAAATCTTAAGGGAAAGAACTCCGCACTTACAAATATATCAGCTTTATCTCTAAGTAATGTAGAAGTTGTTTCACTTGTTCTATATCTAACAAAAATAATTAATTATCAATAATTAATTGACCCATTGGCTCATTTTACAAAACAAATTCATGTTTTGTTAGGTAAAATATATAATTGTTTAAAGTTTCAACCACACTTTAACCCTTAAAACTCGTGTGATAGTATATCCTCTAAACATCAAAATTGATATTCCATTTCTAAAACATCTCAGCACTTTAAGGGTTAAGAAGAAAACAGTGAAATACGTAAAAGGCAAGCTGAACACTCAATAGAAGAAGTTATTCCATTACAATTTGGTGTTTGCGTTGACGAAAAATATTGAATTAGAATCTCGCTGGTCACTAAATGGTCATTCGGTGCAATGTCCAACTCTACGGACACTGCTGGAATAGCGTTGCATCAAACAAATAATTTTGGTACATGTCATATGCCACCGATCAACTCGCGCTGGTCTTATAAGGCGTCACTTCAAAGGCAGTCCATCTTGAGCCGGGCATTCGAGGGTGTTTATTGTTTTAGTAACCAGATACCAACTTTAACTGTAGATAGGGCAAAGTCAAGGGAGAGGGTGGCTCTACCGCAGGGGTTCTCTACCTATAGATCGCGACCTTCTTGGGGGTCGATTGACCATTTACCAGGGGTCGCTTACGACCATCGAAAAATATGAATTGTTATTGCCTACTCTTCTATTGCTGTAAGTGTGTGTCAGAGGAAGTGTCGCGGCTGAGTGGGGGGGGGGGGGGGGTTGTTAAAAGGGGTCGCCGAGCTTAAAAGGTTGAGAACCGTTGCTCTACCGTGACCTCCGTGTCGAAGGCTCCAGCTCTACTCAGTAGGCTAGTTTTCTATCTCTGGTCAACCGAAACATTCCACAGTACAAGGTATAGTACCACAAGACAGTGGTTGGTCAAGCTAACAATCACAGCACAACACACTTTAAGAAGAGAGCACAGGACACATTTTAAGAAGAGAGCACAGGACACACTTTAAGAAGTGAGCACAGGACACACTTTAAGAAGTGAGCACGGGACACACTTTAAGAAGAAATCACAGGACACACTTTAAGAAGTGAGCACGGGACACGCTTTAAGAAGTGAGCACGGGACACACTTTAAGAAGTGAGCACGGGACACACTTTAAGAAGTGAGCACAGGACATACTTTAAGAAGAAATCACAGGACACACTTTAAGAAGAAATCACAGGACACATTTTAAGAAAATAACTTTTTTCATAACAATATTTATTGCAGAGATATTTGAGATAATTTATTTTAAGAGAAATTCTCTGATTTTTTTCCCTAATTATTTTTTTTTTCATAATTAAGCCAAGAATCGATTTACTTCAAGGCATGTGAAAATCGATCTATGTCAAGTCACTGGAAAACCGATTCATATCGTAGCGTTGGACATGTAAAAGAAAAAAACAAAATTTCCGAAATTAATTTGAACATAAAAAAAAAAATATAAACCCATTGAACTTTGAACTTTAAAAAAAAAATTATTTATATATTTTTTGTACATTACTTGTTTCAGGAATTAATCATATTTAAACCATTTAAACTAAGTGCAAGAGAATTGATTTCCATTATTAATTTAGATTAAGATGACTGTCTTGAATTAGTTTTACTTAAAAACTTGAAATGGTTTTTCGCTATTTTTTTATGTAAGTAATTAGCCTATATTGTTGAAATTCACAACATCTTTCTGATTAGATAATAGAATCTTGAAATCTTTGCAATCTTGCTTTTTTTAGCGGTCTCCGAAAGGGGAAAAGACGCTATTAGTTTTGTGTAAAATGTCTGTCCGTCCGTCCGTCCCATTTAGATATCAGAAACTAGAAGAGAAAATGAAAATCGAACATCATGATATTTTAGATCATTCAAAGTTCTGATGCAACGGCTACTTTTTTCTTTTCTGAAAGCGAAAAATCTAATTTTTTAAATCAATTATGCAAGCAGTTTTTTCATAAAAATATACCATTTTTACAACTATTCACTATTACTATTAATAAACACTGGAGGCTTTTTCAGTAAGGGGGAGTATTCCAGAACACATTTATGCAAATGGTTTTAGATTTTTGTAAAAAAAATTATTTTTTTTACTATAGTATTGCTTAGTTATGTAAGTTCTGTCATACTAAATACTACATTTACAAAAAATATTTTAACTGTTGTTGTTTTTTAAAGAAAAAAATCTATTTACTATGCAAATAAGTTTGACATAATTTAAAACAACAATTAATAAGTAGTTTTTCATATTATCGCGTGAACTGCACAATGTTGTCAGTACCATGAAACAGAAAAAAAAAAGGAATTTTAATTTTTTATTTTTTTTACTTCAATGTTTTTTACTTGAGGCTTTGAATAAGAGATTGACCCTTTACAAAACAATTAGATACTCATTATAAGACATCAGTTAGGCCAGGTTCATATCTAACTCTACATTCACTTTCATCTATCCCTTGGTCTGCTGGACCTTTGTGGCACCACACTGGATTTGTCAACCATCTTTCTCCATTCTTCTATGTCATTTGCCTTTGATAGAAATTCATTATGATATTCTTTCTGAAAATATTGAAACCTACCTTTTAACCTGCCTGGGTGGGCCACTTCTGACACAATTTAATACCGATATTCTTCTGAAAATATTGAAACCTGCCTTTTTTCCTGCCTGGGTGGACCACTTCGGGGGTCGATTTTGAGTTTGTGTTTCCACATCACACAAACTGTCTTTGTAACCTTGTTTAATCTTTACAATCTTGTTTCTTGAAATCTTTACAATCTTGTTTCTTGAAATCTTTACAATCTTGTTTCTTGAAATCTTTACAATCTTGTTTCTTGAAATCTTTACAATCTTGTTTCTTGAAATCTTTACAATCCAATGGTGCGAAAAAAAAAAGTCTATATTAAATGAAACTCTACGACTTCAATATCTAAAGTTGTTAGCAGTTTCGAGGGTCCAGATATGACCCGCGGACTGTAGTTTGGGTGTCACTGTCTCAATACTCATACCATTAGATTGCCTTCTTCTTTATCCAATAAGCTAAATAACTTTGTTTTGTAAGTTTGGTTTGTATTATTATGAATAACAAAGCGAGAAAACTGAACGATTTCTCTCCGTGATAGGCAGCAGCGTTCTCTAATAGGGTGTAATTTATCCTCAACGTCACAATTTGCCCCAATCTGGTATCGTCATTAAGAAGTGGGCACGCCACCGTGAGCAGCACTAGCAGACATCTTCGCTCTGTTCTCATTGGGACGTAGATGGCGCCACCCGACTTTACGCTTTTGCACACGACATCCGCCATTTTGTTTTTGTTATGGGGGTAAAAAAGACGAAACTCATTCCAGTCTACTGTAATGAAAATATCATCTGGGGGAGGGGGGGAATAACATTAGAATATTTGTAATAAGAAAAAAAAATAATGATGACCTCGCACCGGAAATGATGGTTGCTAACCAAGCTGACTTCCGGCATCAGGAAAAAAAAAAACGCTTGCTCTTAGTTTTCTGAAAGAAGTTCGTAAAGAGATTAGCCTTACACGTAGCTTTATATAATGAATTCATACTGAATCAAAGATTTTATGTCTGAATGATACATGGGAACAAATAACTCTTATATGAGTTTTTCTTAAATTATAGCCTCTATATAGCGCTACTTTCATGCTTATAGCATGCTCAGGGCGCTTTTGGTCCAATCTCATTGTGGACGGGGGGGGGGGGGGGGGGAGGGGTATCTGGGAATAAGTTTTCCGTGCTGCCTTTAGGTGCTCAGTAAACACAACTCTGCCCGAGTCGGGTGTCGAAACTCGAGCCCCATGCATAGATAGCCAAGCCAATTTCAAGCGTACTTAGCCTCTCAAAATATGTTAGTAACGATTTGACTTTTATTTATGTATTTATATTTGTTAGTCCCTGATTGTCTGTGAATTTAGAGATTTTGTTAATTTTTAAAAAAGCGTCAAATGATATGTTCTTTAAAATCAAAGCCTCGGCTGCTTATACGTAGGAAGTAGCACTGAAGAATGTAGGCTTAATATTATTAACTCTCTTCTAATTTATCCTTAAATTAATACAAGTAGACTTGGAAATCTTATTAAAGTCATAATACGTGCATTCGATAGAGGAATGAGATCTGCAAGGTAAATGAAGCTGTCCACCAGAAGCTAAAGGTATGAGACAGGTACATATGATGTTACATCAGGATGAGACGTGTTGCTGTTTCATCTTTACTTTTCCAAACCAAAGTGAGGTACCTATTAGAGTTGGGTGAACGCAGCGGTGTCCTAAACATCCAGAAATTCAAGATCTTAGTCTTCACCGAGATTCGAACCAGGCACCTCTGGGTTCGGAAGCCAAGAGCTTTATCCCTCTACCACCACGCGCGCAAGTCCAGCTACAGTGGTCAGTGATAGTGACCTTCATTTCTCGTCTGACAATTTCGCTAAAATTCGCCAAGGATTGAAGTTCGAACCTCGTGACAAGTAGTCCACACTACCCCCAGATGAAAATGCCAAAGCAAGAATCAGCAGTGAAGATTGTTTATCTAAAAATAAAGGGGATTTAATTCAAGGCATTGTTTAACCCTTAAAATGCTGAGCTGTTTTAATTACAATTGTGTTGTTTAGAGGATAAACTACCACACGCTTTTTAAGGGTTAATCATCGAAGCACACCTAATAACACTGGTACTAGACAATCTCGTCATACGACAATAGGAGAATCAGAACACTGCTGCCTATTGCAAAATGCCTGTTGAAACCTCAAGACTCTAATTCTTAGAAGATTAGAAAGGCATTTAGAAAAAAAAACAAAAAAACAGTACCTCCTGGTTTTGGCCTGAGCAGTCATTCCCAAATCGTCCCCAATCAAATTCACTTGCGAAGAATCCCACCGCCTGCTGATACTCGTGCATATACCAATAGTTGAAATCCACTCTGATAGTCCCACACCTGTGGATGCACCCAGCACAGATGGCAATACGTTTCAGAGCCCTGAGAGTCATCCACAAGTGGAGTCACATGGGACGACAGTCTACACATCTAGGTCAGGCCGAGGGTTCCAATCCACAATAACTAAGGACGCTCCATTCATGAGTGTAGTTATGTATATAGATTTTCGTCACCTTATGTAGACAAGGTTCTCTATCTCTTCTATACAAATTACAATCTAATGTTTAATTCATGATGGTTGTCACGTGACAGTTTTTTTCCCGTTGTTTTATCAATAAGATCGCGTGACTAAATGTTGTTTGTTTACGATTGGTGAATGAGGTCCATTAGGGTCAGTTTCATTGCATTGAGGGGCTTGCTATGTATCGGGGATTGTATGTTAAATTTAATCCAACATCGTCATCGGTAAAAGTGATCAGTGTATTTCAATACCGTATGGATTATATTGCATGCACTATATTCCTGAAAAAAATGGAGTTATTCTTATGCAAATACACACCATGTTATCCAATGAAGGATGGCTGCCTGGTCGTGCGGTTTGCGCGCTGGACTGTCGTTCGGATTTATCGACGGTCGAAAGTTCAAACCCTGCCCGCTCCCATCCCTCGTCGTCCTGCGGGAGGTTTGGACTAGGAAGTAAACTATCTTCAACTCTGAAGGAACATCCGAAACATGTAAAACAAACAAACAAAAGACCTATGTCACGTCAGTAAGTAGCTCCCATGATTGTTGTTTGTTCAGTCTTCGGACTGTAAAACTGCGCACTAATGCCTTGTCTTCAAGTAGGTTATCTTGTAGCAACATGGTCTCCCAAACTGTGTTCCGCGGAACCCTAGTGTTCCTCGAAGCCTGAATAGGTGTTCCACAAACTACTGGAATACTTAACTAGTAGGCCACCAAAAGAGTTAATCTCTCTAAAAAATCTATCAAAATGTTCCGATAAATACTGAGAATGTGCAAAGTGTTCCGTTCAAGAAACACTGTTGTGGCACATTGTAGATGTATGGTCTTCCTTTGAAATTCTCATTAATTGACTACTATTCAATTCTGCTACAAGTAATGACAGGGTCGGACTTACGAATTTCGGGGTCCAATTTAATGAATTTTGAGATGGCCCATCTTTTTAATTATTTTACAATAACTATTACTATTAATTAGATCATTATACCAACATTTGTGATACAACATGCATAAGAAGCAACTCAAACGCAATAGATACCTGTGTGTTAATTAAAGTTGCTTCAATCGTACGATAGGTCTAGACCAGTGGTTCTCAACCTTTTAAGCTCGGCGACCCCTTTTTTACAAACCCCCACTCTGCCGCGACCCCCCTCCCCACACACATACAGCAATAGAAGAATAGACAATAACAATCCATATTTTCGATAGTCTTAGGCGACCCCTGGCAAATGGTCAATCGACCCCCAAGAGGGTCGCGATCCACAGGTTGAGAACCCCTGATCTAGACTAAATATGCTTAACCCTATAAGTCCTACACTTTTTAAAAGCCAGTGACAAAAGCCATGAGTGATTGTGATAGGTTTATTGTAAATTGCGTGGCCCTGGCAGGAACAGGGCCGAATTAGAGCAATCGGCCTAAGGCCGGCCCTGAGTAATGATCCAAGCATCAAGTATCTCTACTGTAGAAGAACGATCCCAAGACTAGGAATACGATCAGGATTCAAACCTAATCCCAATAGTTTCACCACTCTTTATCCCATGGAGGTTTTAAGGTGTTGAGTTGTAAATATGACCTACTCAGTGAGGTAATGAGTGCTCGGTTTGCTTCCCCTACTAATGCCCCCCCCCCCCTTTTTCCCCAACTCGAGGTTGAATCTGCTGTTTGAGTGACAGTGAGCGCCGTCTAGCGGAATTAATGTACCGTGCCGGACAGAGGCGTGACTCGACACATGCCTTATCGTTGTCTTCTATCTCGCCTCTATTCCGCCATTACACTGTAGTCAACTGTAAGGGTTTGCTTCCCAAGGGAGTAGACAGCGCCCCCAAAAGGGCGGACCCAGGCAATCATTTGTCTCCGCGATAAATTTTATCTCTGTTTCTCAAGGCATCTTTCACCTCCTTGCCTCTTTGTGTTTCTCCTCTCTCTCTGTCTGTCTCTCTCTCTCTCTGTGTCTCCCTCTCTCTCTCTCTCTCTCCCACTCGCTCCCTCTCTCTGTGTCTCTCTCCCTCTCTCTGTGTGTCTCTCTCCCTCTCTCTCTGTCTCTCTCCCTCTCTCTCCCTCTCTATCTCTCTGTTTCTCTCCCTCTCTCTCTGTCTCTCTCCCTCTCTCTCTGTGTCTCTCTCCCTCTCTCTCTGTCTCTCTCCCTCTCTCTCTGTGTCTCTCTCCCTCTCTCTCTCCCCCTCTTTCTCTGTGTCTCTCTCACTCTCCCTCTGTTTCTCTCCCTCTCTGTCTCTCTCCCTCTCGCTCTCTCTGTGTCTGAATGAACATGATTACAAAGAAGAGGTATGGTGCTCTACAGACTAGAGACAGTCACAAAGATATAACCATGAATAATAATACTAAAACGTTTACAAATTACTTTATTTGAAAAATTAAGCTTTAAATATATATTTTATTACTCAATTATAGAGCGTGTACATTTGTGTGTACTTGTGAAACAGTTGAATAGCAAAATTATTTTTCAAAAGCATGATTATGACAGGCAGAATCACTGCCCCATATAATAGAAACGGAGGCCGGAACATTATATGTTTTTATTTTATTTTTTATTTTTTTTATAAATGTCTAACAAGCAGGCCACATTATAACATTCCCTCTAACAAGCTCTTGGCCCGTGAATTCTTGTATATGTACAATAAAATGAAACGGCCAGCCCTCTTTCCATTTCCTTTCTCTCTCTTTCTCTCTCTTCCCCCTCTCCTCTCTCTCTCTCTCTTCCCCCCCCCCCCTCTCTCTCTCTCTTTGGAACCTAAATTATGTTGTTGTTTTTTTTCACCCATCATAATTTCTCTGACATAGACTTTTGACTTGATTTGGAACTACCCGCTTTATAACGCCCCCCCCTCCTCACACACACACACACACATTTGCTTTAAGCCCGTGAATTCTAATGTCCCTGGACAGTGGTGAGATATTGTTTGGATATTGCCCTTAAGAGGCACCATTTTAATGGTGGTAGGTATTACTTTATAATTATTCCTTTACGATTGCGTTAATGACTAACTACTACAGAGCCAGAATTTAAAAAAAAATTTTTTTTTTAGGAAACCTCAGAATTTGCGCTATTCAATTTTTAGCTTTGTCATCATAGGAATCCTTGGGCCGTAGACCTCTTTTTTTGTGCCTCTTTTTGGGGCTTTATATGCCTCTTTTTTTTTTGGCCCTCCAGCCTCTTTTGTGGGCTTTTTTATTTATTTAATTTTTATTTGTAAGTTTTCACATATATTAAATCTTAACGGATTAAAGAGTAAATTTGAAACATAATTAATTACTTTACACAAATATAATAATGATAATGAAAGTATTATTTACTACTACAGAGCCAGACTACTATCTTAAATAAAAATTTAGGAAAATATAAAACGCTTAATGTTCTCCACATTTAATATACATCTAAATTTAGTTCTAATTGTGGTGCGACAATTGTAAATAGCCCTTGTAGAGAGTTATTTTTCATTACATTGTTTTCCAAGAGGTGACGATAGAGATAGACCACAAGTCATGGTTGACAAGTAATGTTTGACAAAGCAGTTTCCTTTCTATTAGATGATGTGTATTAGCCAATCAGTGAATAGTAATAACTCCCAGAAACAAATAGTAGCTATAAGCTATAGCTAACAGCAGTGCCGCCTCTACCTATTGTGCCGAATAAGGGGCGGCTAAATCATTATTCAAGTTTCCTTTTTTTTTTTTATTATTGGTTAAATAACAAAAATTATATACCAAAAAAAAAACAAGATGGAGTCCGGTACCATGGCAACCACATAAGTGACACACACTTTTCTAAATTTTTCTTTTCAGGTTGACTACTGTACCGACCAACCAGTTTTGATAAGTTCCTGATCAATATTAACTCTTTCTCTCCTAATCGACGACACCATCGTTGATTTGACCTCATTAAATTAAATTAAAATTCAATTTTAAAAACATTTCTTTATGTTCTATAGCAGGAGCATGCAATCCCCTTTAACCCTGTACCAACTAAAACATTTTCTGATCACAACGAGACAAAGCTATTGAAGCTTAATCATAATATGGGAGTGAAATAGTAATGAGCACAATGAAGAATTCCGTCTGAATGTGCAAAAATAATTACGGAGAGAAAGAGTTAAAGAAAAAACAAATTAGATTAACCTCCCTTGATATATTTTTAAATAGTTGTAATGATTCCACTATCCTTTGAAAACAACGATATTCGTACAATAAGAAGTTATTTTGGAAACTTCCTTTTCTATAGGCGCCGACTCATTTCTGGCCTTGAATTTTCGCGGGCTGTTTCTAATAATTGCTTCGAGTCGAATAGCCTCGCCCTGTATGTAGATCTAGTGATTAAAAAATCTATTTTAAATATCAGTTTATTTCATATCTATTAGATCTCTATCTCATCTCTAGTTATATCTGTAACTATTGTAAAAACAGTTCTCTTGAGTGTTTGTTCACATAAGAAGTCTGTTCAAGTGATTTAAAGTTTATTTATTAAAAATATAAAACGCCTTGATTGGTTCGGTTGTACCAGATCTAGCTGTTTTGGAGTGACAAGCCAACGACCAATCAACAACAAGTGGACGGGGCGGCGATATAAATGTTTTATTTTCAGTGCAAGTTATTTGAATATTAGTAAAATTACATTATTACCAATGTTTTAAAAATTAAAATGTCTGAAGTAGGAGACGTCTTTTCACCTTCTATGAAGACCTTGTCAAATGTAGACGGCTATTTTCGGGGTTTTTTTTTGCGAGAGGCGTATGCAACAATGTGGGTGAAAACGTTTTGAAGAAAAAAAAAAGGTACGCGACAGAGACCTTTTAATTAACACGAAGAATATTTGTAAAAGATCGCGCCCATTACAGACGTCCGTGCGCTATACCTAGAATGTCCCTCGCGTAATACAATAGGCCAGGGTTGCTTCTTTATTATTAGACCTAATATGGCCCTAGAATTTAAAAAAAAAATTAGGATGAATAGTGCGTTTTAAAAGAAAACACATCTCGGATGACCTTTTTTATATTCTCTTCTTACTACGAGAAAAAAAAAAAAGGCGTTGTAGACGCCAGCAAAATTAATTTCTGAAGTTGTAAACGCCAAAATAGGCGTAGCCTTATCATATGACCAAAACCAGGTCACGGTCGAAGGTCGATACAGATACACTGAAGGGAGAGCGAAGAAAGGGTCATTCAAAGCTGGCTGGACAACGAACAAGAATGAGCCGCCTCTCAATGTATACACACGATACATGCATAAAGTGTGAAGGCCTTGTGATGGGGTCCCGGACTATTCTGTTTGTCTCCCTGGCTGCGGATCTGTTGCTAGTATTAAATAGTCGGTTCTCCGCGATGGGTGCTTGTGTTTGATGTTTGATGCTAGTCACGTGCTTACCAAGTCTCACGTCGTAACTTCCTGTATAAACAAACTTTTGTAACCCATAACAACCAACACTTCCCCGTCTCTCCTCTCATTATATTACCAGACAAGGGGAGGGGGGGGGACATCTTTTAACACTTAACGTCCCCCCGCTGATCAGAGTTCAAACAGTTTTACGTCTGCTGACTTTGCTTGGCCTCTATGGAGGGACCTGCTCACGTGCGGTGTGTGTATCGGTATCCAGGGACTCACGCGCAGCATGACGTAATGTCTAAACATCGCATTCAGAAGACAGTTGTAAACTATCAATAAACAACGGGAATACCTTAAAAGGAACAAAAACCTGGCAATACTCATCAGGTATTGAGAGCGGGTGAAAGAAAATCTTAATACAATTTGTTCTTATACATAGGCCTAAACCTCACGACCAGGCCCTGTGGGTTGGGACTATCATTTAGAAAATGATACAAGAAACAAAACTAACTTATCACGCATCTTTTTTCCTGTTACTGATCCCTTCTCTCTTTCTATGATCTCTTCTCTCTCTTTCTTCCTATCTCTATTTCTTCTTCTTTCTTTAAAATTCATTCTTTATTTCTCTTTTTTGCTATTTTCTCTTTCGCCTCTCTTTCTCTCTCTTTCATTGACTTCCTATTTCAATTTGTTATGTCTGGTTCTCAATCCTTTTCTACCTTTATGTCTCTCTCTTTCTATCCTTAACTCTCTCTCTATCTGTATCTATCTTTCTCTCTTAATTAATGTATACCTTCGACATAACTTTTTGTGACATAAATTTCTGTACCATAACTTTCTGTACCATATAACTTTCTGTGTCATAACTTTATGTGACATAATTTTCTGTGACATAAACTTCTGTGAAATAACTTTTGTTCACCATAATTTTCTGTGACATAAATTTCTGTGAAATAACTTTTGTTCACCATAACTTTCTGTGACATAAATTTCTGTGACATAAATTTTGTTTACCATTGCTTTCTGTGACATAACTTTTGTTTACTATAGCTTTCTGTGACCAAACACTTCTTACAAGTAGACACACACAAAAAATATTCCGGCAATCCACCTCCTCCCTTATTTCCTCTTCTTTATGAAACTTTTGTTTTCCCGCCATCAATAAGTCTGTAGGTTCCAGCAGACGTGTACCGATACCTTACTTTCAGTTTTGTTTCTGCGCCATATTGCCGTCCAATTGCCTGGAAAGCTATTTAGTCCTCGCACGAAATGAATCGCCCAATCAGTGGCGTATATTTTTCGTGGGGGGTGCTTCTTACCCCAACAGGTAAAATGTAAACACCCTATCCTCTCCCTCCCTCCTCCCCTCTCTTGTACTCAGAAGAAATCTTCAGGTGATGTTTCGCTGAAAAAGACATTTTGGTTCAGCTTAGCTCTCGTTTTTCCCTCTTTGTGTCTCGCCCCTGAGATGGGGCGGGATGGAGAGTTAATATGGGGAGGGTCACGGAGGGAGACAGGCAGGAGCGGAATCAAGAAAATCGGAAGTTCAATCGTATGCTACATTCCATTGAAGGTTTAGCTAAAAAAAAAAAAAGAAGGTGTGTCAATTGAAGACTTTTCAGAGGCGTAGCTAGGGTGGGGAAGGCAGGGGGAAATTTTGAAAATCCCCTCGGGCCCCCACTTGAGGGGGGCCACAGATAAATGTTTTTTGTTTACATTAAATATTAAATATTAAGCAGAATGCGGGGGGGGGGGGGGGGGGGGCAAAGAGATCAAGCCCCCCAACGGCTCCCAAAAGATGGCATATTCCTATCTACGCCACTGAGACTTTTCAATATTGGGAAATGTTTTTAATTTCTCCTTTTTCTAATCCTCTCAAATTGCGAAACGAATATGAGCCAAGCGAGTAAAAGTCAAGGTCATTGTAAAAAAAAAAAAAAAAAAGTTGCCGGGGAGCGCAGTGCGTCGAGGAATATACTCTCCAACTAAGATTCTTATTAGAAATGTGCTATAACAACAACTTTCCACACAAGAGAGTTCCTTGAGGGGACTCCACACGGACGTCTTGATTTTTTTCCCCTGGTCAACGAGTAGCGCTGATACAGTCTTGCGGAGTAAGGAACGAACGAGTTCTTGTAGAGCGAAAGTCGCACACTTAGCGACGACTTGGCGTAGTTGTGATGTAGGGGGTGGGGTGGTCTTGAGACCTTTTCTGTGGGAAAAGATCATTTAAATATGGTAAGGTTATGTGGGGGACCTTTTAGTGTATACCTGATATTTGCTGCGAAAAACTAAACGATGTCCCGTTGTTGTATTGCTCCTGAAGATTGTCGGCATTTTGTCAGAAAAACAAAGTTACGCCTATGGGCTAGGTATGCAGGTCTTATCCAGGTACTTCCTTTATCTAAGTAGATGTCTTGTCTTATCTTATATAATAGGATTTAATATTTCTTGAGTTGAGGGTTACAGATAACTTGATACAAAGACATGAAATTGCTATCCGAGTTATATGTTTACCATAGTTTCCATGACGACGGGCCATGATGATTGCAATCGAGAGAGTAAACTTTGAATTTGTGTTTCTTCCGTTTTGTTAAAAGGGGGGGGGGGGAGGGAGGTCTTGCGAATATACTTTTCAAATCTAGGTCAGCAAATGGTCGAGGTGACAGAACAGAGATTCTTCTTTTAACACAGCAGTCCCAGTGTTGCTTTGTGTTGGTTTTTCTGAATCAGCCATCTTGCAAACTTGACTTCCTCAAAGGGAGCTCATTCTCAGAAATAATTTCCTGCCAGACCATTCAGTCATAAACTTTTTCTGGCCCTTGGCACGGTCGGAGAGACGACGCAGCCAATCAAAATACAAGATCTAGATCTAGAGATCTCTAGCTTTGAGACTCAAAATAACTGTCTGCACACAGCAACCAGTAGCAGACGACGTGATACTTTAGGTTCGGACCGTTTCTATAACAGACTTTCTTTTGAGTTTATTGATTCAACTCGTGTGTTTGTTGTGTATACGATGACCTCTTGTATCTAAATAATAAGAGTTTGCTAGCAGAATTACAAGATACTGATTGGATTATTTATAAACTTTGCAAGAGAATGTAATCTTTTTTATTAAAGTATAGATTAAATATGAAAAAAATAAATAACGCGTTCATTAGGACCGCATCACAGATGAAGATAGGATAAATAATGCAATAAGACCCCACGATGCAAAAAAATGCAAATAAAACTCTACGGCCCTATCACAAGGTTCTCAGGGCTCGCTTCAGGGAACAGTACCAGGAAAAAGAAGAAGAGGAAGACAGAGAAAGCTAGGGGAACACATCGTTAAAGAATGGACAGGCCTGTCATTGATAGAAATTTTATCCATAGCAAAAGAGAGGAATGGAGAAACAGATCATGCGTGGTGCCCCAACGGTTCAACAGACTAAGGGATAGGTGAATGAAAGTGACAAATATATGCGTTTATATCTTCATGACATAATTAAAGATAATAAAAAGTATAATCATGAGCTTCCTTCATCAACCCAACTTTTTTAAAGACAAAAACATTGTAAACAAATATATATATTTTTTTAAAAGTATAGCCTATAATTCTGAAGCATCCATTGGCTTAAATACACTATGTAGGCACTGACCATCCAGCCCTCTTGTGTCTTTTGATTTGGTTTTAATGACCTTGACATTTGTTTAGTTTAATTACCCCCCCCCCCCCCTATTAACGATGAAAACACCAATATGGCAAGGGCCCCTATCTTATGACCACGGACCATAGGACACTGACCCCGTGCTATCAAGTCCCTTCGACTGAATTCAGCTTGTTAAGAAGAAAAAACAAGCAAATATAAAAATATATTTAAAAGGCTTATTTAAGGGTAAGAACCGCAAAATCATTGTCATATATCTCAATCTTGCAGGAGTAAGCGCCCTTTTTTTCTATATAAAACTAAATCCATTATCGCTAATTAATTAACTGCGTAATATTTTTTATTGTCATCGACTAAGATTACTTATGCAAAATTTCAACTTGATCCGAGAATTGAAAGTGGGGAAAAAACGTGCACAAAACGAATAAAGGGGAGTAACACTACACATGCGGCCACATCCCTCAATATATAGCATTTATTTCCCTTGTTCGATCCCAAACAAAACAGTTACTAATCATTAATTACTTGGTTAATCTTTTGATTGATTCGTGTTTTTTAAGATGCAAATAAATAATTATGTAACATGCAAGCAGAAATAAAGATGATGACATCAAATATTCTGTAACATGCAAGCAGAAATAAAGATGATGACATCAAATATTCTGTAACATGCAAGCAGAAATTAAGATGATGACATCAAATATTCTGTAACATGCAAGCAGAAATAAAGATGATGACATCAAATATTCTGTAACATGCAAGCAGAAATTAAGATGATGACATCAAATATTCTGTAACATGCAAGCAGAAATAAAGATGATGACATCAAATATTCTGTAACATGCAAGCAGAAATGAAGATGATGACATCAAATATTCTGTAACATGCAAGCAGAAATAAAGATGATGACATCAAATATTCTGTAACATGCAAGCAGAAATTAAGATGATGACATCAAATATTCTGTAACATGCAAGCAGAAATTAAGATGATGACATCAAATATTCTGTAACATGCAAGCAGAAATATACACAGCCACACTCACACATTGCCACACATACACACACACACACTGTCACACAGCCCCCCCCCCCCACACACACACAGCCACTCGTACACACACACACACACACACACATATATATATATATATATACACTTATTGACTTTCATCAAGAAAATTCATTTTCAGTTTGACAATCCTGTTGAGAAAGTTTGGAACTCTTCAGTCTGTGATTTCCTATTTCACCCGACGCAAGCTCCTGGCGGGTCTGCTGTGGGGACTCGACTTCAAGCTGGACTCACTCAGCGAAACAGTTTCCCAGCAATCAACGCGAAGATTATCGCTGCCATTTCCGCCATATTGTTTTCCTACGAGCGAAGGGCGATGTCTATAAATCTTTCCTTTGCTCCTTAGTGTAGAATTCTATAGTCGTAAGTCTACGACCTGAGCTACGACCTGGGCTACGTCTGCTGGATCATTTTGGCTAAACCCATTAAAAAAAAAAAAAGAAAAAGGAAAAAGTTTCAAAACTGCAGGGACGAAGAATAAAAGTTGGGAGGCGCCAGGAAAATCACTTTGTGGCCTCTTTCTCTTGAGGGCCTTGCTTGAATGTTGATGGAAATATTTGATGATCAGCCCACTTGGTGTATGGGCAAGTTTTTAAATGTTGTCTATTTTATCAATATTTTATCAATATTTTATCAATATATTCTTACTCGGGCTTACAGTAAAGTTAGCAGTACCAGTTAATAGAGATTCTTCTAAATTTTTTTTTATATATAAAGTTTCAAAATATAAATCTGTATCAAACATCAATCAGGCCTACTTCTGTCTTTAAAGATCAACTTTCACAAAACTAAATAGACTTATTTTGACAAAATTTTAGATATGCTGAAGTCTTTTTCCCCTCATGCTTTATTTATTTATTTTTTAGAAAATATGAAGAGTTCATTATAAAAATTATATTATTTTGGTTCTTTTTTTTTTTAAATTACTTTCTAAGTGAGAAAAAAATATTTATATGGAAACAATTTACTAGAGAACTGCGTGAGCGGGTCACCTACTTCCCATCAAATAATATAAGCACGCCTACACATTTCCCAATTCTATTCATTACAGGACTCGAACTCAATACCCTCATTTTAGCAGCAAAGCACTATACTACTCTGTCACCACTTTCGCTAAAAAAAAAATAATTCACTAAATACAAAATGTCGAGATCATAGACTTTTATATATTATATCTAGACTGGAAACCGGAAACAAATTCTTATCCGCGAATGATCGGTTCACAAACTTTGTAGTAACAGTGGCGGACCGAAAGGGTTAATGGGTGTGCGGCCTACTGATACACATGACTCAGGCCAATCACACAGGTCAACGGATTAACGGCTGTTGAACAAGGGACATTACTGCTAGTACACGCAAATATGACCAGTATTGTGGCCATGTGACCGAAAGCCTTCACGGTCGAGAGACAATGTGTAAGAAAGGACAGTTGAGTCCAGGACAGCAGGACAGTAAGGACGGTGTGCTACAAAGTGAGTCCTCGAAAATGTAGCTGTAGGAGCAAGAGAGACTTGTTAGGCAGTTCTGTTGTGTAGCAAAGCATTTGAAGTTAGTGTAGCCAATGGTGTTGAATTGGCCGTCGATGTCATTGTAATTAAACCTTTTCAAGTTTTTTGTATTACATGTGCTGTGTTGTGTTTAGCAGCGACTGACAGAAGGCCTGGTAGACAAAATCGTAACAATATAGAGATTTTTATGTACGTAACTCTTTTTCAAGTTGCAAGGGAAGTCACCCCCAAAATCTAGAAAAATTAATCTCTTCTGTCTTAGAAAAGTAATGATCTTTAGTTTTCCAAGTTTAGAAATAATGCAAACTTATTTCTCGGATTTTTTTTTTAGAATCGGTATTAATCACATAACTATATATTCACGCTAATATATGTAACAAAGCCATTTCCTGTTAGTTTCCATTGAGATAATGTTTCAAAAATCCCATTTCGAAATAATTCATGATTTTAATCATATTATGTACATTTAAATAGATTGATTAACTAGATCTTTCTTCTTCTTCTTCGTTCTCATTGTTATCTTGGAGTGTTCAGATGACTAGACCAATGCATGAGATGAACTGCGCAGTGGTTTACAGATCAGGGAGCTCTCCATACAGTTTCCTTTCTATTGGGGTGATTTGGGGCCAATGTCTTAAACGAGCCTCTTGGTATAGAGAGCAGTTTTGGAGGACGTTGTCTGCACTCTCTGGTGATTCTCCACATGGGCAGATTTCACTGGTTCCAATTTTGAGCTTCCGGTACATGTGTTGTCGCATTCTGTTGTGTCCGGTCCTGAGTCGAAAGATTAGACGTTGGTCTTGTCGGGATAGCTTATAGTAAGCGTCATCTTTCTTGTGATTTGGATGAGAGCTCGTCCATTTCTCATTCTCTTTATTTACGATTAATTTCTTCAATTCTTCTGGATAGAGTGCAGAGTTTATTAGTGTGTTAGTTCTCCCACTCTTGGCGAGTGTGTCAGCCTTCTCATTTCCTTCTAGTTCTATATGAGCTGGTATCCATTGAATGACAGTTTTTTTGCTGTTGTTGTTGAGCTTTGTAAGTGCTGTTCTGAGGTTTTTAATATATAAGGAATCAGAGTTTTCCACTTGGGGGAGCTACCACCTTCTACCAAGCGCGTCCCCAGGTGGCGGATAGGGGAAAGACCCTTAGATATAAGGGCTAGCTGTGAATAGCAAATAAACAGCCGCGGACCAACTGGTTTGCAGTCATGGAGGATGAGGTGAAGTATTCCAGTGGTTAGAATATTTACTAAAAACATCTCAGAAATCCAGGGAAATGATTGCAAAAAGCGAGTATAGGGCGCTCTAACCCTTAACCCGGGTAGATGAAACTCGTTAGCTAGGGATAGCAGTTCATCTAGGAGAGAAAACTCCGAAAATAAACACCTGCTGCCTTGCAGATGATCTTGGATGATCAAAGGCTATGGGAGCACACCCAGAAAGAAAAGCAGGCTGAAGTCGGAGTCAATGGGCCTCCTGGCGCAAAACATATTGACACGCAACCTCATCTATGTTGGAGTTCAGTAACGATTCTAATAGATGTGGCGTCCTGCCTGTGGAATCCCGCCGCGCAGGTAGGGGGCCGGGCTCTCCGCCTCGAAGGAGCCCACACAAGCGAGCTGGTGGTTCTTCTATCTCTGCCTGTGGAGCCAGGAGCAGGGACAAGAAAGTAAATACTACTGGCCAACACTCCAAGACCAAAAGTTTAAAAATCCTACAATGGAACGCAGAGGGCATCCAAAAGAAAAAAGAAGCTCTAAAAATATTTCTGCATGAGAAAGAAATAGATGTAGCTTGCATCCAAGAAACTCATTTGAACAGTAATCTTCGTTTCTCTATTAGAGGCTACACCTGCATCAGACAAGATAGAGAAATCAGACCCAAAGGAGGAATCCTCACCCTCATTAAAAATGACATCCCTACCACAGACATAACTATGCCCAGCTCCTCAGAATCAGAAATAATGGGAACTAAGCTAATTCTTCCGGATGGAAATATTAATCTTTTTAACTGCTACTTCCCACCAGACAAGGAAATAGAGATTGATCACATACAAATACCTGACCAAGAAGACTGTCTTATCTTAGGAGATATGAACAGCCACTCTCAGAGCTGGGGATACCCAGACCTAAATGCCAGGGGAGAAGAAATTGAAGAATGGCAAGCAGAGAACAGACTTATCCTACTTAACAAACCTGAGGATAAACCAACATTTTTCTCAAGAGCCTGGCTAACATCAACCACTCCAGATCTAGCCTTTGCAACTGACAACTTATCCAAAAAGTGCACCAGAGAAGTTGCAGACCAGCTAGCCACCAGTGACCACAGACCCATATTGATCAGTATGGATAGCTCCTTCAAAATATCAGAAAACTCCACCATCCCCAGATGGAACTACAAAAAAGCCAACTGGCACCTATTCTCAAAGCTCACAGACCTATACACAACTTCAATAAACTGCAAATCAAATCAGGTTAATAAGTCATACTCAGCTTTCTCCAAAGCAATCCTCCTAGCAGCTAAGGAATCAATTCCTAGAGGAGCAAGAAAAGATTATATTCCCAACTGGTCTGATCACCTTCAACAACTCCACAATGCCACCATTGAAGCCAGAAACACAGTAGAAAATAACCCTTGTACAGAAAATAACATAAATCTAAAAGCAGCTAACGCAGTTTTCAGGAAAAATTACCTTTCCGCCATGAGGAAAAGTTGGCATGAAAAAACAGAACGGCTAAACGTAGATAGAGACGGCCACAAACTCTGGCGTATAGCCAAATGTCTCAACCAGGAAGAAAACAGAACAACTCCTATAGTAATAGAAAAGGACAACAAACCCCTGAAAGGCCAAGAAGCAGCAAATGAATTCATTAAGTTTTTCCAAAGCGTAGGAAAAATACAAATCAGTGAAAGTAGAAATAAAGATGTAAACTCAGAAATCCAAGATAGAATTAAAGAAAACAATCCAGCTTACTCCTTGGGAATGACCACTAATCTTAAAATGAAGGAGCTTGATGAATCCCTAAAAGTCCTCAAACCAAAACAAGCCCCGGGCCCAGACAAAATATCTAATGACATGCTTCTTCATTTGGGTCCTCAAGCCAAAAGAAAACTGCTACAAATATTCAATGCTAGCTGGAAATCTGGCAGAATTCCAAACATCTGGAAAAAAGCCATTATGATCCCTATACTAAAGCACGGCAAACCAAGAAACAAACTGGATAGCTACCGCCCCATCAGTCTCACTAGCTGTTCCTGCAAATTGATGGAAAGAGTGATAAATAGAAGGCTGACATGGATCCTTGAGTCAAATAACCTACTCACTGAAGCCCAGGCTGGCTTTAGAAAAGGCAGATCAACAGAAGATCAAATCGCCTTTATCACACAAGAAATAGAAGATGGCTTTCAAGAAAAGAAACCAACAACAATTGTGTGGGTTGACTTAGAAAAAGCATTTGACAAAGTCTGGGAACAAGGTCTCTTGCTCAAACTAATCCAGCATCACATATCCCACAGAATGTACAACTGGATAAAGGAATATCTAAATAATAGAAAAGCCTTTGTTTGCATGCAAGGACAAAGAAGCCACACAGTGGGTATTAAAAATGGTGTTCCCCAAGGAGGAGTCCTATCCCCAACACTTTTCTTAATATTCATAAACGATCTAAATCAAAACCTACCCAGAAAAGTTAAAAGCAGCATGTATGCAGATGACCTTGCCTTAATTAGCACAGAAGAATATGTAGGAACATCGAAATTCCGATTACAAGATGCTCTCGATATACTAAATAATTGGTCCAAAGACTGGGGCATGTCCATTAACACAAAAAAGACCACCTATACCATATTCTCACTGTCAACAAAACAGCAAACAATAAAATTAAAATTAGATAAGGAAGCTTTAGAAAAAAATGACAGCCCTACATACCTTGGAGTCACCTATGACCCGAGACTAACCTGGAAAAGCCAAATAGATAAAACACAGAGTAAAGGCATCCAGAGACTATCCCTCTTGAAAAAATTAGCTGGCACAGATTGGGGAGCAAATCACAACATCCTGAAAAAGACCTATACCAGTTACGTGAGACCTGTACTAGAATATGGTGCCACAGCATGGGGCTCAGCAGCCCAAACCAACCTAAGAAAAATAGACAAGGTTCAAAATATTGGTCTAAGGATAATGACAGGAGCAATCAAAACAACACCCATAAGAGCTATGGAGGAAACCGCTGCCCTGATCTCTCTGGATGAAAGAAGAGAAATAAAAATCCTTTCCCAATTCACTAAATTGGAAACCATGGAGAGGCACCCACTCAGAACAAAAATCCTCAAAACTGGCACCAAAAAACGTCTCAAAAGGACTAATTTCATACAGGAATCTCTAAACCTAAAAAAGAAACACCAACTTGAAAATATTACCCTGGAATCCTCGATACACTATAATGAATCCCCACCCTGGGACGAAAGCCCTCTTCCTACTATAAGGGACCATATTGATAGCATTAAAAGAAAATCTGATTACAGACCAACAGAGCTCAAGAAAATAGTGAACTGTTTTCTACATAATAATTATCCTAGCAATCAGTGGATCAGAGTTTACACGGATGGCTCAACCCACAAAGCCACCACAAATGGAGGAGCTGGAATACTTATCGAATGGCCAGATGGAGGAAAACTAGAAAAATCCATTGCAACTGGAGAGCTCTCTGACAGTCACAGAGCAGAAAGGGAAGCACTAGCACTAGCTGCTACCATCCTAGCAAATCATCCAAGTTCCCCACACAGTCAGATTGTCTTACTAACCGATGCAAAAACAACCCTCCAAAGCCTGCAAATCTCTGATTCCTCATATATTAATAACCTCAAAACAGCACTTACAAAGCTCAACAACAATAGCAAAAAAACTGTAATTCAATGGATCCCAGCTCATATAGAACTAGAAGGAAATGAGAAGGCTGACTCACTCGCCAAGAGTGGGAGAATCAACACACTATTAAACTCTGCACTCTATCCAGAAGAATTGAAGGAATTAATAGTAAATAAAATAATTGAGAAATGGACGAGCTCTCATCCAAATCACAAGAAAGATGACGCTTACTATAAGCTATCCCGACAAGACCAACGTCTAATCTTTCGACTCAGGACCGGACACAACAGAATGCGACAACACATGTACCGGAAACTCAAAATTGGAACCAGTGAAATCTGCCCATGTGGAGAATCACCGGAGAATACAGACCACGTCCTCCAAAACTGCTCTCTATACCAAGAGGCTCGTATAAGACATTGGCCCCAAATCACCCCAATAGAAAAGAAACTATATGGAGAGCTCCCTGATCTGGAAACCACTGCGCATTTCATCTCATGTATTGGTCTACTCATCTGAACACTCCAACATAATCAATGAGAACGAAGAAGAAGAAGAAGAAGAAGAGTTTTCCAGGCTTTGGAGGGTTGTTTAGCATCGGTTAGTAAGACAATCTGACTGTGTGGGGAACTTGGATGATTCGCTAGGATGGTAGCAGCTAGTGCTAGTGCTTCCCTTTCTGCTCTGTGACTGTCAGAGAGCTCTCCAGTTGCAATGGATTTTTCTAGTTTTCCTCCATCTGGCCATTCGATAAGTATTCCAGCTCCTCCATTTGTGGTGGCTTTATGGGTTGAGCCATCCTTGTAAACTCTGATCCACTGATTGTTAGGATAATTGGTATGTACTAGATCTTTCTAGATTATGTATCTAAAAATTGCAAAATTATAATTATGAGACGAGAGTACTCTTATTTTTGATGTTCAATTACTAGATCTAGATCTAAACATTAAATTATATGTTACATAGGTTAGGGTTGAAAGAAACAACAACTTTACTTCTTTTAGCTACTTTACAAAACAACAATTTGTTTCAACTTTTTAAAAAATTTTCAAGACATTCTTTGTAGTGTTAAAAGATCTCCATGTCCAGTCTAGATATAATATATTTAGGTATATGGTCGAGATGTAGACATCGGTATAAAACAAAGTTCCTGCGCAAAGAAAACCAAAGCAGATTTTGAGACCATCAGTATGATTTCAATTCAGCTGCATTAAACCAATCTGGCAAATTGTTTTCAGAAAAAAAACAACAACGTCTTTGAATTTTTCTCTCAACATTAAAAAAAGAGACAATTCATTTGAAACACGTATTTATTATTGCCTTTCTGCCTACTACTCAAGCAAGTCTATAATTTAACTAAAAAAAAAAATCCACTAATTATTTAAAGGTAAGAAAAAAAAATGGCGCATTTTGTTCTTTGTGTAGCCAGGTTTTTCTTGATGCTTTAATGGCGGCACTTTTCGTGCTCAATCAAATTCCATATGCTACTCTTTCCGTGAAATCTCGCGCAATTCAAGCAGACGATGGGGGCCAGCACCAAACAAACGCCCCCATCGTGGTGTGCTGAAGAGTTTAACGCAGCCCTGAAACATTGAGAGCTCAAGGCTTGATATATCTTGGCGCCCCCCCCCCTCCCCTCTCTCTCCTTTTCCTTGCGCGAATCTTTAATGTGTATACCACTCATTGGAAAACACCATTAAAAACTCTTAAGGCGAGTGAGATAGGAAAAGAAAAAGGAAGGAGCTCTTCAAGAGAAAAACATCACTAAAGAAAAAAAAATGGCGCCAAAGAAGCTTAGATATAAAGACAAGGAATCTATGAGGTACAATTTCAAAAAGAAATCAAATTAATTTTTCTTTTCACTTCAAATACACACGAATACATAGGGCAGACTCAGTTGCCCAAGGCGACATGATGGGTGCTATATAGAAAATAGGAGGCGCGGTGGCTGAGCGGCTAAGCACTTAGCTTCCAAACCGGGGGGTTCCTGGTTCGAATCCTGGTGAAGACTGGGATTTTTTTATTTCGGGATCTTTGGGCGCCTCTGAGTCCACCCAGCTCAAATATTGGGCGGTTGGTTGTTGTGCTGGCCACATGACACCCTCGTTAACCGTAGGCCACAGAAACATCATCTGCCCTAGAGATCGCAAAGTCTGAAAGGGGAGACTTACTTTACTTATATAGAAAACACTGTTCTCGGTAGAGGCAGTACGAGATGTCACATAGACTACATTTAATTGGCCAAACAGAAGAAAACGTTGACCCCATTGTAATACCTAGAGTCAAACATAACAACAGAAGATCATACAAGAGATAAAAATCTGTTTAAGCATTGCATTCGTTGGCATGAGCAAAGTGTGGAAAATCTGGGAAAGTAACATCAGCTTCCCAGTAAAATTAACACTGTATCTTTCACTACTTCTCCATGGCCGTGATAGTTGGACACTGAACACTGAGAATGATAGGAGAATTGAAGCTTTTGAGCGTAAAAGTTAAATTGCTGGGTATCAAATACCAGGAAGAAGACTAATGAGTTTGTACTTTTGAAAGTCAACACTCTTGATGGCAAAAAGGAAGAACTCTATACTGTAAAGAGACCAAAGCTGAGCTGGTTTGGTCATATTGTGACAGGGGCGTAGCTAGGAATTTTCCATCGTTTTGGGGCCTGGGTGGGGGGCTTGACCTCTTTGGGAGCCCTGCATTTGCGTAATATTTCATTTTTAATGTAAAAAAACACTAATTTGGGGGCTCCCCTCAAGTTTGGGACGGGGGGGATTTTCAAATTCTCCCACCCCTCCTCCCGCCACATTAGCTACGCTACATAACCCATTGTCAAGGTACAGTTTAGGGAGCACAAAGGAGGGGTCGACCAAAGAAAAGCTGGCTGGACAACGTATAAGAATGGACCGGCCACTCTCTTGATATCCTGATAAGAACAGCTGCTGACCAGGAAAAGTGGGTGGGACAAATCATTATGAGAATTCTTGTAAAAAAAAAATGTGTATACTTTTAAGAAAACAGATGTTTCACTTGATCGAAGGGGAGTCCCCTCCCCCCCCCCCCCCCCCCCCACCGTTTCAAATAAATATGCAAACATTCCCACAAGTACACAAACATTCCAACAAACATAGACAAACATATTGCCACAAATATGTCCTTCCTCTGACCTTTAAAAGTATTTTGAAAATGTTAAAAACGCTAGACATGAATATTATTTTTATCTCTCCCTGTCTCTCTCTCTCCATCTCTCTCTCCCTCTCTCTCTCTCTCTCCCTCTTTCCCTCTCAAGATATAAAAAACAACGTAAGGAATGAATTCGGCAACCACGTGGATTCCTCTCAACGGTTTATATGACCTCATGAGACATCTTGCTGTGAGGACCGCTTTAGACATTTTGCTGTGAGGACCTCGTGAGACATTTTGCTGTGAGGACCTCGTGAGACATCTTGCTGCGAGGGCCGCATGAGACATTTTGCGGTGAGGACCTCGTGTGACATCTTGCGGTGAGGACCTCGTGTGACATCTTGCTGTGAGGACCTGTGTGACATCTTGACGTGAGGACCTCGTGAGACATCTTGCTGCGAGGAGCTCTATATGACCTCTTGTTGTGTCGACTCATACGACCTCTTGTGACCTCGTTCTTTGTGAAACTCATTATGTGTGGACCTCCTATGCCCTCTTGTTGAGTAAACCTATATGACCTCTTGCTGTGAAACCATATGTGAACTTTTGCTGTGAGGGCCTTATGTGACATCTTGCTGTGTGGACTTTGTATGACTTCTTGTTGGTTCACAAGATAGTGAATTAGGGACATACAATAATGGATATGATTTTGAAATGTTTTTATTTTTATCCATAAAACATTTTTTTTAAAATTCATGCAGACAAAATTTCTCTCCAAAAAAAAAAAAAAGATAAATGATTCGCTTCAATGCAAGGGCATCAAGACTGTTAAGGCAGGCTCTAGCAGCGAATCTAACATCGTCTGTTGACTTGCACAAGCTGTCAGCACACAAGGGAAAACAATCTGGTTCCATCGCATGACACGATTTGTTTTCCTTATATCGGAACACCCACGACTGGCCCGGACAGTTCCGAACATTACCGAGGACTAATGGCAAGCAGCGTGCCAAGGCTTGCAGCCGTTATGTTGATAATCTACTCGGTGAAGTTCGGCCTTATCGGAATCTGGACATATTACGGTTGACCGGAACTTAAATCTCGTGGATTCGAGGCCAACATTAACATAAACCCTAGAGCCTGACTGGCCAAACATTCTCCGCAGAGGTTTTAAAATCTATTTGCACTGACCAACATTTTGAATCTATTGAACTGATAAAGTTCTAAACAAAGCTTATATTAAGTGCAATTGTATATATTTGTTTGGATCAGTCATGTAATTGTACATATGATTGACCTAGGCATAATAAATCTGTACGATTAGAAATATTTCTACCAAGTATTTTTGCTTAGCTTTTAGCTTTCTCAAAGCGCTTTGATCCTTTCACTTGTCTGGACCAGTTGTGAAAGGGGGGAGGGAAGAAGGGTGTATCTTTATGAATGTTTACATGACCGCTTTTTTAAATGCATAACAAAAATGTTTACTCAAGGCTCAAGATTCCTCAAGGGGACTAATTCAACTTATGCCACCACATCTGTCAAGTAATATTTCTTTCTCTTGTTCAAGATTCCAATTAAAAAAATTAATTACCAATAGATATTAACTAACTGGTTAATTTTTTTTTACTGATTCATTTGTTGTCAAGTATAAGAATTAATAGTGGAAACATTTCAGCTAAATCCCTGATTAAGTGTGGGAGAAATAGCGTGTACAAAAGTTTTACCATACAGACAGACAGACAGACTTAATATAAGTTTTGTAAATAAAAAAAAAACTTTTAATGGAACAAAAAAGTCAATCACTCTCTTTGAAGCAACATCAAATAAAAATAATAAGGCGTCTTCAAATTGGATGAGCCCTTTATATCACGGAACAGATTCAGTGTCGACCTGCATATTTTGCCACATGTTACACAGACAAAGCGGTGGGTCTGTTTGAGTTCTCCTTTCATCTCCGCGAAGGACGTTCTTCAAATGCTCTGACGTCAGACAACTGCAATTTCGACGATAACTTTAATTTTTTTTAATTAACCAAGTAGTCAGTTAGTTATTTGTTATCAATTAGTGACCAAGAAAGCTAAGGACAGTGAAAGTACATGTATCTCAGCTCAGGAAAAAAAACGTACAATCCGAAAAACGGCCAGCTCCTCTACCACCGAAGCAAAAACCACCTTGACCTGCGCTATCTGTGGACGGGAGTGTCTCTCCGAAATAGGGCACCACGGCCACATGAGGAAGTGTGCTCTGAGATGAACCATAGTCGTTCTACGACTGAAGGAGGCCAATGATCAATTATTTTGTTGGATATCGAATAAGGGAAATAACTTCTACATTATCGGGAGATATAGTTGTAAGTGCATAACTCTACCCCTTAGATAAGCTTTGCTTTTCTTTAAAGAAAATGATTTCTTATATTTTGCTTGTTTTGAAAGTTTAAATTTAAATTACTTTACTGTGCCTCCATCTGTAGGTAGTCAATGTTATCAATCTAACTTTTGGTGGGAAATCAGGGGCGATAATCAAGTTTACATTCATTCTTATTGGTTTAATAAGAAGTATTATTTACTAATTCCAGAGAAGTCATGCACTTTGGTTGATACGACACTGCTCAGGTAGTCTTCCCTCTTGAGCTACGCCATTGTTGATGTTTGGGTCGCCAAGTTCTCTGCCATAACACTGGCAAATTGCGCGTTCTTTTGATGGGGAATAATTCAGGCGGTTATCTCCCTTCCCCATCAGCTAACCCGTGACGAAAGACTTGACGTGTGTAGACAAGGGGCAGACGGGAAATCAGGGGTGATAATCAAATACTGGAAAAGTAAATTCCTGAGTTATCTTCAAGGCCCTTTAGGCGACATAAATTCCAAAAAGACACAAGACATTATGGAGGCTGGCATACAGGTTGATTCTTGGAATTACTCTTGAAAGAAAAATCCGTTTGTTGTAGCGATTGCTTGTAGAGTGATTTATTAAGTTCTTATTTTCCTTTGGCTACGTAAAAAACAGACACGAGTTTTTAACCCTAACCCTAACCCTAACTCCAATGAAAAAAAGACTATAGTCTTTAAAGAACTATGCTGTCTTAATAATTAAAGGTTAATTAAATTAACACGTCTTTGACTAGCTTGATTAGTTTTTGTTTAGATAATATACGAATAAATGGGCCCAGTGTCATGCCTAGCTTGGACCACATTGTCTTGGCCTGGATACGGTGTCGTGCTTGGACTGTGCCAGTGCGCCGATGTTCTATCGTCCAGGTGTACTCCGTAAACGCACTTTACCATTAGCACATATATCACGGATTGTCAGTTCGGATTGGCTGAAAAGATACTGATGTAAGATCATTAGGGTATAAGCAACCAAAATATTTTTAAAAAATCAATTTGATAAAAAACAAAATGTATCTAAGGGGAATAACTTCGCACTTACAACTGTATAATAATGTCGAAGTTATTTCCCTTATTCAATATCAACAAAAAAATATTACCAATAATAAATTGACTGTTTAGTTGTTTTTAAAGAAATTATTTCATGTTTTGTTAGGTACAATAAATAATTGGAAGATCACAAAAAACAAACAGACAAAAGAACTCTTTTGTTCCTTTGGCAGATAAATCATTGAACTAATTGTAATTAATGTAAATGCGTACAAGAAATGACGGAGAGCCTAGATAAAGAGACACCCAAAATTGGCCTCCGCATGAACTTGGATAAGACTAAAATTTTGCGAGTGGGATATAAGGTAAAGACTGTCAGACTTGGCGAGTCAAAGCTTGAAGAGTTGGACAACTTCGCGTACCTTGGCAGCATCATAAGATACGATGGGGATGACTACCATGATTTAGTGTGCCAAACATGAAAGGCGGAGACCATTTTCCAAAGGCTGCAGCCAATTAGGACATTGGACTTGAGACAAAAATACATCTTCTTAACATAATCGTCATCCCGACAGCAACATATGCATGTCTTATCTTATCTTATATAATACAGACGTTACTTCAAAAAAGAAGATGATTACGTCCTACGCGTCATGCATCTAGTCATGCATATTAACCAATTACTTAAGTTCTGCCAAGTCACTGGTTTTCCTGGCTAGCTCAGGCAACCCATTCCATGCTCTAATAGCACTAGAGAAGAAGGAGTATTTCTACAAATTTGTCCTAGCATATGGAACGAGGAATGTGCCTTTATCTTTGTGTCTTTCTGAGTATTTTATTAGATTTTGTTTTTTGTATTTGAAGATTATGGTTCAGTGTTTTATATATAGTTGCTATAATGTGAGACATTAAAGTCATATGCCGAAATTGAGAAAAGACTAAATGTGGCTCAACAAATTTATATAGATCAGTTCTCAAACAAGAAAATCATATGCCAAACTGGGAGTTGACCCCTTAGTAAGGTTGTTACAGAGCGTGAGGTTTGCGGGACATGTTCTCCGACAAAATGAACTAGGCATACTAAGAGCTGCGATGACATGGAGGCCAGTAAGAGGAAAGCGCAAAGAGGAACGTCCTCGTATAACTGGGCGCCACTTTCATGGAAAACTTCAGAACAGTGGACACCAGGTGGGAAGAGGCTTCAGACATTGCCAGTGAAAGATGATTAAGTCCTTAGTTTCTTGGCCAATCTAGACATTAAATTCTGTCAAGTCATTGGTTTTCCTGGCTGGCTTAGGCAACCCATTCCATGCTCCAATAGCACTAGGGAAGAAGGAGCATTTGTACAAATTTGTCCTAACATATGGAATGACGTGCTAACATTTGTCTTTGTGTCTTTCTGAGTATTTTATTTTATTTTGTTTTTGTATTTGAAGATTATGGTTCAGTGTTTTATGCATAATGGCTTCTTTATTTTTGAGTCTTCTGTCCTGAAGGATTTCTAAATTTAGTGATGACATACACACCGGAAGTAGAAAGAAGGTTGAAAGTGCAACAGCGCCTGGTGATTACAGATGCCCAGCCTATGACCGCAGCTGTGTGTGTGTGTGTATATATATATATATATATATATATATATATATATATTACTTAGACTTAGATCCACCCGCGGCAAGCTGTCTCCACAATATATTAATTCCATGATAACTTTTCATTTATTATAACACCTGGATACTTTGTTGTTTTTGGTCAATGTGCCTGGTTTTACCTTGAATAAGAAAGTATTATAATGATGAGTAATACTGGAGGTCGATGACTACTATGTAAATAGATAGCTTGCTTTAATTTCTTGCATAGAGACATGGCCTACTGTGCAATAAATGAACAGCGTATAAACGTATGGATGAAACAGTGACACCTATTAGTAAAGCAGCTTAGTGGAAACTTTTCACTTTGATCAAGCCATCGCTCAATTACTACACAGACTACAGTTGTATCTTGGCTCCAATGTAGCGTATAGTATACCCACACTCGCTCCTCCCCATAAACTTGATCTCTATACCCCCACCCCTTACTGCACTAGCTCCCCCCCCCCCTCCAACCCCGCTCCTAGCTTTCATTCCTTGACTCCCAGCTTTCCTCCGGTAATGATCTTACCAGATACGTAGCATCTCTGTGGTTAATTTTATTTTCATCTCAGCCTCAGCACTCAGCGAACGAGAGAGTATGAATAAAGAATGGAGAGGGTGTGTGAGAGAGAGAGAGAGAGGTGGGGGAGAAGGTGTGAAGAAGACAAACACCTCAAAGAAAAAAAAAGGTTCATAAAAAATATGATCGCCTCCCCCCCAAGCACACCAACAAAAAAAGTATGGCTAACAGATTTTATGATCACTTTACCATCCTGGCCATGATTTGCTGCGGTTCTAGACTAGACTTTCCATTTTGCCTTTGTGCAATAATTGCCTTTAATTTTTGGCTTGCCTTAAAACAAATTTATTGCATTTGAAGGATCAAAGCCTGTGTCCTTTCAGTTCCCTCTCTTGTTTGTAGTCTAGTCACTAGAAATCAAGGTCTAACAATTTCAGCTTCACAGTTTTAATTTTTAAAAATTTGTCCACGCCCCACGCTATTCAATCATTTTTATTAAATATTTTTTTTATTTTGTAACATTAAGTTAAAACGACCATCCCTCTGTATATCTCAAGAATTCGCGCATCTTCCACCAGCTCTAATGATAGTTATAATTATTAACAGTAATTAGATTCGCTGCCTGTTGGCATATTGTATACTATATAAAATATGTGGAGGCCATACAAACAATAATCGTTATAAAAATGGTGATCTGGTTTAAGCATGTCTTTAATCGACAATCGGGTCAATTATTAAGAAAAGAAAAAGAAAGAGAACTAACTCTAAAGGCCTACTTATTCATAGTAATCCAGTAGTTTAAAAACAATTTAGTGCTATAGAAATGAAAAAGAGGATTAGAGAGTAGGGTCCGAGCTATGGATTCTTTTTTTTTTTTTTGAAGTGACGTCTGTATTATATAAGATACGATTCAATATGCTTAAGAATAGTCCTCACCTACGAAGAGCGCATCAAAAAATGAGGAAATTTTTTAAAAAAGAATCACAAAATCGATTGGTCACACGATGACCTGCTGATCAAAAGTCAGTAACTTAAAACTGTATGACCATATCGCGAGATCCTCAGGGCTCGCAAAGAGCTTTCCGCAGGAAACTGTATCACGGTAAAGAAGAAGAGGCAGACAGAGAAGGCATCAAAGGAAGGGCGAACCCTATCGACGAAATGTAGCGAAAGACATAATGGAATGGAGAAAGACTGTTAATAGATCATGTGTGGTGCCCCAAAGGCTTAACAGACTTAGGGATATGTGAAGGTGAATAGAAAAGATGTTATGAACATAAAACACAGATGCCCATAGACATAGCAAATTAGGGATAACAAAATAAATTAGGTATCCACCAGAAAAGAAACTAAAATTTATCACATTTAGAAACACTGCACGTGACATGTAGGTCACATCTCAATACAAGAACTGCACCAAATTCCAAAACTTTAATTTACGTACAAACGAATTAAGCAATCAAAAAGATACAAAATTAAAAACACGCGTCTAATTCTGTATTATAGATTCTCATACAGTTATAGATCAGTTTGCGTCTTTACGGATGAATCGCTGTGTGGGCGACATTGTTCCGACAATAGCTAATGTCCTGGCATTCATCTCATTTCTATGACATGATCCACAGTAATCTTGTATTTCTATGACACGATCCCCAGTAATCTGGTATTTCTATGACACGATCCTCAGTAATCTGGTAATGCTATGACATGATCCACAGTAATCTGGTATTTCTATGACATGATCCACAGTAATCTTGTATTTCTATGAAAGTAAAAAGTAAAAAAAATGGTAAAGAATTCGATTGTGTTGTTAATTTTTCTTTTTACACAGTCATGAGTTGTACATTTGAGTGATAGTTGGAGACAGTTGAGGATAAGCTGGGAACAATAATAACAACATAATACAACAAGGTGCTAAAATGAAACATAATATTATAACAACAATAAAATATTGTCGGAAAAATATTAGCAAAATGCAATAATACTTAAATCTTATTTTATCTTATAAAAGACAGACGTTACTTCAAAAAAGAATATGATTACGTCCTACGCGTCATGCTTAGAAGGGAGCGGTCCTTTGAAGTCCGTGCTAAGTCTCTGGAAAGGCTACATCGCCTTAAATTAGATTTCTATTAAAATTACTGACATATCTAGGCTTTAGTATTGGTCCTGGTAGATATAACGTAAGACCACGGACAAGCAGACCTAAGTATAAGGTCCAACATTTATTTACTTATTTCTCCCTATCACAAGTTCTAACTCGGTATCTGTAGGCTTAATATGACACACTTAGAACCGATCATTTTACAGTGTATAGCTTTTCTAGTTAGACTTTTGTATTGTATTACTTATTACATTATTATTCAAGACTACATCATCTACTGGTCTAACCTAATATTTGTATGCATAATATGACACTTAGGGACTGATCATTTTATAGTGTATAACGTCTTTGTTTAGAGTTATACAATGCTTTTCAATAGAGTAACTTTACAAGTATTCTGTAGGGATACTAAGGTCTCCTATATCGTTGTACTTCACTATTATTTACATGTTTATGTTCCTATAGCTTTTAGGCGGGGTGATTGTAGTGTAACTGGGTTGATTTTCTGCGTGCTCTTCTACCACCAAAGTGAATGTCACCTAACCCTGCGATACATTTGGACGGGAATGTCTCTCGAGAAAAGGGCTTCACAGTCACATGAGACAGTTTTATTTGGGATTAACAATAGTTGTTCTAAGCCTAAAGTAGGCCAACAACAGTAACAACGCGTCTTATTGTAATGAAACAACAAATACTAGTATACCAATTATTGGACCTCATTCACCAATCGTAAACGAACAACATTTAGCCAAGTGGTGCTCTATCTCTTCTATATAATTTTACGATCTCATGTTTAATTCATGATGGTTGTCACGTGACAGTTTATTTCGTTGTTTTATCAATAAGATCACGTGACTAAATGTTGTTTGTTTACGATTGGTGAATGAGGTCCATTAGACTACAGTAAACAGTGAATGAAACCAGCACGTCTCGCATAACACTGATGAAGTACTGGACATGAAACACACACTGGACATGAAACACACACACTGGACATGACCTTCTGACAAGCCGGACGCACGCAGAAAATCAACCCAGTTACACTACAATCACCCCGCCTAAAAGTTATAGGGACATACACACAGTGCTCGATTTACCGCCGGGGATGCCGGGAAATACCCCGGCACTGTTAGGCTCCATTCCCGGCTCTGCTTTAACTTTTACCATCCCCGCCGGGGATGGTATTTATCCCCGGCTCTGCAGAAAAAAAACTTAAACCCCCGGCACTGGTTTTTTAAGTCGAATAAGTGCAATCACGAAATTTTTAGTTAAATGGAAAAATTTGGTACGTCCATTTACCGAATTAATCGAAATAAACGTAAGTAAAAATAATTCTAAGTGTTTCGTTTTCTTATATTCTTTGGTTTCAATTTTAAGTTCACTTTTCGTTTGTCACCAAGCGTGGTTTATCAGAATTATAGCCTATTTAAAATAAATATTTTTTAATTTTGTTTTAATTGAAATGTCTAAAGAGCCGTCTTGTAAAAAATTTAAAACATTAACCCAACAAAAATTGTCTTTTACGAAAAATACTATTATCCAAAGAGTGAAATCTCATAGTGATGATCTTCAACTTCTTCAGAAAATTTCTTGCAGTAAGTCATTAATTATTAATAATTTATAAATAAAATAAACCAATATAATATTATAAGTTTATTTATTTTGGCTTTAATGAGTTTGATTTGAAATTAAAATCAAAATTCATAAGCAGTTGAATATATATTGATTGATATTGTTATTAATTAATATAATATATAAAATAATAAGTTTTAAAAATCTATTAGCTAGTAAACAGTGTTATATAAGCTGTCAAGAAAGATAGAATTAATAGGCTAAGGTACATCTGATGTTATAAAAATTTAATCAAATGATAGATAGATCAGGGGATGGTATGGTGTAGGGGTGTTATTCAATGTTTATTGGAGAGGCAGGTCTGAAAACTGGCCTTCCATCCTACTTCTAGAACTGTGCCTGCTCTGACAGTCATTCATTGTAATTCATACTGTTTGTTTTCATTTTCAGGCATCGGGGACTCCAATGTTGTTTCAACAAATCTTTAAAAAATAGTTGAGGAGCAAGGATGCATTGTTCTTGATGTACAAAGTGATGGCAACTGCTTTTTTCATGCCATAATCGACCAACTTCAACAATCCAGTTGTGTAAATCCGATTTCCTCATACAATGTTTGGCAGTTGAGACAGGATGCAGTGACATATTTAGAAAACCATCCAGATTATATTGACGAATCATTTTTAATTAAAATAGATTATAAAGATTTCACTGCATATTTAGAATGCCAAAGATTGGATGGACATTGGTGTGATGAACCAATAGTGCGAGCCACAGCAGATATTTTGGAAACAGATATACACATTTGGCATGACAATGGGCACATCACGGTTGTGAAATGCAGAATGCAATCATTATTGGATTCAAAGAAAGTGGTTATCGGGCAAATTACTGAAATTCATTATGTCAGTATCAGACCCAAATGTTTCCAAAATACTTGCGATGAACCTGTAAATATATTGAATGCAGATGAAAATTTGAATGAATTAATTAATGATGTAAACATACAGCCCATACAGGGTGAATTTTTTCCTGAGGGACTATCCCTAACAAGATTCAAAACATGGCAGAAAAGCAGACTATAATAATAATAGTAGTAGTGGGAGTAGCAGGATTAGTAGATGGGCTCAGATTGTTGCGAAACCGGGATAACCCCGGCACTGTGAGGCTCCAATCCCGGCTCTGCTTTAACTTTTACCATCCCCGCCGGGGATGGTATTTATCCCCGGCTCTGCAGAAAAAATTTTCTCCCCGGCACTGGTTTTTTCCTAAATCGAGCACTGCATACACATGAAAATAATAGTGAAAGAGAAAGATATAGCAGGAAACACACTGAAATAAAACAATGGTTCCAGAAAGACTAAGCCCATTGAGATAACTACTTTTCTGAATGGATGCCTGGTAGAGTGGTATGCATTTCTGTCTCACGATGGTCCCAATATCAAATCCATTTCACTGCTATCCACTTCCGGCTTACAAAAGATTTGGACCAAAAGTCCGAAACGTCAGTAAATATCACTCATCTTTTGAAAATTGAGCATCTTTTGAAAATTGATTGTACATCTTTTGATAATTGAACATCTTTTGAAAATTGATTGAACATCTTTTGAAAATTGAACATCTTTTTGAAAATTGAACATCTTTTGAAAATTGAACATCTTTTGAAAATTGAACATCTTTTGAAAATTGAACATCTTTTGAAAATTGAACATCTTTTGAAAATTGAACATCTTTTGAAAATTGATTGAAAATCTTTTGAAAATTGAACATCTTTTTAAATTGATTGAACATCTTTTTAAATTGATTGAACATCTTTTTAAATTGATTGAACATCTTTTTAAATTGATTGAACATCTTTTTAATATTGAACATCTTTTGAAAATTGAACATCTTTTGAAAATTGAACATCTTTTGAAAATTGATTGAACATCTTTTGAAAATTGAACTTCTTTTGAAAATTGAATATTTTTTTGAAAATCGAATATCTTTTGAGAACTGAACATTTTTTTTAATTGAACATCATTTGAAAATTCAACATCTTTTGAAAATTAATTGAACATCTTTTTGAAAATTGATTAAACATCTTTTGAAAATTGAACATCTTTTAAAAATTGAACATGTTTTGAAAACTGAACATCTTTTGAAAATTGAACATCTTTTGAAAATAGATTAAACATCTTTTGAAAATTGAACATTTTTTGAAAATTGAACATTTTTTGAAAATTGAACATCTTTTGAAAATTGAACATTTTTTGAAAATTGAACATCTTTTGAAAATTACAACCAAAAAAGTCACCTCTCCCTTTCCTTCTGTTCCCAACAACAACAACAACAACAAAAACATTTTTACAATGTGTAGAAGTTTTAAAAAAGCGCGTAAAGCTTGTAGAGTGTATTCATTGACTTTGTCTAGCTAACAATAATCATGATCTATCAGACGTTTTGCAAGCCTTAAAGACGTCTAGCTAACAATAACCATGATCTATCAGACGTTTTGCAAGCCTTAAAGACGTCTAATGTCCGTAAATGACCAAAACAAAGGTTTGAACGCGCGACACTCCGACATGGCTTTCATCGACCACTATAAGGAGATCAGGATTTGAACAGACTCTGAACAAAGAATAGAGTGCGTGGGGAGACGGGCAGGCATGCCACCTCAGTAGAGAGGTAACATTTTTGTTTCTTTTTGCGCTCAAACTTTGTAAGATCTTGCTACGCCCCTGAAAATGATCCTTCAAATGCTTTATTGGACTTTGTGAAATCTTTCAACGCTTCTGACAATGACCCTTGGCAGGCAACTGGTGTAGAGATGTAAATATCAAATCAAAAGGAGAAAACTTATGACATGCCACTCTGTGCTATTTTTTCTCACCGCCGTCCTGACCACGGGCCCATCCACCGAGTTCTCGACCACCGCTTTTTAAATTTTACCTACTTTCATTCAACACAGAGATAGCCATCTGCGGCAAAGAGATGAATGCTAGAGTTTGGAAACAATATTTCATAGTAGTCTTCTGCCCAGCACCGCGTTAGAGGGGCAAGAGTCTACGGCTGACACACTGCATCACAGTGATCCAAGATTTACGATGCGACGCAGAGGAACTTCAAAAAAAAAAAAAAACGTAACAGCCGCTAAGTCCGTGTCAAAAAATTTGAACCAATAGAATTCTTTCGTCTGCTCTCAGTAGAATTCATTGTGCTCTTAGTAGAATTCACTGTGCTCTCAGTAGAATTCACTGTGCTCTCAGTAGAATTCACTGTGCTCTCAGTAGAATTCACTGTGCTCTCAGTAGAATTCACTGTGCTCTCAGTAGAATTCACTGTGCTCTCAGTAGAATTCACTGTGCTCTCAGTAGAATTCATTGTGTGTGTGTGAATGTAAATGTTTGAGTTATCTATCTTTGTTGAGCGTAAATTGCTTGATGTGCTCACCAAATTGAAGATGTCGCTGTCTTTACGTTGCGTCGTTTGGGTCTTGTTCATGACATTATTAGAAGGAGATTGTGAACGTGACTGGAAGAAATGAAGAACGTGACAGGAAGAAATGAAGAACGTGACAGGAAGAAATGAAGAACGTGACAGGAAGAAATGAAGAACGTGACATTGAAATTGAAGGAAATGGAGAATCAGTGCAAAAAGAAATGGAGAACTTAACAGAAAGAAATGGAGAACTTAACAGAAAGAAATGGAGAACTTAACAGAAAGAAATGGAGAGCTTAACAGAAAGAAATGGAGAACTTAACAGAAAGAAATGGAGAAATTGACAGAAAGAAATAAAGAACGTGACAGAGAAAGAAATTGTGAAGAAGATAGAAAGAAAAGTAGAAGGTGGAACATGACAGGAGAAAGAGAATTAAATGGCAAACGTGACAGAAAGAAAAGGCAAACATGACAGAAAGCAATGGAGAGCATGTACATCTAGACACAGTCGAAACAAAACAAAAGCACAGTTCTAAAACATAGGACGCATACTGAACGATGTGGCCGAAAATAAAAAACATCAGGAGAGGGGAGATAAAAGAGATTCTGAAAACTCCGGGCCAAAAGTAGATAGGGGGGGAGGGCATATAAAGTGGGCCGTTCCTATTGAACGTAACATATACCGGTACGGTACTAGAATACACGGACCCAAAATATAATAGGACACATAATAGGGCACATTCCTCATTCCATATGCTAGGACAAATATGTACAAGTGCTCCTTCTTCCCTAGCGCTATATATAAAAGCATGGAAAAAAAAAAAAACTATGTAGAAGAATGGAAAGACGCGAAGGGTGCAATGGGTCGGAGGACTATCATTGCAGATTAAAAATTTCATTTTTTGAAAGTTTATCCATTTATGTATAAATTTTAACATTGAAATATGGTATTCTTAACTTGAAATATTACTATTAGTCCTTTTTCTAGAGCATGTATAAGGTTTATTTTATCAAATTCTGAAGATACGAACACATAGGCCTATATATATATATAGTTCGTCCATCGTGGTTCGATGATGACCACTTTGTCATCCAGAGGGCTGAGGGCTTTGCACTGGGGTTTTATGCCTCCTCATGTGGCTGGTTGTATATATATATATATATATATATATATATATATATATATATATATGTTACCTTGGTAACGCATTGAATATGTCGACTAATGTCGAGTATTGTATTCATATACGACCAAGGCGTATTGGGTATCAGTGGGAAAATCATGTACATTTTCAAATACTTTCCTAAAATAATCGTATTTCTGAAGTATAGTAAATAGCATTTCGACTTTGAACGAAAACCTGTGGTCACCGAGAGTGAAAGATAAATTTATCTAAAGTTGGCGCTATCTTATTATCTTCGACGAATGATAATGGTCACTTGGGATTCCGCTGGATATTCATTTCAAGATGAACAAACTTGGGGGGGGGGGGGGGGGGGGGGGGGAATACTTTAGTTGACTACATAAGTTGTAGATTCTCTACGTATTGACCTATTGTTCAACTTCGAAGTCGGTGTTGAATGCTAAAATACTAGCCTATAAAAAAAAAAAAAAGGCTCGGCATACTAGTGTTTGTGTTACAGTTGATAAGTGAGAAAATTGATTGCAACTTGAGAAAGAAAAGTTAGCTATTAAATGAGAACTTATCATCTAGAATACATGTATAAATTAATTGCTTGGTACCTGATCTCCCTTTTCCTATTCCTTATGTCCCTTCTTCCCGCATGATTATCCTGACTACATTCGGAAGAATTGCAATACAAGAGCGGTAACTCATTTGATACCCAATTTAGTCAAGTTCTACAACTTTATTCTCTCCCTTATTTCTTGTTGCCAGTAACATGCACTAATAAACATATACAGAGAGAGAGAGATTCGAAGGATCCTGAAAATCGTACGTGTGTAGCACTGAGGTATTCAGCCTATTCGTACGTGTGTAGCACTGAGATATTCAGCCTATTTGTACGTGTGTAGCACTGAGGTCTTCAGCCTATTCGTACGAGTGTAGCACTGAGGTATTCAGCCTATTTGTACGAGTGTAGCACTGAGGTATTCAGCCTATTCGTACGTGTCTTCCAGCATCTTCGCAATTCTCAGACAACGCCTTCTGGCTAGGTCAAGTTCGCCGGATGGTGCAGGACAATCGTATACTGAAAGATGTGACAGGCTCAAGAAAAACGGGTCGTCCTCACCTCCGACACGTGGATGTAATCAAACGGTTGACTTTGGTGTTGCTTCTGGGAAGACATAGACCTAGACCGCGCTATGTGGAGAGAAAGGCATAGACCTAGACCGCGCTATGTGGAGAGAAAGGGTAACCAAGAAATCTTTGAACAGCAAAAAAGCAGTGGCCACAGCTGCGGAAGAAAAACCAAAGCGAATTCCACCTCAACCTGCGTTATATCCGAACGGGAATGTCTTATGAGACTTGGGTTCTACAGTCACAGGAAAAAGTTCTACGAGGAGGCCGCTGAATCACTTGGTGACACTGACATGTTAACCAAAATGAATGCGACTTTGAAACTGTATTTTGAACAGTGTTTGTATATCTCTTGAGATCTAAATCAATCTGACAGACAGGCACACATCATGGGCGTAGCCAGGATTTTTTTTTTTGGGGGGGGGGGGTTTGGGGGGCATTTTTTTCTCTCCCCCCCCCCCCCCCCCCCACGAAAAAAATATATTTATATGTATGTATGTGTGTGTGTATATAATATTATTTACATTCTGACCCATCATTCTTTCGGAAGACGCTTATTGTGCCCTAGAATAGGCTCTTCCTGGAGTAAGTGGGAAAGTTATAGACTCCCTGCCGTTGCCAGCAATAGGGTCTGGGGGAGCGCTAGGAGCTCCCCCTGCGCGGGGCGGAGCCGCGCCGCCAAGCACTATTTCTGATATTGAAAGCCAACAAAATGCATATTCTGAGGTATCTACAGTGCATTTTATTGCTATTAAAAAGTTTTATTTCAAAAACCTAATGTGCTATTCTTACTGACTTAGATCCTCTCGCCACGTTCGGCGCATTTGCCGTCAAGATGTTTCCACAAAAATCTGGAACTGGTAATGTCTTTTTCATATTGAAAAGGGGGTTTATCATAAATTTTGGAGGGAGTTTAAAAATCAAAATCTTCCTTAACTGTGCTCGTGAAATTTGGGGGATTGTCGTTTGCATTTTTTTTTTGTTTTGTTTTATAGCAGAGGGGAATTTAAATGCGAAAACCCCTGGTATGGGGGGTTTTAAACTCAAACCCCCGTGGTAGGGGGTTTTAAACTTGAACCCCACTGGTAGGGGGTTTTAAACTCGAACTCCCCCCCCCCTAGTAGGGGGTTTTAAACTCAAAACCCCCTTGGCAGGGGTTTTAAACTCAAAAACCCCTGGTAGGAGGTTTTAAACTCAAAACCTCCTTTGCTGTGCTGGGGCAAGTGATCGTTTAGTATTAAAATCTCACCTAAAATAAACAAAATCAGAGAAAAAAATAGTAACTAAATTCCGATCCCCTGCGGGGGGGGGGGGGGTTCATTTCGGGGGGGGGGTTTGAACCCCAAGAACCCTCCCCTGGCTACGCCCATGGCACACATACACACAAATAGGAAAGCAGCTTTCCCAAATGTGTCATGGGCGTAAGCAGATTTAATATAGACATTGAATTAAAATATTTTTTTTATTTTGCTCGAGGGAGAAAGGATTTTCGACCCAAGATCTATATTTTGATAGTCTATGTAGCAATCACAGACCGAAATCATAGATTATGATAGACATTGAAATATGTAGGTCTGTGGACTCATCACACGAACATATTTATTTATGTCTATGCACACGAAAGAAAGATTACAAATACAAAAACGATTGGTTGCCAATTTGGAAAAAAACAACTCAGTATAGTTTTCTTCCACATTCGAACAAAAAAAAAAGTGTTTGTATTAACTAGACATAAATCTACATATTAATATATCTAGAACTAGAGCTATATTTTTTTAAATATAGCTCGTTGTATAATTATATTATATAAAAAAAATGTATCCCTCTAGACCTAGACATTCGTTACAATGTAGATAAAGTTTATTGACAGATCGTTACCTATTTCATATAGTCCACACTATAGAATCTGGATCTCTGGATAGTCATAATTTCCTGTTAAGTCCGACAACCGCTTTCTTATTTCCCTATTAGATATTATTATTAAATCTAGATTTAGAATATTTAGATAGACTCTAAATTGACTACACTCTAAATACATCTAATTATATCTAGATTCTATAGAATTATAGAGGCATTAGATCTAGATTTAGATACTTCTACAACTTATAGATTATAGATCTATATATTTAATCTATTCCTTCCTTTCTACGTCTAGACTCTTGAATAAACTTCTAAAAGGAAAAAGGTAATACTATAAAGTATAATTAGTATAATAGATTATTAGATCTAATTCTAAATAAAGAATAATAATGATTACTCATTTGTCATTAACTGATATAAATATATAGATTCTATGATTATGATATATTTTTATATGTATATAGATTATTTATATCTAGATTAGTAGATACCTAGAATCTAGGCAGAAACTAGCTAGCTTTTACTAATCAGTATTACAGTAAATCAGTGACTTATCAGACTGCTATGACTAACAGTAAGAGTAACACTAATAATCACTAATTCACTAACCTATACTCCTATAGTGAGAGTTTATTAGTATTACAATTACAATAAGTACAGTATGAATAACTTGAATAAGATCTAGTCTAGACCTACTCACCTAGCCAGGGCTAGGGGCCAGTGCTGTAGTAGGCTGAGAGTAGGCAGTAGGGGCTAGGGCTAGAATTTAATTTTAGCAGCCATCATCATGATCATGGCAATTAACATTTTAATAAAATTAAATAAAAACATAAAAAAAAAAACATGGACATAGTTTGGTTATTAATTAGATATATAATAGATCTATATATATTATAATAGATCTAGACCTAGAATATTTAAAAACTAACCTAAGTTGGCTTAGTCTAAGTAAACTAAATTAAAAGTAAGAAACAGTATTTCCTACAGCTACGCAACCCCAGCTGTGACCTACATACTTTGTACATCCAGCGCAGACATTTATAATAATCATTTTCTGCCGGTAATCTATTTAGATTTTCTTTTCCTCGTCTACATCTGTCCCCGGCAGTTGATTTTCTTTTGCCCACGGCCTTTGTAAGTGATCTTCAGCTGTTTTGTTCCAAAGCCATCTGCAGCCAAGTGCTCTCTCTAAACTAAATCTATATAAATATTGCTAGTTATAATAGTAGATCTATATTAAACTATTATTTAGCTATTAAATACTAATTATAGATCTACTTTTAATGTGCTAATGATATAGAATCTAGATCTTTACTAATGTACTTAAATCTTATATAGTAATATATATATACTATAGGAGTATAGGGGTCTGTCTAGAATACATCAAACTTACTATAGTTATAGATTAGAATCTGAAATCTACAATTTAGACTACACCAGTATCATGAGTATGAGAGTATTGAACTTAAGAAGTTGACACAATGTATTCACTTTTCAACTTCTAATTAATAGCTACTAATGCTTAGACCTAGATTTAAAATGTCCTTACTTCAACTTTCTTCATTTGTCTTTTTTTTTTTTTTCGATCAAATGTGCCATTTCAAACCTCTCAGAATCTCCTTTCTCTGCTTGTATTGTAACTGATGTCCCCACAAGGCTGTTGAACACACCAGTTTTATGTGAAACCTGGTTGATCAATAAATGATGGTCTCATTCTCCTTCTAATCTACAATATTCTTATCTTATCTTATAAAATACAGATGCTACTTCAAAAAAGATAATGATTACGTCCTAGGCGTCATGCATCTAGTCATGCATGTTAACCAATGACTTAAATTCTGCTAAGTAACTGGTTTTCGTGGCTAGCTAACTATTCTTGGTCCTAAAGTCTTCACAATGATCTAAGGAATATTCATGCATAGTTTTATCAAGATTAGTAAAATAGAGTTTATTTGCAAAGAAATAAAATAATAACGATATGACAGATTATGATTTGCTTTAAATATTGCATGCATCTTACTTTCTCTGCACTTCTTAAATATTATTGTTAAATATTATATTATATTTTAATCAAAATGTTGGAAAATAATATTTTGTACATTGCTTGTTGTTACATTATAAAACAGGTAAATTGACAAGGGTAACTGAGCACGGTTGTAACAACAGTTGACAATCTTGAGAGTCATTGTATTAGTGCAGGTGATCACCAGAATGGCAGATACTCCACCGCCCAGCAAAGAACCTGAAAAATTAAAAAGTAATTTTTTTTCAATATCTTTGTTAATTAAATATTAAATTGCAAAAGTAACTAAGCTGTTAATGATTGTCCTCTGTTCAACATCCTTGTTTAATCAGCTGTAACGTTTGAGTTTGAAACTCTCCTTCAGTTTTGCTTACAAATTTACAATATAAAGTATGAAGATTTGAAAGGAGGCTTTTATATTTCGTTATTTACCCTGATCTGTCTAGTTTTTCCTTTTGTCTTTGGGCTTAAAAAGGCATTAGCTATTGATCATTGTGCTATTCACACTATCTATATATTGACCACCTGAGTGACCTGAATGAATGAGCTTTACTTGACATGCTGTAATTTTACGTTCATCTGTAGGCATCGGGACATCTGGTGACAACGAAGAAGACTCTGAAGCTCCTGGTAATAGCCGTGACGCTGATAGTTGTACTGCTACAGGCGGATGTTCGCTACCTACTTCTGACGAGACCTCAGCCAAATCCTTGGGAGACTTTGAATTTTCGTCATCTAAGTTTTCATTTGATTCTCATCCCGAAGCAGACGCAATTCATTTGCCACACTCAAAAGGTAAAAAAGACAATTAATTTTTCTCTCAAAATAAGCAAAACTTTATGATAGGTTTATAGGTAAGTAGGTCAATAGGTAAGGGGTCACTCGTTCAAAGTCCGGTAAAGACTAGGATTTTGAATTCTGGTGTTTTAAAGGCGCCCCTGAGTCTACCCAACTTTAATGGGTATCTGACATTAGTTGGCAAAAAGTAAAGGGGGTTGGTCGTAGTGCTGGCCATGACACCCTCATTAACTGTGGTCCATAGAAACAGATTTCCTTTACATCATCTGCCTGTAGATCGCAAGGTCTGGATGGAGAACTTTTTTTGTTTCTGTTAATTAAAAAAAAATATATTCAAAGGGCAACAAATGTCTTAGATATTTTTTTTCTTTGATATATCATTTACAACCAATTTAATTTAATTGTTTATTTTTTCCTATAAGAAAATCTGAAATTTTGTTTGCAAAAAAAAAAATAACCAAAAACTTGAATTTTATAAAAGTTTTACCTTCAATGTCTTAAGCATGCTTTTTTTTTTTTTAAACATTTCTTCTTAAAATAAAATGAATTTTTATGTCTCCTCAGATAATCCATTGTCAGAATTGGGTGTTAATTCAAGGACAGATCAAAATGGTTGCACAGGTAAAGTTTCCTTGTACTTGGTTTTACATACCAATAAGGTTTTTCGTTAAAATAATTACAGTTTTTAGTTACATTAATCCTTTTGCTGTGAGACCCTTACTTTTGCAGCAATCCTGCAGGAAAACTAGGCTTGGACATATTTATCTTCATTTCTGAAGAATTGTCCAACATTTAAAAAAAAAAAAAATGATAAGTAGTTTACAAACAGAAGTAGAAGTCAGTCCCTACTCATGCTGGTCAAACACTTAGTGAGTTACAAGATCAAACTGTTTTTAAAAGATGAATATTCGAGCATGACGTCACTTACAAAATTATTGATTCATCTGACTGTAAAAAATGAACTATAGTGGACTTCTACTCATTGAGTTTCCTGTAAAGTTTTGATATGGCTTTGACTTAGAAGCGAACTGTAATAGACACACAGATCAAAGAATAATATTGTTATGTTTTTTTTTTTTTTTTTTTTTTTAGGTGCAACATCATATGACATAAGTTTGGATATGAGACATCATTTAAGGTCAAACAAAGTTGCAACCAATGAGATGCTTGGTCAGAGAATGCCTATGTAAGTTTTAGTGAACTTGATATGTTTTTGTATTGAAGGCTGCTGCTGAACTTGATATGTATTTGTATTGAAAGCTGCTGCTAGTTAATCTTTTTCTTAGTAAATGTCGTAAGAGTTAAGTCGAACCCTCCCCTCCCCCCCAAACAGTAAACAGTATCTTCTATCTGACAACTGATCTGTCTGGGATGGTTGTATCCCAAGACACTCACGCTAGAGACAATGCAGAAGGTGAGGCACACTGGGGAAACTCTTCCCTATTCCTTCTCTTTACCACATCATCCGTGTAGGATGGCTGCCTGGTCGTGCGGTTTGCGCGCTGGATGGGGTTTGGATTTATCGATGGTACGGGGCTCAAACCCTGCCCGCTCCTATCCCCCGTCATCCTGCGAAAGGTTTGGACTAGGAAATAAACTGTCTTCAACTCTGAAGGAAAATCCAAAACATGTAAAACATTTTACAAACAGCTGTCTGCCGTAAAATGACCCTTTAAGGAACGGTATGTGGATAGCGACATGGGCTCTCTTCCATCCCCATCAGTGCAATGGACTCACTCCTTAAGCACCCCAACAAAGCTTCTGTTTTGCTTCACTTTTGGCTTAATAGTCTTCTCTAATGACTGTTTCCACCCATGAGCCTGATTGAGGCTGAGAAACATTGCCCAGGCTAGATCTGTTCATTTAAACAAATGTAATCAATATCTCAGTAATGCATTAACGTAACTAAAAGTACTCCAAATAGATAAGGATTAATTGCCATTCTTTTTGCAGGAATATTTTACCTGAAGATCACAGGAGAGTCAACAATACGGAGGTACCTGTGGGCATTGCTGAACGTCAGTTTTCTTTTCAGTCTAAGCCATCCTTCAAAGAAAGTCTTTCCCCCATACATGTCCAGCTGCCCACACAAGAAAGCCTTGTCCGTCCTGATGCGGTATATCGCATTCATCCATGTCTTAATACACCCTTTGACGAGAAACCTTACTTCTCTTTGGAAGGTAAATTTAGAATAACTGGCGTTCTCACTCGATATTCAAATCATTTTACTTACTTTATAGTTGTGAGTTTTTCGTATTAACGTGAAAGTTTGTTTTGAGAACTGAATATATTTTAAAACTTTTATGAATAACTTAATTTCACCACCCTTCTGCCTGTCACATTTCATTTTTCTGGTATCAATAGCAAAATACAAGTGTCTAATCCCTTTTCCATTTAAGTATTTACTAAAACAAAACTCCAGGAACTCTTAACTTTTACATATCTCTTTAAAATATTGTAATTTATGTGTGAAAATTCCTTTTAAAATAAAATCCTAAAACTATCTTATTTCATTGTATAATAAGTTGCATGTCTGGGAAGCAGGACACATGTAAACATAAAATATTTTTCTTGAACTACGAAAACAATCAAAATGGGATTGTGGAGTTGGCAGCTTCATTTGTTGTTGTTGTGAATTAGGAAAACTCATTATTAACTAGATGAATGACTTGAGACAATGAATAGACATATTTAATCGCATTTTTTGTGACTAATCTGACAGATAACACCAACATCTCTGTTACTTGTCCTGGTGCAACGGCTATGACGGCTAAAATTGACACCTCGCCGACACAAAGCACAGCAAACAATGAAGTCGTTAAGGCAGCACCGCCTATAAGTTCCAGCAGCAGCCTCATTTCCGTCAGATCAGAAATCCCAGACAATTGCCTGGTGCGAAAGTTACCAAGAAAGATTATTAAACTCGTGGCCGACCATTTGCAGGTTCGGCAGTCACAGGGGACTTGGAAAGAGCTGGTAGAACTTCATGACTGGAACTACGACAGGACTTACTTGTTCGAGCACCAGAATCATCAGGAAGGAATTTTCTATTCCTTGCTTAGAGAACCTGAGTTTCAGGACTACAACTTGGAAAAGCTCCGTCAAGATTTATACCACCTGCCACGGAAAGATATTCTCCACGACCTCAATGAAATGATCAGTGCACATAATGAAAACGCCTTAAGTGCATAAAGTAGAAACTCTACACGATGAAATACTTGACCTCATTTAACAAGTTTATAGTATTGGCTTTTATTGCAGTGTTGCCATAAGTCATCAATATTGAAATAATTGTTTCCCTTTGCTCTCTGTGACCCTGTTGAGTAGATTAACTTATCGGATTGAGTTTTCTTCTATGTCAGAATGAAAATCTTCATTGATACCGGCATATCAATCTGCTTTGTTGAATAATTGCTGAGTTTCTCAACCCAAGCAGGACAAAGCTGCTGGACCTTCTTGAAAGGGGAAGGCCAGACAAATTGTCTATTTGAAAGAAATATTAGTGTCCACTTGAAAGGACAAGGTTACTCTGGGAGGGAAGAGGGGGGGGGGGGTTGTTACTAGGTAGAAGAGAGAAAAAAAGTTGAGAAAAAACTGACCAATCAAATTTATTTTTTCTTCTAACATTTGTTTTTGTTAACTCTAAGTTGTAGACCGCATGGTCTAAAGTGGGAACATTACTTTGTAAGCTGTAGACAGCTCTCATCAGCTAGAATAACATTGTTTGCCATTACAGGCTCTGGGTCTTTCTGTTTTTTTTTTTTTATGTTTATGTTATGAATAATCCCGGTATGATATTTTAATATTTCACTATTAAAATGTTTTTTGTTTTTTTTTTATACTTAAGATTACATTAAGATTGACACATTCCTGTTTACACATAAATAGGTGAACAGCCTACTATCAACTTTTACTTAAGTCATGAAGAAAATGTGGTGAAATGAATGGGTTTTTTTTTAAAAGTCTTTTTGTTGTTTTTTTTTACTTGCTCCTTGTCCCAAATTAAGATTTTTTCCTGCTTTCCATTTTAAAATGTATGCGTGGTCCACTTCCAAACCAAGGATCTCACTTAAAATCCTGGTAAAGAGATTTTTACTTCATGATTTTGGAGTGACCCGAAGACTGCTCAGCTTTAATGGGAATTAAGTTTGTTGCAGAATAAAGACAGTTGTTCATTTTGTTGGTTACATGATAACACTGCCATAGGCACATCATCAATAGCCAGTAGCTTTCTTTCCCCATTTCACTAACAGTACCTTTACCTAGTCTGTTGGACTGTTGGGGCACCATGCAAGATTTGTCGACCGTCTTTCTCCATTCCTCTGTCTTTTGCCTTAGTTAGAACCTCTTTCTTTTATGTTGTCTACCCATCACATTCTCTGTCTGCCTCTTCTTCTTTTTCCTGTTACTGTTCCCTGAGGAAGGTCCTTGTGAGCCCCCAAAGACATTGTAATATGGCCATAGATTTTTAGCTTGCGTTTTTTTCGATAGTTAGCAGGTCAGCATGGGATTCAATCTCTGCAGTAACCCTTTCTCTAATCTCACTTGGTTTGTGATGCGGTCTTTAAAGTCCTATAAACTCTAGGAGTTTGTTGGGGTTTTTTTTAAATTTTAAACCATGCATTTGGATAGACATTGATTACAGACTGTTTCTGTAGGCTTGTAAATGTTTTTGTTTGCAAAGTTTTTTATTTATTTATTAAATTGGGAACAATGTCTTGGTGTGATCACTCTGAGTCCACTCAATAACAAGATCGCATTTCTTAGAAGTAGAATAATGAAGCTTCAGTGAAAGTTCTATAAATTTTGTTCGTTTAACCAAGTGCCTGAACTTTCTAGACCTTAAAAACAGATGTGATACTCAGACTGCTGACATGACTTCAAGTATAAAGTAACAAGTGCCATCAAGTTGTCTGCATGATATCGTGCCATTCCTTTCATAAATAATTTTAATTTTAAATACTTCTATTCCTTTTAAAGAATAACACTATTTGAAAAACTAATTCTGTGTTGTTGTTTTGGTTCATATAAGCTTTTTAAATTAAAGTGTTTTTTGTTTTTTTCTATGCACTGCTGAAAAGAAAATTGCTTCACTGCTTTGTAATTATAGTCAATTTATTAACTTTTTAAAAATTGTTCTACTAATGGTTTATAGAGATGAAGGAAATGGCCTTCTGAAATGAAGAGTACATTTTCTGATTCCATACCAACAGATGTTGATGGGGGTCAGTGATTGTCATGATCTGTATAAAAATAAAAAAATGCTTATGGTTTTCGTTCAAACACCCATTTATTGAGATGACTTGTTGGCAGCAGTACTCCTGTTTAGTTGTTGGACACTGCAGTTAAAAGAGGAAATCAAGCCTTTGAGATTAGCTGCCGTGTTTTTAGATATCAGGAACATAAAAACAAATGAGTTAGTACTTTTACAATTCAACACTCTGGCTGGCAAAAAAAAAAAAAAGCAGGAACTCTTCAATACTGTAAAGAGACGAAAGCTGAGCTGGTTTGACCATGTTGTTGTACATAGATCAGTGACATAAATAAGTCTTTAAGGTTCAGAAGAAAAGTAAGTCCAGTGAAAGGCTGCACAAAAAAAATAGAAGAAACAATGGACTGGAAGTTTTCTTGATTTTCTCCTCAAAATGGCTGCTGACCAGGAACAGTAACCCTACGGCAATGGACTGATGATGAAGATGATGATATAGATAGTCTTTTAAAAGAGAAAATAAAAAAAAATATAAATAATTGTATTATAGATGCTGATTCTGTTACTATTCATGTAATTCTTTAATGTTTTTTTTTCTTTTTAATTTAATAAAGTAAATAACCAAAGCAATAAAAAAAAAATTAAAAAGATTTTTACATTTATAATTCTTTCATTACTAGTCCATTGGCCCATCTAAAATTAGTCTTATATAAATGCATTACTTCAAAGAGATAATACACTATTGAGTGTCATGACTACTTGTACTAATTCCTTACTGAATTGAGTGTAAGGATATTTTTTAAACAGTGGTATCAATGTTTTTATGCTGTATAAATTATTATTTTTGTGTAATAAAAATCTTCATATACGAAGTAAATATTTAAACTAAATATCAAAATATTTTGTATATTTATATAAAAAAATCAAAACTTTTTCCACTCTCAGTACGGTAGCAGAAATCTGGAATTTAAAAAAAAAGTGAATTAAATTTGAATAAATAATGCTTCAGTATCCATGCACAGGTACAGATGATCTGTCAAAAACTTGACTCTTTAAACATTTCATTTGATAATAAATTTTGTTAAAAATACCGGTATAAAGAACAGAAAAAAAGCATGGAGTTAAATTTGTAAACATTACCTTATTATAAAACTAATCATTAATTAGTAATATTCATCTGAAGGTATAAAAAGAAACATCTTTAGTAATTTAGCAAAGGATAAAATTTATCGCATGTAGATATGTTACAGAGTTATCATTCGAGTGATTTTTAAAAATACATTTTAAGAAATCTATGTACCGGTAATTGAATTTTGATTTTTTAAAAATTTTGCTCATATTTAGTTACAATAATAGTATATTTTTCAATGTAATTATTTATCTAAGGATTTATACCTCAATACCGGCATGTTCTGTTGAATAGTAATTTTATCTTTTTAAACTAATTATTAAACATTGAATCTTCGTATATTTTATTTTTCCCCCGGGTCCTTACCTGCATAAAACATTGAGATAATTCCTTGCATTCGTGCCATGTCTACCAGGAACCAAGGACTTCATTTAGTATTGGTTATTTATTTATTTTAAGATTCATATAGCATTGTGTGACATGTTATCTGTAAGAAGTCGTTGACTTGATGGAAGGATATTATTCATTTTGAAAGACTATAGAATGTTCATGCCAACATTTGTAAAATAAAAATATATATTAAAACAAACTTCTACCATAATGTGGTGGGTTTGGCACAGAACAAACTAAATGACATGACGAAGGCAACTCGTAGGGCGGTTCCAAACTGTTTATTATACATTAAAGACCTGCAGCCATCCATAAACACATGGTGTAGAACCAGGCACAAACAGGGAGTGGAGACGACGTAGGTCCAGTTACGTACGGACACTACAGCGACAAGAGATGCCGGTTGAATGGACAGTGCCCACGTTGGTCTGTCTTGTTAAGCGCGGACACAAGGTGCCATCTAGGGGGAAGGGTCACGTGGATTTCGGGGTGGCCGGTGTTTTCTGAAAAGGTATCCACTCCACTACAGAGCCCCTAGCTTGAAACGACCCGTCCCCGGGCGTTCAGCCTAGTAGGTTTCTGAAAACTGAAACAACTGTTTCTTGTCAGTGTCTTCTGGAACGACAAACATCTTTTCAGTTTGTAACGTGCTGGTTCCATCGGTCATACAGAGTGGTCTATCTGGTTTCTCTTTGACACTAAAATCTTTCTCGATCCATGTCTGGGAAGCTGTAGAAAGTGTGACAGGGAGTAGTGTCTTTGTGGCTGGTTCAAATGCTTGTAGTTTCTTTTTTGTCTATGTGTCCTCCGGACTCTGTTATGCCTGTTCTTGTTTGGCTGCCCAGAGATAAAGTTCCCATTTCTCGATGCGGGGTATGTTTGAATGGAGTGACTTGCATCTGTAGTGGAAATTGCATCAACTTGTTGCTCACTGGTTCCTTGTTCTACTTGGTGGGTTGGCTGTGAAACAATGGGTTCACTATTGCACACAGATTGAACCTCAGCAGTGAGTTGTGGCGATTGCTGACAGTGACGCCTTACATGTCCAGCTTCCCAGCACTGGGTGCAGACTGGTGATCCATCATCAGTGTATGGGGAAAATCCTCTCGTCGTCCTTGACCACACAAGACCCGGTGGTTCTGTTGGTCGAATTCTGTTTTGGTTGCTATGTTTCGTGTGTCTTTGTGTTGGTCTGGGTTGACTATGTGGTTGACTAGAAAGTGAGTTAGCGTTAGTTGAACTTAGCAGAATGTTATAGCCTGACCCCTTTATCTCTTCAAGTTGCTTCTCTAACTTGGCCAATTTTGCTAAGAAAACCTCAGACCACTGCTCTTGGGCTGCATCTTTGTTCTGGTTCTCCAACTTGAATGCATAGTTTCGTAGACTTTGAAAACTTATATGGGGATGTTGCGCAATGAACCTAAACAGCTCTCTGCGAAGTTCTGGATCTCTGACTCCATAGGCATATTGGTCCCTCAATCTTTCCTCCTTGAAGCAATCTATTCCTTCTCTTTGTTCTTGCCTGATGGCCGTTGTGAACTCCTTAAATAGTCGGTGAGAGAATTCGAGCAGTGACTCACTTCTTCTTTGCTGCGACATCAGAAATGTAGTCTCTGCCACTCGCACCGGTATAATTACTTCAAACGCAGAGGTAAGTGCATCGAGCAGAGCTTCTGGATCACTTCTGATATGAGGTGGCTGAAGATCTATCTCTAGTCTAGCTGGACCACTTATGTTCTCAAGGATGGTTGCTGTCTTCTCTTGAGGCGAGAGGTAAGGTCGGAGCTCCCATAGATCTCTTATTTCTCTGACAAAATCTTCAATTGAAACCTCAACATTTCTGCCATCCCCACTAAACTGTCTCATTTTTCTAGTAGGTTCCATGATGTAGTGAGGGCGCTGACAGGCCAGCTTCAATGCCTCAAGTTCAGCTTGTAGTCGAGTCAACATCCCCTTAGTGACACGTTCCATTCCCTCCGGCTCTCCTCCACTGCATGTGGGACCCACGTCTCTCCCCTTCACTAAACTAGGTTCCACCATATTTCTCTCCATCTGGCTGCAGGTCTTAAGAAACTCAAACAATAATAGTAACCTAATAACTAAATCTATCTCAACAGAAACAATTTTCAAGCTAAGTAAAATCACAATTAAGAAAATATTAGCAAATTATCTTAAAAACTAAATCTAACTACCCTGAAACAAAAAGAAGAAAACAAAAATAGAAAATATTTGAAAGTACAGAAACGGGAAAAAACTGTTACTTGTAGACATCTACGTTTGGTTGTCACTTTCTTAGTTTCGGTTGTCAGGAAGCAGATTCTGAGACGTCTTCTGATCCCACAGTGTAGTTTCTCTTCCTGACCCCACTCGTGCTACCAAGTTTCTGTGGTGGGTTTGGCACAGAACAAACTAAATGACATGACGAAGGCAACTCGTAGGGCGGTTCCAAACTGTTTATTATACATTAAAGACCTGCAGCCATTCATAAACACATTACAATACACTACAATAATAAAAACATACATTGTTTCTATTTTGTATATGTGAGCTTGCGCTTCCTGAGCTACTTGTATATGTATTTTTGTTGTATAGGTTAGATCTATTTTTATATATTTTATTTGTATAGGTTAGTGTCGGATTTTATAGTTGTACTTCCGCATATTTATATAGGTTAGTGCGGGATAGTATAAAAGTGATGTACTACATGCTGTCTTAAAACAGTTGAGTGTACATTTGACCGGTGGTCAGTACCATATCTGTCTGTGTGACAGCTGAAGATCTTTGTGGTCTGTCGTCTAATTATTTTATTATTCTGTACCTGGGACGGCCTGCTATTGTTACTGCTTTTAGCTGCTGCTATTGAGTATTACTCTGCTGAATATAACTGCTATCACTCTTGCTGTAGATCTAGAATCTAGTGTTATTTTGTTTTGTAGTGTAGCCTTAGTGGCTTAGATTAGTAAACTTAGTTATAAGTTATAGTCTGTTTCTGTTCTTAGGGAAATTCTAATAATAGGGTACTAAGGCTAAGGTATTCTTGTTTTAGCTGTAGTTATGGGTTGGTTATAGTATAAGTAGTAGAATATTGTAGATCTAGACTAGTTTATTGTAGTGTGTTTGTGTAGATCTAGGTCTAGTATAGTAGTTGTCTGGAAGTGATTTAGTTCTCTTTAGTTAGATAGTTGTTTTGATCAGTTTGTGTTAGATAGTTGGTTTGGTTGGTTTTTAGTGGCGTAGATTCAGAGGGTTTTAGTTAGTATTAGTTGTTTTCATTGTAGTGTATATATTTTATTATTGATTTTTTTTGTATGTAAATAAAGTTACGTTTAGTTTATTTATCCTAAAGTAAAGTTTGTTATCTTGTTTTCATTTAGTTTAGGTTAGTATAGTTAGTATGTCTGGTTACTTAGGTGACTCTAGCCCCTTGGTCACCATACCGAGGTGCACAGATTGAGCCCACCCAGTAGTGCAAACATCTGCCTACTGTAATAAAATTTAATGTTGAGCAGAGAATAGGTCTCTCCCACTCGCGCCTGCCTGACCTGCTCACATATATTTTAATTAAAACACCCACGCGCAATGTAATTTTTGTCATAATAACGATCTTACCCAATCAGCATTCCATATTGCTGAAGTAATTTTGTCATGTTTTTTAGTACGATTAGGCGTACTACAGGTCGCTCTAACTAACGATCTTTTCCTTACCTGAAAAGGTAAACAATAAATCACTCTCTTAGTATTGGATTTCTGCCTGGTCGTGCGATATGCGCGCTGGATTATTTTGGTTTGGTCGTCTCGATGCGACACCTTCGATACGATGGCCCCGGGCTCATACCCTGCCCGCTGCCATCCCCCGTCGTCCTGCGGGAGGTTTGGACTAGGATGTAGATTATCTTCAACTTTAAAGGAAGATCCGAAACATGTAACGCATTTGACTAACAATAAACATCATGTGCATAGAAAGAGACAAATTATTAAGTTCTATCATTTGATGACGCCATCAGTGACTGACATGGAGGCCAATACCGGTACAAAAAGGGTAAACATTTCACTTGACGCCACGTACATTCATGGAGGACCTCAGGCGACCAATCGTCATAGAATGCCTGAACACTGAATTGAAACTATGTGGGGTCGCCACTGTGACCGGTACTCTGGAGATGTCTGGGTTTCTTGTACAGGTGTATTCGATGTACTTAACTAACAAGACCTAAACATGTAACAAGTTGAAAAGACTATATAAGTCCAAACCGATATACAAACTTAAATGACGTTTAATACTGAAAAAGTCGAGTCTCTGTCCGTAATATCAAGTTATCCCTTTCCTAACACCAGCTGACTATATTAACATAAATAATCTCTAACCCAACTAAATTGTGATGTCGCGTTCAAAGGTCTGTCAAGGATGATGCGTCTCTATACAAACTAATAATGCTGTCTAATATAGACCCCTCTATATATAGGCCTAGTAACTGATTTTTCATTAAAATCTAAACTTTTTCAAAAGTTTTCACTGCCCATCAAAGACTTGCAGGTTATGAGCAATTTTAGCCCAAGGTTGAAAGAAAAGATCGAACGTGAAACTGTAAAGAATGCAAAACTTATATTTTTTAATCACACAAAACTTGCGCGGCGTCGGCACAAATACAAAACTGATTACAAAGCGACGAAATGAAATCCTGGTTTCTGATGTGGTGGAATGGATAGACGCCAGTCAAATTAGTGATGATCGTTTGAAAATTAGATAATGAGATCTTGGCGCCGACAAAAAAAAAGTCAATACCTTTCCCACCATTTATCAAGTTCGAATGTTCTAATTAAGTTTTTATGTTACTTTTGGGGAGGGGGTAAGGTATATAGTTACAACTTGTTACAAGGTGGAGATTTACAGCGTTACGTAGCCTAATTTCCAAAAACTCCCTTAGGAATTCTTCCATTTGGCATGTGAATGACATGTCCGAGCCAACATAGTCTTCTCCGCGTCAAAAGCGCATAGATGTTGTCACATTATCATGTGTATTGGCCTGTTTTAAAACTTCCTGATTGGAGACATGACCCCTGCTCCAAGGAGGTGCACATCATGCGCCATAGGTAGCGCAAGTAAAAAATGTTTAATTAATGCTCTTGGTGCATTCCTGCTCTAACTACCATAAAGAAGAGTGCTCACTATACAGGCATCATTGACTAGCATTTTGGTTACCATATGGTCACTGGTATTTTCCAATAGGCCTATATGTACACTCAGAGAGTTTTGGCATTGCTGCAAAAGTCTTTGTGTTATTTTTGTAATGATATATTATTTCACAAATCATATTTTCTTTATTGTATGTTATCTAATATATTACAGACGTTACTTCAAAACAGATTATAACGTTCTACGCATTTCATTTGTCAACTTAGTCATGCATGTTAATCAATGACTTAAACTCTATCAAGTAGTTAGTTTTCCTGGCTGATTCAGACAAATTCATTCCATGCTCTAACGGCACTTGGGAAGAAGGAACACTTGTACGAATTTGTTTGAGAAGAATGACGTGCAATATTTGGGCTTTTAAAGGGCACCTTATCTCATATAGCTTAGGACCTTGTCAAGTCATTCAAAGTATATCCGTTTTGAAAAATCTGAAGATCAACTATGCTTGTTGAAAGTTGGCACTAAAAAGGCGTTGCCACGTAGCGCCGATTGAGTTATGAAATAATGCAAGTTTGTTTTTCATCGAAGTACCCGATGCATTCACGTGCCGGATGTAAACAAATCTGATAATGGCTGCGCCCATTCTAATGACACATTTTGAGGAGATCATGATGTGATATAATTCAGTCGTAATCATTTTCTTTTTTGAAGTAACGTCTGCATTTTATATTTTATAATCTCTTCATTTGTTCTTTTACTTTTAGCATTGTGATTGTTGTTCTTGACTCTATATTATAACGTCTAGAAAAAGATTTGGTACCAAAGATTCTAGATAGATTACAATAATTACATTAAGTTGAATCATTAACTGTTATTTAACAAGACTTACAATTACTATACTTACATTTTATGATTTACAAATACTAAATACAAGATCATGAAATATGATGAAATCTAGTCTAGGTCACTCTACTCTAGGTCTAGTTATTCTAGTACTAGATCTAGTCTAGTATATTCCTCCCTTTTTTTTTCGTATCTTATATATAATATTCTATCTCTAAGTCTAATACAGAACGTCCCACCGTCATGCATCTGATCTAGTCATGCATGTTAACCAATGACTTAAATTCTGCCAAGTTACTAGTTTTCCTGGCTAGCTCAGGCAACCCATTCCATGCTCTAATAGCACTAGGGAAGAAGGAGCTTTTGTACAAATTTGTCCTAGCATATGGAACGAGGAATATGCCTTTATCTTTGTGTCTTTCTGAGTATTTTATTAAATTTTGTTTTTGATCTTCTGATGCCACTACACTCTTATACTCTACACTCGAACTAGTTTATTAGACTAGAGACTATATCTCTACACTAGCACTAGACTTGCTAAATGCAGATATTGCCAGAATCTATTCTATTGGCTCAGTTTCATTGCAAATGCAAGGCATCTTCTCTTGAACTTGAAGTACAATGTGAATGTAGATGCTGTTTAAAAAAAAAAAAAAAAAAACATTATAAAGATAGTTTGTGTTTTCTCAAGCAACGCTGCTGAAGATGCAGGTTTCAATTTATTTTCTCCACAGGCATGATGTAACAGCATCAGTAATCCATGTTCTGTAATAACTATTAATACCAGTAACTACAACTTCAAACACTCTAAAAATCTTCTTTTTCAGACCTTTGATTTAGTGAAAAGAGTATTAAAAGAAGCTTCAAATTCAAAACTATGGCAGCCATGATTTTCACTTTTGTAAAACCACCCCACCTTCATAGAACTTTGAACCTATGCAAAAATTCAACCCATTTTTTACAGCGTATGCCTTTACATTCTACAAAAGCAGTTCATATAGACAATGTCTTTGCTGCCTACAAGCTGTTCTCACAAAGGGCTAAAGTTAGATTCAACTTACAAAGTAATTTCCATTCATTGAGTAGGCTGAGACAGCATGGAAAAACCATTTTAGGTTCATGGCCAACTAGGATCTTCAAAAGAATTTCTCGAGCAGCCAACTCACAAAATGTTAACAAAGCGCAGGACAAACTAAGCACTTCAGCTAAACAAGGCTTAAACCAGATGTCAGTAACTAATGTAGCCAAACCTAAAAATATAAAAAGACTTTTAGCCTTGGCTAAAGATGAAAAATGGAAATTAACAGGTAGGGATACCTTTTTTTTCTATACTGTAACTTCTGTGGTAAGCCAGTTGGAAGACTGTCTATCTTGTTCATTACATTTTTTTCTGTGAATCATAAGCTATTGTTACATATGTATGCACCATGGTCTCAAGAGATGTGTTAACAGGATGTTTACCTACACATTGGTTTTGAGAAGATTAATTTTTTTTAGATAGAAGAGAGTAGAACGAAATGAAACAAGTTATTGTTATATTTCCTGTTGTAGAGGATTTATTTATAGCCCTATAGTGACAAGCTTATATCTGATTTATTAATAAACCTATAGAGTAAAAGTAAAGTTCTCCTTTCAAACCTTGTGATCTATTACAGATGATGCAAAGGTCATCTGTTTCTGTGGCCCATAGTTAACAGGGGTGCCATTTGGCCAGCACAACAACCAACAGTCTTTACTTTTCCCAAATAAATTGAGGCACCCATTAGAGCTGGGTGGACACCCAAAGATCCCAAAATTAAAAATCCCAGTCCTCACCAGGATTCGAACCCGGGACCCCCAGTTCAGAAGCCAAGCACTTTACTGCTCAGCCACCACGCCTTCAAATCTGTAGAAACAATCTTAAATAAAGGACCTTCAGGAGATTTAAAAAAAATACACTTGTGAATCTATTATTGAAACAAGGTATAGTTTATGTTTGATTCTTTTGTGATTCTTACTTGGACTGTTCAAGTGTTTTGTAATTCCTACTTGGATAATGTGTTAATTATTATAATTTTCTTAATTAAATAATCTGTACCACAATGGAAAAGTGTAATTGTATTTTTTAATTGTAAATGAATGCACCCAATGTTATTATTTAATTACAATATGTTTCATGTTGTATGGGAATAAGAGGATTGTGAGAGGTCAAAGTTCATTTTTCATTTTTTTTTTAAATAAATACAAATCAACTTTAATTCATCAATAAAGGATATAATAAATTAAAATATAACATAAGTATGCTATTTAGAAGTATTGCAAAATATTCAGTATAAAGTTATTTACTAGACATGTAGTTCCAGCTATCCAGCCAAATCCAGCTCCGGCCAAATGTCAAAATGTTATTGTGTTTCATGAATTTTATTGTATTATCATTAACTTAAACCAAAATATTTCATTTCTTTATCAGGGGCATTACTCTGTCTGATTGTCTCAAGTTTTGTGACTTTATCTGTGCCTTATTTTATCGGGAAAATAGTTGATCTCATCTACACAACGGAAAAAGAAAAAATGGTGCACAAATTAACTGTGTTCTGCTCGAGCCTCCTAGGAATTTTTCTGATTGGTGGTTTGGCCAATTTCGGACGAGTCTATATTATACAGTGCTCTAGTCAGAGGATTGTCAAAAAACTGAGAGAGTTGTTATTTGGAAAGGTCATGAGACAGGAAGTTGGCTTTTTTGATAAAACCAAAACGGGAGAGCTGATTAACAGATTGGCGTCAGACACACAGGTCGTCTCTCAGGCCCTGTCGCAAAATATTTCTGATGGAGTTCGTTCCATTTTGCAATCTATTTCAGGCCTTGGCATGATGGTTAGTGCAATTGTTTCATTTAACATGGACATTTTTATATTACTTAATTTATTTTATAGTCATTTATTGTTTTAGAGTCTGCTTTAAGTGGTTCCACCAGTATACCATCTGGAACTGACACCTTTCCTCTTTTCACAAAGCTTTTATCAACTCACTTTGTCTGTCTGTCTGGTAAAAAGTTTGTACACATTTTTCTCTGACATCCAATCTTGGATCAAGTTGAAATTTCTTTTACCTGACAACACAAGAATCGAAAAAATCAAAAAATCTCAATTAGTTAATTAACTATTGGTAATTAATTATTTTGTTTGGTATCTTGAACAGTGGTCGCCCTCCTAATCTTAGTGAACACAAACATGAAATAGGACAAGACTATGGAAACAATAGATTACTATACAGTCTTCCATGTTCATAAGCTATTTTCTAACAGAGTGGTTACCATGTTGCCTTGAGAAGCCTGAGAAGGCTTTAGCACCTGAGTTCGAATTTAAGTCGTTAACTTTTTTTTAATAAATACATTTAAAAAGTGATCACCCAGATACCTCCACCCTTTTCCAACTGGTCTAGACAAGTGATAGGATCATAGCATATGGAGAAAGCTAAAAACATGAAATTGTGCTAAACAAAAACAAATGGTAAAAATATTTCTAATGGCACATAGTTATTATTGCTATTTTCGAACTAATACAAATTTTATTACATGACGGAAAAAAAATTGTTGTGTCTTTTTGAACCCTTTCTACAAAAATAGCACTACCTTGAGCCCCCAAAACAACATCAAGTGACCTAGGTGGCCCTCAAGTATGCCCCAGTTCAATTTGCCTGTTTCAAGTTCAACCTAAGGGATATTACTCTCTTTTAAAAATGGAGATAAAATTAGAAGAAACACTTTTTTTTTGGTCTTATTTGTCTTATAACTTCACCCTATGTGTCCAAATATGCAGGTCACAGTCTGGGTCTTCAGACTCAAAGAAAGTGCCTGTATAAGAATTGAAATAAAATATGGAGAAATAAATTCATTAGTGTTTCTGTAATTTCCTAATTGCTTCATTTCCACATTCCTTTTGAGAAAATAATCCATGCATATTTCTCAAGGAAGTGCGCTGTAGCTGGTAGTAAAAGTATAATATAAATATAATTGGATCATGACCTTTGTGCAATTTTGAAATAGTCTAGTCTCATATATGTGTATTTATTTTAATTAAGTTGTGCTAAAAAAAAACATAAAATAATTTGGCCTTGTTTCTAAAACAATTGTTTTCTTTTCTGCCTAGGTCTTTATATCTGCTAAACTGACTTTAATCTCAATGTGCATTGTTCCCCCTGTGGCTGTGGGATCTATAATCTATGGTCGCTATCTCAGGAAGATCACAAAGAAGGTTCAAGATTCTTTGGCTAATGCCACACAGGTAACACCTTAGGTCCTTAGGTCGCTGACAGTCACACTTCCCACTGTTATTATAATTAAATTATACACTGAAATATTTTAAATGCTTTTTAACAGAGAGAATACTTGTGAGTAAAATCTTTGTATAAATCGATGGCTTTCATTATATATTTAAGAATCCTGTTTGCTGGTTTCTCAATGTTTTGTAAATGTATTGGCAGGTAGCTGAAGAGAGAATAGCTACAATCAGAACTGTTAGAGCATTCGCTCATGAGGACAAAGAATGTAAAATGTATAATGATAGTATTGACCAAGTTCTGCAGTTGTCTTATAAAGAATCTTTGGCTCGGGCGATATTTTGGGGATTTGTAAGTATGGATCTGTTCACTTTGTATTCTTTATAAACTGAAGTAGCCATGGGTGTTAAGTGGAACAGTACAGCTGCTAAAGAATACTGAATGAAACTGTAACAGTAAAATTGTGTAGCGTGCAGTGTCCAGAATAGCCACGGCAAGTGATATGTTAAAGTTACAATGTTGACACCAGCTTGGGAGTGTGCTGCTAATTCTTTCTTTGCTGTTGTGAAGATTAGTCCAGATCTGACATATTTGTCTAAAGTGTCGATAAAGAAGCTTTTGGCAGCTTTTATACTCTCCTGTCTTGACTAGTGCAATACTGAGTGCTGATAGATATACCTTACAAAAAAGTCACTAATCTGAGGCAAATTCAAAAAAGCTTTACACACAGAGTTCTACACAAATTATGAGACAATTCAATTCAATATTCATTAGTGCTTATCACATAATAGTTGCATGTAAAAAGATATTCTATAGTGCTCATCACATATTTAAAAACAAAACTATTTACAGAATTGTCATAAAACCAGAAGTCAGGTAAGCAAGTAAGACAAGGACACTGTCAAAAACAAATTGAAAATCTGCTGAATACTTGGGAAAGGAAAATCCTTAGAAAAACATATAATATCTGGACCTTTACAAGGAAGGTGAAACATACTCTAGCCAGATAAAAGAAAAGATTTAAAGGCAGCTTGCAAGATTGTCAGAGAATAGAGGGGAAAAAGTCTTTTTTAAAGGCATTAGACCCAAAGGCAAACTAAAGAGCTTTGGGTATTGAGCTGAAAAGCTTGGAGAGCTCTGAATTGAAAGATGTGTTGAAGCAGGCTAGGACCCTCAATTGCCTGTAGTCCCACTGGGATGGGATAATCGATAGATATATTATTTAAATTATTATATTATTCATTAATTAAAATTTGGCATCATTTCTCACTTCTAGGTTTAATTTTAATGAAATGGACTTCAATTATTTAATTTCTTAAACCCAGAAATTATTTTCTGTTCATGTGCATTGCAGGCGGGTTTCTCAGGAAACGTCATAATTATTTCTGTCTTCTACTTCGGAGGCCGTATGATGATGGTGTCTGATATCTCTGTTGGGGATCTGTCTGCCTTCCTAATGTATGCTGCCTATGTTGGGACTTCACTTAATGGTTTGTGAAAAAAAATAATTGCTTTAAGCTGTCTTACTTAGACTAGGATTAGATCCCCCTGCACCATTGGGCAGCAAGCTGTCTCCACAAAGATCTGTCACTGGCAATGTCTAAAGCCTCTTCCCACCTGGTGTCCACTGCTGACTGCTCTGAGCTCCTCCATGAAAGTGTGGCGCCAAGTTATACAAGGATGTCACTGTTAAAGCTCGTAAATGCCACTAAAACAAAACTCATCAAGTCTGAATGTTTTTATTTGATGAAACTTAAGCAATGCATTGGTCTTGGCGATTCACATTTCTATTTCTACCATCAATATTTCCACTAGAAGAAACTTGTCCAGTGCATTTATTTTTTGTATTGGGTTCCACTAGACTTTGGCTGAAGCTGAAAGAGACTTGTTAGCCTCCTGTCATGACTCTGGCAGTGCCAATGATTAGGAGAAAAAGTACAAGTACATTGCTTAAGTCCCTTCTGTTAGTGCTACTGTATTAATGACAGAACTTACAATGAATCACATTGACTGATTATTGATGATAAAATTCTTTTTCTGTTGAATAACAAAGTCAAAAGCTGCAATGAATAGTATTCATTATTCATGTCAAGGAAATAAACCATCAATAAAAAAATGTTTAGAAAAATGTTAGATGACCTCTCACCTCTCCACTTTTTTTTCTAAATTTCTATTGGTTTGAAACTTTTAAATATAAATGTTTAGTTTAGTGTGAGCATTTTTTTGTTCATCCTCAGGCATCACTTCCTTTATCACAGAATTAAACCGAGGTGTGGCAGCTAGTGACAGAATATGGGATATAATGGACAGGAAACCTCTTATTGGTTTGTATCTTCAACATGTTTACCTGTACATATATAGCTCCTTCGTGGTCAAAGATGAGCACATTTCTCATTTCCTATGGACTCGAAGGTGACTGTAAAGTCCAATCTTCGCTTTAAAAAACCGGCTGCCTACGTGGCATGGTTGGTCTAAGTCAGTTGCAGACAGGCCTCCTGCTTCTTCTCTCAGCCTTTTTTCACCTTGGCCACTCCTCTTGCCTCAAAGCTTGAGACTCCAAGACTCACAGCTTCACACCATGAGGAGCTAGTGTACAGATATAAACTGGTACCTTTTTGAAATAGACACTGGCATTTGCTTGCTGCAAATTTGACTTGCACAGTACGAATTATTGGTATGCTCTTTTCAAAAGCTACTGACCTACTAAATTTTGTAAATGAATGTCAACAGTCAACTGGTTAAACTGGCAGACTTTTTTTTCTCCCAAATTTAACTGTTAGTATTTAATTGTGTAACTATCAGGGTTTTTTTTTTGCTAACTTTTATCTAAAATGTGTTTCAGAGCTGGATTACTTGACAAGACCACTCAAAACACTGGATTGTTTCAAAGGAAACCTTCGAATGAACAATGTTAGCTTTAGCTACCCATCACGCTCGGAGATGCCGATATTTACTGACATGACACTGGACATACCTTCTGGCAGTGTTTCTGCCATTGTCGGACCAAGTGGATCTGGGAAATCAACTATCAGTTCCTTACTTTTGAGATTGTATGATCCATTATCTGGTAAGATCTGATTAGAATAGATTGTATGATCCATTATCTGGTAAGATCTGATTAGTAGGGATTGTATGATCCATTATCTGGTAAGATCAGAGTAGTAGAGATTGTATGATCCATTATCTGGTAAGATCTGATTAGTTTGTATGATCCATTATCTGGTAAGATCAGATTAGAAAGAAATCTGTCATCTAAATCTTAATACTATGCTGGTAATAGGTTGCATGTCAGAGGACAACGGCTTTCTCTGCATGATATGCGGAAAAATATGGCAGGTCACAACAACTGGGTTTGCATAGGCATGTGAAATACTGTACTCCATCTTAAATTTCAGATTGGAAGTCATTGCCATTATTATCATTATTAAGATTAGTTTATAATATCAATTATTCCATGGACCGGTCACTACAGAATGTGACAACACATGTACCGGAAGCTCAAAATTGGAACCAGTGAAATCTGCCCATGTGGAGTATCACCAGAGAATGCAGACCACGTCCTCCAAAACTGCTCTCTATACCAAGAGGCCCGTATAAGACATTGGCCCCAAATCACCCCAATAGAAAGGAAACTATATGGAGAGCTCCCTGATTTGGAAACCATTGCGCAGTTCATCTCATGTATTGGTCTACTCATCTGAACACTCCAACATAACAACGAGAACGAAGAATAATAATTATTCCATCACATTGTTGAGGAATGTAAATAGATGAAATTAAGTCTTAGAGAAATGTGTAGACAAATTTCCTTATGGATAATAAAGATTATTATTATTATTATTATTATTAAAGACTTTTGGTGAGACGGGTTTCAATAAGGAGATTTAAAAGAGCCCAAAAATAATCTGAGAATATGAACAGAATATTTAATTCATGCATTTTTTTTAAATTCTAAAAGACATATGGTGGCAGGAGAAATATAACTTTCCGATTTGTTTGCTGTTGTTGAAAAGTTGAATCAAATCAATTCTCTGTTCATCAGAAAGTCTAGAAACAATTATAAGAGAACAAGAGACCAGAAATATTTTTTTGTCTCTTGTTGTTTATGTTTTGTTTGCATCCATTGAGATCGCACTTTATTATTGCGGGCTTATCATTTATGCATTCCCCAGGGTCTATAACTCTTGATGGCCATGATTTGCGTGACCTAGATCCAAACTGGTTGCGAAGAAATATTGGAATAGTCAGCCAGGTGTGTTGAATTTTTTTTTTTTTTTTTTTTTTTTTTAGACACGTAAAACTTTTTGTGCCAGTTTGTCTTTGTACACTTGCTAATGTGTGGGCAGAGAGGTGGTTTCCTTTCACATACATATACAAATCAGTTGTGATGCTGATATGGTATGTTTTAAGAGTTGTGATATCTCACTGGTTTTAATGATAGTATTCTTTTAATTTATCTAGCCAGCTTCTTACTCCTTAGATGTAAGCTTTTTTTGCAATCTGTGCTAAGGAAAAATAGGCCTTTTTTTTCACCTGTTCTGCCCTACAGAGTGTTGTTAATACTGGGTTGTTGTAATATTAGTGTCAGCCTAAGGTGAATTAAATTGAGGCAAAGAGGATAGGATGCATGGTGGCTGAATGGTAAACTGCTTGGCTTCCGAACCTGGGGTCCTGGGTTCGAACCTCGGTAAAGACTGGGATTTTGAATTTCAGGATTTTTAGGGTGCTCCTGATTCCTACCAACTCTAATGGGTACCTAACTTAAGTTGGGGAAAGTAAAGGCGGTTGGTCGTTGTGCTGATCATTAATTGTTGGCCAAAGAAACAGATGACCCTAACATCATCTGCCCCATAGATCACAAGGTCTGAAAAGAGAACTTTAATACAAATCAAACCTGTGCACTGATGATATTGACATTGTACTTTTCTAGGAACCTGTCCTTCTGTCCACAAGTATCGGTGAGAACATCGCCTACGGTGCAGAGAAGCCAGAGTTGGTGTCTGCTGAGCAGATCATTCAGGCTGCAAAGCAAGCCAACGCTTATAATTTCATTGAGGACTTTCCAGAAGGTTTCGGTACATTAGTTGGAGAGAGGGGCATGATGCTGTCAGGTAACATTTTTAAAATTGGACATGTTGAACTAAAGTAGATCATTTTGATGTTGGCTCATAATTCTGTTCTAAAGATTTTAGTTTTGAAAATCATTTTTTAATATATTCCAGGAGGCCAGAGGCAAAGGGTTGCTATAGCCAGAGCAATTTTAAAGGTAAACTTTGTGGAATATATTTTTGTAGTTGCCTGTCTTTTAGTTTACATTTTTGAAGTTAACGCTTCAATTCAATATTTAAAAAAAAAAATTATTGAAATGCATAATTTTAAATTGCATTATTAAAATATTTTATTTAGATTTCAAAATTTATTTTCTTGTCATTTCTCTCTTATTTAGAATCCTAAAATTCTCATTTTGGACGAGGCAACCAGGCAAGTATTTAAGCATGTTGAAGTTAGAAACATGTATTGAAGTAGCTTAAATATGCCTTTCATTATTAGTAATGTCTGGCCAAGAAAACTTGTATGACTTATTTATCTTAGTCACAATTTTGGACTATTGGTTACATCCTGTTGTATTCATTTCTCTTTATCTAAGTGGCATAAACCTATTTACTACCTATTAAGGGGGCGAGTTCAGTCTTCATTTCTCTTTATCTTAGTGGCATAAACCTATATCAAGGGGGCACGAGTTCAAATTCCAACTCAAGCTGATTTGTGCTTTCTTAGCTCCTAAAGAGATTGAGCTGCATTGAGCATTCTACAGTGTGAAGAATGTGTTATACAATATCAATTCAAAACAAACAAACCTATATGCAGGGCCAATTTATTGGATTCTTGGGAGGCCCCTCTTTTAAATGTTGTTTATAATAACAACAGGACTATTAATTAGATCATTAAATCAAATCAATACCTATTATACTACATGCATAGGAAGCAACTCAAATACAATACTTGCAGTGGGTTATTTTAAAGTTATGTCAATCGTTTGATACACAAAGTATGTTAACCCTTCAAGTCCTACATCTTTAAAAGCCTGTGGCAAGAGCCTTGACTGATAGTGGCATGCTAAATATAAATTGTGGGACCCTGCCAGGCGCAGAGTAGAATTTAAAGCAATCGACCTAAGGCCAGCCATGCCTGTATGACATTTAATTTAATGAATGATGTTTCCTGAACTTTCAATCTTAATCAGAATTCCTAGTTATACTGGGGGTGTTTGTTTTTTTATACTGCTAGAAAGTTTCTGTATGATAGAGTATCAGGTTTACTTAAAACATCCCCCTACAATGCATACATAGTATCAGGTGTTTTTTTAACATTCCCCTGATGTTTACAATCACTACAGTGCCTTGGATGCAGAGAGTGAATACCAAGTACAGGATGCCCTGGATAAACTCATGGTTGGGAGGACTGTGCTAATCATCGCCCACCGCTTGTCCACCATTAAATCAGCAGACAAAATTGTTGTGATAGATGAGGGTCAAGTGAAAGAGAGTGGTTCCTATGACCAGCTGATCTCACTGCCAGGGGGTCTCTTCAAGAAACTTGTAGAAAGACAAACATTTGTCAAGTAAAAGTTGGCAATAGTTTTAGTTGATGGCATATGTTTCTCAGCAGTGCAATGCATGCTTATCACACCTCATTAGAAATGTCATGACTATTTAAAAATGACTGGACCTGCATGTTAGTCGAACCATAATACTCAGATTTTTAACATTTAGCATCCAGTTTGTGCATGAGTTCCTAAAGGGCAATAATGTTTCTGTCCCATAAATCTGTAAGATGCAATCTTCTTGGATTATTGCTAAATAAACATTTTCCTTGTTGACTCAGGGCACCAAGTTTGTGTCATTTATGGTTATGTCTTCTTATAGTTTTTAACATCTAATGATATGAAATTTTTGTTTTGTTTCATGTTTTTCTTGTATTTTTATTTTTTATTTTTTTGTCCTCACAATTTAGTTTTACAAATTTCAGGCCTCTGTTCTGATTTGTGACTCATTACTAGGTTATACCAGGCTCATTATTGTACAATAATATGATAATATTACATGATAATAGTATAGTTTCTTCAGTTTTCTTGGCTTTTATGACTAATCAACGTTAATAGTTGTTATGTCCTTTGAGGAGATTTATTTTGCAAACAGTACTTAAAATGACTTATCTAGTGCCATAAATTGCTAGCAGTGTTTTTCTAGTCTTGATGATGTGCACCTCTTAAATCCAGAGTCTTTAATGTAAAAAAAATGCTCAGTTACTGGTGAACAATAAGATTTGAAATTAATAGCTATATAGGCAGTCTAGAGCCCCAACACTGTGGCTACCTCAGTAAAAAAAAATAATTAATTAACATTCATCATGTATGTGTCATTTCATGGGTGATAAGATTTTGTTTCGTTTCTTTGTGGTGATGTGATATAGACGAAAACTTCCATCTATTTATCTTGTGTTGTGATATTGACAGTCAAAAACATTCTTCTACTTATTGGTACTATTTGATGGCATCATATTGTGCTGGAGAATTTTAGTTCTGATAGAGGACAATGTCATTTCACGGCTTATGCTAGTTTTAGCAACCATCCTCCTCCTTCTTTTTTTGGTGTTGTAAGACTTTATTATGCTGCTGTCACATAAAGAACTATTGAAATCACTCCTGCTAATCCACTTCTTTTAGAAATATTAATCCACCTACGTAAAAAAAGCTGATCCTGTTCTTGTGCTGTGACATCTAGATCTGCGACTTCACTATCATCTAACTTTAAAGTGCTTGAACTAGATATAACAGCGACCTTTGGTCAACTGAAAACGTCGTGCATGTTGTTAAAATGTATAAAAAATTGAAACCAAGTTGAAGTTTGTGTCATTCGTAATCTGTGCGGAATCAAATTATCTTCATAGCCAAAAAGATGACTTACCAAAGTCAACAAAGATCTTCATCATTTCTCCTTCAACTGATAATTAAACACTGATATTTCTTTATTTGAGGTCATGTTAAGAATGTGATTCGTGTCATTTTGTTGGCTACTAGAGTTGGTATTTTCTGATGTGAACATTATGATCTACTATTAAGATCTACTATAGACTGATTTTAAAGAAGAAAAAAACAGTCAATAACAAACACAAACATTAACAAGTTAGCATTTTGATGACCAATTGAGAGATTTTGTTATTTGTTATAGTCTTTGGCTATAATTGTGTTATTTCTCATACGACCACTTCCTAAGCTAAGGTTCATTCTAAGGAGCATTTATTTTTTACTTTAGTATATCAAATCAGGCATGGTGCTTGAGTGGTAAAGCACATAGCTTACAAACTGAGGGCTAGAGAGGTCTCTGGTTCAAATCCCAGTATAGACTGGGATTCTGAATTTCTGGATTTTTTTTTAGGGTGCCCCTAAGTCTTTGCGCTGTCAACATGACATCCTGATTTAGCATGGGTCACAGACGCAGATGACTTTTTACATCATCTTCCCCATAGCTGTGAGAGGGGTACTCTATTTTGACATTTGTTTTTAATGCAGTATTATTTTTTTAAGTTTATATGAGTTCACATTTTAAGTTGTTGTTTTTGAAATCAAAAAGTAATCCTGTAACATCAGCAGATGTCCAAGTTTTTTTGATAGTGTTGACTGTAATTCTTGTTTCCATTCTACAATTATTAGAGCTCTGAGAAATTCAAGTTACATGTCATTCAGATTGAAATCATTCACTAAGAATGACTCAGAGGAATTTTTTTCTTTGACAAATTAATTTCAATAGTTTTACTTAAAGTATGTTTGTAAATCCTGGATCTGATTGTATACATGCCACTGACCAATTTATTCTTAAGTTGGCCTAAACTAATATGTACAATAAGCGCTTTCAATACAACCGCTTTGCTTAGTAGCATTATCCTTACTACTGCCAGTTTGCTTAGTACTACCAGTGCATTCAGTAGAACCAGTGCACTTTGCTTCTGTTCAGAATGTTATTCCTTTTGTTCTATTACTATTGTATGATTTTAAATTGCTTTCTACCATTAGAAAGAAACCCAAAGTTCTATCCAATGGATTGTGTTGTCTGAAGAGTTAACACAAAATTTTTTTTTTCCAAACCTGATCCGACATATTTGATGTAGACATTAAAGCAGTGGTTCCCAAACTTTTTCCTTAATGGAACACTTCACCCATTCTAAGTATTTAGCGGAACACTTTGCTTATTTTTTTAGAGAGATTAATTCATGTGGTGGCCTACTAGTGAATTATTCCATTGGTTCAATGAGCACCTATTCAAGCCTCACAAAAAAAAACACTAGGGTTCCACGGAACACAGTTTGGGAAACACTGCATTAAAGAAATATTAATAATATCCCTATTTTTTTTTTTTTTAACATTGCAAAGAGAATGGACTTATTTCTTACAACTGAAGAGCTAACAGAAAACAGGGTTAAGAAAGACTGCTTAGTATTTCTTAAACTAAGTATAGTTTTGATAAAAATGACACAAATCTTTTTTTTTTTTTTTTTACTGTTTGTCTGTCACGTATAGATCTTGAAAACAAAATGGGCTCTTGAAAATCTGATTTGATCATGCTTGAAATAAATCCACAGTCCACATAACATTTATGGTCCGTCACTAGCATTTTATGTGTGCATATTTTATGCATATACTTATAAACTATTTTTAGAACATGATGTAAATGGCAGTTTTTGTAACACAGTCTTTATTTATTCAATCTATGATAATGATGTTACAATGGTTTATTCAAGGTCACTCTTGTTCACTCTAATTCACCATCTATCCATTAGTCTGTTGGGGCACCACACAAGATCTGTTGACTGTCTTTCTCCATTCCTCTCAAGCAATTAGGTGCAATGTAAAGTGTAAATATGCCTAACCACAAGTTCTCTACACTTTTAGAAAGTACAAAATAGACAAACAAGTTGCAGCTATTTCAGGAAGCAAAGGAGTTCCTTTTACTTGATTCAGTCTTCAGCTACTAATTCAGCCTCTATTTCTTTCTGGATGACATCCAGTGTAAGGGAGTCAGTGTCACTTAGAGCTGCATGTCAGCAGTCATCTTCCAATGATCTGATGCTTTCACATTGTGTACAGTTCATGATTTGACATCATTTTATTCTCTGACAACTATGCAATTATTTTATTTTTTTTGCTGCTTTTACATGTTTCATATGTTTTTTCACAATTCAAGATTATTACATCCTGGCACTAACTCCCACAGGACAGCTGGAGATAAAGACAGGCATGGTTCGAACCCAGGACCATCAAGATGACAGTTGAGTGCATAAAACATGACCCTTACTAACGTGCTTGTCTAGTAATCTTGATATTCATGATAGACTCTGAAGTTACTAGTACTGTCCAGGTATATAGATAAAACATGTTAAAAGTCTGCCTTTCATCTAGTGTAAAGTCTATTATGAAGTGAATGCATTGTACTCCAAAATCAAAATGTGAAGATCAAATGTTGGATCCTCACTTCTGTTATGTTTCCTAGAATGCAATATATATTTAAATCATTCCTAGTTAGCATTAGATTGCACAGTAGGGCGTTTGTTACAATACCCTATCAATAAAAGAGTGTACATACCATTTCATAGTGTTGGTGTCAGTTTATGTTTAACTTGTGTTTAGGTCAACATGTTCCTGTCAGACTATTACAGATAGATCAGAGTATAATTGTCACTTATAATGTAAAAAAGTGGGGATTGCAGTGGCTGTATGATTGCTTGGCTTCCAAAATTGGGGTCCTGGGTTCAAATCTCAGTGAAAACTGGAATTTGAATTTTGGGATTTTCAGGGTACCCCTGAGTCCATCCAACTCTAATGGGTACCTGACTTTAGTTGAAGAAAGTAAAGGTTGTTGGGCGTTGTGCTGGCGACATGACACCCTGCTCGTTAACTGTTGGCCAAAGAAACAGATGATCTTAACATCATCTGCCCTATAAATTGAAAGGAGGGAACTTTATTTTATTTATTTTTTTTTAATCTACAGAAGTAGATTTAACCCAACCACTTAAACTACATTAAAATAATGGTACTGATATCTCACTAGCAACCCATAAAACAAGATCCAAGAAATCCACTTTTTAAAACCCTTTAAAATACTTGTGTTTACATTGAGTCATAGAGAACTACGTATACACTGAAAGGGGGGGCTCGAGGTTCCACACCCGACTCTGGCAGAGTTGTGTTTACCGAACTGAACTCCTGGATACCCCCCCCCCCCCCCAACTGATCCACAAATGAGATTGGACCAAAAGCGCTCTGAGCATGCTATAAGCTTGAAAGTAGCGCTATATAAAAGCTATAATGATAAAAAAAGGTTTTATTTTGATATTCTTTTTGTGTGTAAAACAAAACAAAACACGAGTTAAAAGATATTCAAATGTTTATAAACGCAAGACAATTGATAACAATTCACTTTAAAACTGAAGTAACTAGACACACAGCATCAACATAACATTTACAGTACAAACTAAATGATAAACATTGATTGTAATGCAGTGATGCCCAAAGTACGGCCCGCGGGCCAGATCCGGCCCGCCAAAACGTCAGCACAAAAAGTAGTAAATCCTCACCCCTTAAAAGAAGTTGTAAATGTATCTTTACCTTTGTTAGGGCCCTCACTTTTTCTGCGATGAATTGATACCATGACCTTTAACGAGTGTGCGATTATGAGTTTATGAAATGGAACTATGAATGTAGAATCTACCAGGAAAAGTGAATGGATCTTATTTTGTTAATAAGCCAACATATTTGTTTTGTAGAGAAAGTCTGGATGTTTCAAACAAAAAAAACAGCGGCATTATAAAACAAATATGAAAGCCTTCTTGGTTTGAGCCGCATCTAAAAGATTGGTTAAACTACGCCTAGAGATTGGAGGACCGATGATAATATTTGCTGAAAAGAGACAAGAAAATAACTTGGTGGTAAAGGAAGCTACAATGTTGCTCACATTTTAAGTAGAGAAATGAAACCATTTTAAGATGCGTAAAAAATTATAGACTTTAACTATCCCATTAATTAATGTAAGTACTAAATCCAATAGTTTCAAATAGTTTCAGGTGAATTTCGGTTTCATTTTTCATACCTTTTTGTTGATGTGGCCCGCGACACGTGTTTCGAAAGTCCGCAGGTCGAATAAGGTTGAGCATCACTGTTGTAATGTATTCACACTATTGCAATCCAATGAGTTCAACTGTCCAAAGTGGTGTAGGGTTAGGGTCTGGGTCACATTGTGCTTGCCACATGTCAGCATTAGGTCAAGATGAGGTGGCTACATGTCAGCACTAGGTCAACATACGCTAGGCAATGCCAGGAAGCACTAGACTTACATGCATATGTATTAGTTCTAACAATGCCTGACTTTTGGACAGAAACACTAAAATAACACATGCTTTGATAATCTGAACACAAATAAAAGTTTGTTTTTTTGTTTGATTCAAGTAGTCTCTTTAATTCCTAGGATTGTCTAACACAAAGTTAAGTGAATAGCCCTAGTAATGATGAAACTTTAAGACTGAATGCATATATAAAAAAAAAACAATGGAGACTACTGTCAGATATTACTTTTTAAATGGCTTAAGTGAAGAAAAAAAAAAGTTTTAATGAGTTTTAAGATGACATGGAAATAAGGTTTGTCTTCTTTTGGGATTACATGATCAACATTCTAAGACACTAAAACATGAACACTGTCTATACTGCATGGCTGGATTTATAGTGCAGTGCTGCACATCATATTGAAAGAAAAAAAGTACCAAAGTTGGCAGGTAATGTACAAACAAAGAAAAAATATAGTTGGCAGGTAATGTACAAACAAAGAAAAAAATTAGAAAGTGTAGTTGGCAGGTAATGTACACAACATTTCCAGTAATGTTACTGAGCTAGTACTTCACACTTATCACTGACCTAGATCAGAACATGAACATGTCAAAAGAAAACCAAGCTATATCACAATGTCCCAGTTGAGCACTGGGCAACATGCAGGTTAGAATAATACCATACACTAAATACATCAGAGTAGCAGACACAGATATATTCACATCAGCTTAAGTGTGTAGAAACTTTGTAATACAATTGGGCTTATAACCCATTTTTTTTTCAATTTCATTTTTTCTAGAAACCAAAGCACATGGACAAAGATGGTCGACCAAGACATCCATTATGCTGAATTGATGAACACTGGACAAGTTCAGTTTGTCAATTTAGTCGAGACATTGGTGCCAAAACTTTTTTTTTTTGCATATAAATATGCATTACTATACATTTCCAACAGGCAAAAAAAAAAAATTGTCATTCATTGATGAACTGACACTCAGAAGACTCAAAGGACAATGGGCTGGATATGGTCTTTGGACATCATTGAACTTTACTTAATGATGAAGAATCCCAGAGAAACGCTCAGCCATGAATGGGTAATAATTGTCTAGATGGGAAAGGACTTACATGTTATGCTTGACCACCTTCCCGTTTACTTTTGGCTAAAGCTCTTTCCAGTTTACAATCTTTCATGTCAGAACCAGAATAGAGATACAAACGTCAATCAAAGTTTGTTTTGAGTTCACTAACTAACCAGTAAGTTGGGGATGTTTTGTTGGTTTTAAAATTTTCCATTGTTCCTTTACATATAAAGATTATATACCAACCCAAACCTTCTATAAGACATCAGGAATGGAAGTGGGCAGCGTTCTAATCCAGGACCATTATGACAACAACCAAACGTACATGCCATACCACATGACCAGCCACTTCTGTCCAAAAAGTTTAAGGGACCATCATCACATCTATCCCTAACTTTCTGTCCAACCCTACAAGCAACATCCGTCTATTCACCCAAACTAACACAACAGCTTAGAATGTAAAATGTGTAGGATTTCCTGGCAGTTAAATAAAAACTTGTTTAAAATAACAGAAAAAAACAAAAAAAAACCTTCAAATACTGAGCTGCAGAAGAGAATACACTGCAAGAAGAAAAAAGTCAAAACAAAATCTTGTATAAAAATGACAACTAGCAGAGAGCCTTATTTAGATATGAAACAAGTTTAGATAGTGCCACTAGAACAAAGCAGCTTTGTAGCCACTGTGCTTTTCTTTCAAACTGACTTCTGATCATAATGGAGCATCAAAATTTGATCTTATATAAAATTCAAACGTTACTTCCTACGCACGTCCCCAGGTCAATCTAACCATGCATGTTAATCAATGACACTAATTCTGCCAAGTCATGGGTTTTATTGGCGGACTCAGGCAAGTAACTTCAATGACTTTAGTCAAAATTTCTAATTCAAAACCTGTGTACTTTACAAGAAAACAAAGTCTGATCTGTACTTTCATTATGAAGTTGTATCCATACAGGCAATAGTGTACAATCTATATTGCCTAGTATATGTAAAGCAAATCTAACATGTTGTACTCTTATAAAAACAATGTCCAATCTTAACTCCTGCTACAAAATTCCAGACGATTCCCACTCTCAAATTAGCATTCAATGCTCTTTAAATATTTTTTTTTTTCATATCTGTATCTGGAGGCCTATGTTGAGTCAATGGCATCAGGACGTCCCTCAATGGAATGATCTCTTAGGAGATCTGACCCACCTGAGGCTAGGATTAGTTATTTCCCTTTTTTTTTTTGTAATACAGAGAAGAAAGAAAAACAAGGAAATCTTCATCTTATTGAAAAAAATTACTGTAACTATATTGAGGTGTACAAGAATTTTGATGCTTCTTGGGGACAAGTTGCTTAGTTACAACCACAAACAGTGTATCCAACACAAACAGTGTATCCAACACAAACATTGTATTGTAGTGTCAAACTTTGTGAGATTTGTGTTTGTTATGTTTACTTTTTTTTTTTAAATGTCAGCTTAATCATAAGGTGCCTCAGCGGTAGTGTGTGCACCTGTCAACGAGAATAACTGGGTTCATGTCCTATTCTGACAACCTTAACAGACAATTTGTCATGCAGAAAGAACTAAGTCACCTTATCTGTAGATGGTAGTTCAATCAATAAATAAAAAAAACTGAGATCTTAGACACAAGTTTAACCCAACATAGAAAAATGAAGGTCAAAAAAATTTAATTTAAAAGAAAAAAAAATACAAGAAAAAGACACCAAAAACTTACTAGTTACAAATGACTTAACAAAGCGGACCATTTATTGTGAGTTGTCAACAGCCATACATGTAAACAATGAGATCTATACACTGAGACTACACAAGGCTCATCATGACTCAAGATAGAAAGCAACCACAAATATATTATGTTTAAAAAAACAGATGCCATTATATATGCACTATCACCATTTTTGACGGGATTCTCTCTTGCCTTTCTGCTTGGTGTCTTATTACTGAAATGGCTATTGGACACAAAATAAAATCATGACACAATACTTGTTTGCAACACTCTGGTTTGTTGATGTTTCGCCAAGTTAACAAAACAAATTATTCTACCTTTTGTTAGAATCAGCTTATATAGATGACCAATACTATCTCAGCCTACCATCAGGTCTTCCATCTCAAAGCAGTTCTCACAGTAGAAATGATATCTGATGCATTGTGCCTCTTCCATGTTATTTGGATGAATATTTTAAATACAGAGTGTTTTGAAACTCACTGGAACATACGACCATAAATATACAATAATGTATGCAGTGTCTATGGATATCTGTAAGCCTTCCGTTGCAGACAACACAAGATTGATTAATCCCCTTCACCTTGAAGTTCCTCTGGATCATAAGATGGAAGTTTGATAGTGCAGTAGCCCACTCCAGTGAGACTGCGAGGAAGAGCCCCTACTGTTTCCCAGATACCTGAAAACACATCGTACTTGCTAACAAGTTTCTGTCCTGTCTTTGTCTGCACATTGTAACCACCTAGAACATAGATGTTGTCTCGATACACAACACAAGACGCTTCTTTATGAGATATGGATAGGGGGGCCACAATTGTCCACTGGTCAGTAGCCGGATCATAACACTCTGATTGCATAACTGGCTGAGCCTGCTGGTTCACATTAAGATTGCAGCCACCAAACACAAACAGTTTATCGTGGCATGCACACATGACATGCCAGCCTCGGGGAGTCAGCATCGGGGCCATGTCCTCCCAAGCATTGGCCAGGGGATCATAGCGCTGCATGTCAGGGGTGAAGTGGTTGCCAGAATAACCACCAGATATAAAGATGTGGTTGCCGTAAGTGGCACCAGCATGGGCGTGGTAAGACATGGGCATGGAGGAAATCAACTCCCACGTGTTCTCAGCAGGATCGTAGCATTCAGCGGTGGCCAAACTGCCATCTTTGAACTTACCACCCACTGAATAAATTTTATTGTTCAATGCTCCAGCAAAAAAATAAGCTCTTTTATTTAGCATGGGGCACACCTGGAACCAGGTGTCAAACCTTGAGTCATACCGAAGAACAGAGTTGACAGCAGATTCTCCATGGGCACATTGCGTAGTGCAACCACCTAGAACATAGAGAAAATTATTGTACACCAACACTTGCATGTGACTTAGTGCGCTAGGTAGGGTAGCTATTTCCTGCCTGTTAAGCAAACTGCTTGAGGTAATTTTGGAGTCAAAGACCAGAAGCTCATCGTGAAGACATGGATTGGGATGAATTTCACGTCCACCAACGCTTACCAATCTTTCTACATAAGATCGCAGGCGGGTGGATGTTGTGTTCAGTAAAGGTTGAGAATGGGGGACCACATGGTAATTGAGAGCTGTCAACACCATTTGCCGAAGCTCTGGGTTCGACATCATCAGATCAACCCTCTGAACCTGATGAACTAGATCCGCAGGATTGATGAGAGGAAAGCGGATTAATTTCATCAGAGTTGGTGCATGGCACAACCTTTTGGGGTCCATCCTTAACCACTCCCATGTAATATGAAAAATGTCCATTTCTCGAAAGCAAAGTT